>OX637864.1:21063034-21588034 GCA_951802705.1 Netelia virgata | reverse complement strand
ACCTAATTGCCCCGAAAAAAAAGAAAAAATAACTTTAATATTAGAACGAGGGATCGACTACGATTTCGCGCCATATGGCAACGTACTTTTTATACCTAGGTACCTGTGATGTAAAAGGAGGGAAAAAATGGGGGTGCGTACCACTCCGGCTAATATAGATTGCCGGTACGTATATGAAGACAACGGGAGGAAATATGGTCGATGGGGATGATAAAATATTCAAGTGACATCGGAACACGGTATAACCGCGAACGATTGAAAATTTCCGTACGCGGAAATCTCCCACTCGTGCGAGAGCGTTCACCGACGTACACCGTGAACCAACGTGTGAAATTACGAAATTCACATCTCCTTCGTTCAAGCGCTTAACCGTTCATTCATATGATATATGCATCGTTATGGGATATTCAATATCGTGCGTACGACGGATATCACCGTGCGCGACGTGCATACGACGGAGGGCGGCATCTCTTGCGCGCCGTTGAATCACTACGATATACGTTTATATATAAACATTTATATGCCTACTTGATAGTGACATGTGCGATAAGTCCATGAGAGATGGGATGTGCATTATTAGTGTAAAATACCGCGATGGGAAATATCAATATTTCTAAAATACTAATTTCTGGTAGGGCATTAATATGTGATAACAAGCTTGAGATAAATTTACGAGTATTCGATATCGAGGATCCAGACAATTCGCTGTTATTTTTACAGGAGAACCTGTCAAACTTTTCGCCGTGATATTTTCATTTTGTTATGTCTATTAAGTGCAACATCCATGTATTATATATCGTTCGATACGTATTGCAGCAGCTTTTATTTTTTTAACTGACAAGATGGCGGCTTTTCTTTGAAGTTGGTCACCAAAGTGTAAAAATTCGAAAGACGCCGTTGTGCGATTGGTCTATTTGGAACGCAAACAACATGGGTGTCTTTTTCGAATATAAAAATATGAACCATTTAGATACCATTTTTTGGGGTAAATAGGATTTTTATTTTTTTATTATTTGTGACCCCTTTGAATTTAAGGAGCGAATTGTTCGTTGTTTTTTTTTTCAACGAGTCGAATATATTTTTTACAAGATTTTCTACGGCGCTATTTTTGTATCAAAACAATGATCAAAAGATTGCGATGAAAGCGTTGGTAGGAATGCAAATCGATTCGCTTAACGAACCTGGAACCCGTTCAATGATTTCACCCCTAGCGTCCCATCCATTCTGGAATTATCGTATACGAGAGCGATTCGTTGACCTGCTTACACATCTCCCTCGTACAATCCCTCACCTCTCTCCTCTCCCCCTGCAGCTTCATTGTTGCTCATAAACACGTTTTGATAAACACTCTCGCATATAGCGATATAGCGGGTCGTTTAGGAAAGGATGGAAAGTGCGAACCTCGGACCACTCGGTTACAACCTCCTGTTTCCCTTACTCACCCTTTTTCATATTATCGCCAGGTCACACTTTCTCTCTCTCTCTCTCTCTCTCTCTCTCTCGAAAGCACGGTTTTCTCGTGATTAATTTAATCCACTAATCGTTAAAGCGGGCCCGTCGATGTGTATATTACGGATTCCACGTTGTTACGAGCCCAAACTGTTGGTGGACGCGCGATTTATATTTTATTCGTGCACTTTGGACATCCTAATTGAATTCGTAACTAATAGCTCTCGAGCCGGCTATACGCGCTTGTATCGATGACAGTTCAACAATAACATTTGCGGATTCGATTGTTATGGCAGCCATTAATTAACGAATTTAATCGTCCGTTACTTATAGTCCGCGGAAAATATTTACAATATGGACTTATTTACGCTCGAACCAGCACGGAATAACGATATCGTGACGATGAAGCAGTTTTTTTTCATACTCAATCAACTAGGCAAAACCCCAGCGGTTTAATGTTTCACATTAAAATAAATTATCGATGGAAAGACGTTGAGTAATTCATGAATAAAATTATCCACTCGGTAATATTTTTTCCGGAACAAAGCGTCGATTAATATGTACGAAAGGGTGAAAAAACGATGTTTAAGTTATACGATGTTGACGTGGGAATTTGGTTATATACATACTACGTCACTGTATATGTATTTTTCATAAATAAGGTTCAATTTTCTTACTCGTGTATTCTCTCGAGTATTTTGAACTTCCTGCGAAGTTTCTACGACGAGAGATGGAGCATATTTCGTTAACGTTGTTACTTACGATTCGATAATGAGTTGACTTTAATTTCATTTGTCGTACAATTAAAACCTGTCACGATTTCGTGTTATTATCCGTTGTGTACTTGACAAACGTGGCGCCATGCGCAAATAACCAAATTAGGACAACGACGCATCCGCGACATTACCGCACGCACGCGCGTTGCGCGTACATCCGACGTCTCTGTCGCTTGCTATTCGTGGTGGCCACGGTAACCATGCGTCAACAATCAATATTCAACTTCTGCGCAGTCCGTATGAATAATTGCGCGGAATGAAAAAATATGCGTTATTTGCATTATAATGTTATTTTTCATATGCTGCGTACCTATAGCTTTTTAATGCATCGGGCTATTTTTACTCAGTCACTCGTATTTACGAGTATTTTAAACATAGTGCGAACGTCTTACGACGATGGGAGTCGCTGGATTTTAAGAGGATATATTCTTCTTCTCAAGTAAGCTATAGTCGCTCCGCTCTACTGGCCTATATTTGTTCGCCAAACATAAACAAAGGGAGCGAACAAAAGATTACGACCTCGTGGCGCACGCCTCAGTTTGGAGATGTTTCGAAGAAGGCGCTATATAGAATCGTTACCTTGCGACGGGACTTACTCATCAACACATATACAGTCGGTCACGAGAATACTCGGACACTAGCATAGAGTTGCTTTGTTGTTCCCTGTTTCAACCAAATATTCGAAGAACCATAGAATTATGGTATGATTGGTTAGAATGAACGCAAGAAAACATTATTTCGCACGTACGATTATTTAAATAATGCGAGAGATTCACAAAGAAATAACGAATTTTTAGGTCACACAAATATTCGGACACTGTTCAAATTTAGTATTGATCGGTAGCTTGATAAAATTGAATACCATGTTCTATGCTCATTTCGGCAGCATTTTTTTATATATTTTTTTGTAAAATGCTTAAGTATTTGCACTCGTCCAAAATACCTACTACGGAAAGTACTGCGCCCACTCCGTGTAACCATATACAGCCCCAGAACATTACCGAACTCCCACCGCGTTTCACAGTTGGCTGCAAATGCTTCGGATTGGAAAAAACTAGTGTTGGAATGACGTAATCTTTCTAACGAAAGCAAATTTGATACTTACGGTGGTGATGGAAAAGTAAACGTGTGGAAAAAATGAAAAGAGAAGTTAAATCCGAAGCATTTACAACCAACTGAGAAACGCGGTGGGAGTTCGGTAATGTTCTGGGGCTGTATTTATAGCCATGCGGAGTGGGCGAATCGGTTTTCGTAGAAGGTATTGTGGACATGTGCAAATACCTAAGCATTTTACAAAAAAAATTAAAAAATAAAATGCTGCCAAAATAGGCATAGAATACGGTATTGAATTTTATCAAGCTAACGATCAATGCTAAATTTGTACAGTGTCCAAATATTTGTGTGACCTAAAAATTCGTCATTTCTTTGAATCTCTCGCATTATTTAAACAATCGTACGTACGAAATAATTTTTTCTTGCGTTCATGTGGCCTGGAAAGTACATTCTAACATACCATGCCATAATTGTAGGGTTCTTCGAATAGTTGGTTGAAATAGAGGACAACAAAGCAACTCTACTCGTATGCTGGTGTCCGAATATTTTCGTGACCGACTGTATATGTAGCGCGCAATAAACGAACTTTTGCCGTCACAACAAGGGGATGAAAAGCTGTTAGCGAACCGATCGATAATATCCTTTATTTCTCCGACCGCGATCGTTCGTGCCTTGGCCTACCTCAATGAACTCCGCTCTGACACAATCCTGACGTACCGAATCCTTTAACAGTTCGCACGCGTCCGCACGCATACGTTTAAATTTAAAACTCCGTTACGAAGGGCCAACCTTCGTTTCTTCTTTCATATTATAACTTGCGATAAACGATACTACGTTCACTCTGCTCACTACCATCGCACTAATAATATCTTCGTAATATTGTAAACCTCGCATCGTGTAATTTCGATTTTTTTTTCAAGGCGCTCGAACGCGGCGCTGCGCGCGCAACTTATCTGGTTACCCTCGTAATTTGGCGGGCAGTTTGAACGTTAATGTTTTCAATGGTACGACTACGAGAGTGTTTTACGGTTCGGATGTATATTTTATATGTACAGTTTATTATACATAAAACTAACTATATAATAATAATAATAATAATAATATATAGATAATAAAATATCGTTGTAGCAAATGGGAAAATTGCGCGAGTATATAGATGAAACTCAATTGAACAAAAGTGTATAAAGTTAAAAGAGCAAAAGCATTCGAATGGAAATGTTCGGATAATGAAGTTCATCTACGTGCATCTCTCTCGCAACAGTTCCAACGTTTTTTTGTAAAGTTCTCGAGTTGCATTTTTTTGAATGCATTTCATTCTGTTGATTGGCAAATTTATGGATACGTCGTTACGAGTCCGATCAAAGTCCTTTGGAAAGTTATTCGAACGGTATCGCATATTGCAACGAGTCTATATATCCATCTATACATAAATATATTCATCTCGTGCTTTTGTGTATCATGCATATTGGTCCTGTATCGGATATTCCGTATTTAAAGTCAAAAAGGGAAATCGACAAGAAACGTTGAAAAAGAAGAAAACAATAGAAATAAAAGAGCTACGGTGAAGTACAAGAAGAAAAAAAAAGCTACCGAAAGAACGCAGGATAGTGAAAATTCAAAAGAAAACGTGGCAAGAGCGGATCGCTGAGTGAGAGGCCGACGTACAGAGATGGATATAGAGAGACGTTAAAAAATATAAATAGAAAATATAACCAGGAAGCTGGCGCCTCGATAGTAAATAGGAGATATCGGAGGGACGGCGCTGGAAATATGTAGGAAAAAAAACGCGTGCTACATAGAGAAAAAACGACGGAGCGAGAATGTGTCTGTGTGACACAACACGCTGAGAGAGAGAAAGAAAGAGAGAGAGAGAGAGAGAGAGAGAGAGAGAGAGAGAGAGAGAGAAGAAACGAATAAAACTTTTCGAGCAGTGTTTTGATACGTTCGTTGCTCCGGCGTGTTGGTGGGTCGCGCGCCACTATCCACAATACGCGTACAATATAATACAGGGGAGTAAGCCATTCTGTTTTGCCGCAGTTGCTCTGCCAGTGTCGCTCGCGTATATTGGCATGCATATTATATATATATATATATATATATATATATACGTATACGTTATATATATAGAGGCGTATATAGATTCTACGGTGAGTCCCAGGGGGCGATCGAGAAATGGTACTGGGACGCGAATATGGTGACCCGGAGGATGAGGCAAACGGTAGCTGTAGCACACGCTTCGGATAGACAACTTTTTGCAACGGCCGGCGTCGAAAAGCTTTGTATCTCCTCGTTCCACCTACACAAAGCTGTTTCTCTCTTTCGTCGCCCTTGCAAGCTCACTCGCGGGACCGAGCCGTAGCCCAACAATTTCAATTCACCGACATATATATATATATATATATAGTTCGTGTGTGAGTATCTCACTCGTCCCGTTACGCATCGATGAATCGTTAAATCGATTCGCACCGAGGCGTCGAGTAAGCTTTTGGAACGTCTATTGTTGATGCGATGTCTCGCCACCGTGCCGCTTCCGTGGCCACGTCGGTTATGCGGAAGACCCCCGCTTCCGTCTTATTTTTCGTATTTTCAATCTCTCTCGTTCTCTCTCTCTCTCTCTCTTCAACCTCCCCTCCCCCATATTTCACTGCTTCCGTGTTGAAATTTCAGACGCACGTTACACCCAACGAGAAGTCACCATATTTCCGCCTCGGTGATATCGACGCGCCGCTATACAGTTATCATCCTCGGGTAAATAAAAATAAAAAAGTTCACCATGTTAATTATCCACGGCGCCGAAGCAGATATTCCTTCTATTACCTCGTTAAAACGATCTTACGGAGTGAGTCGAAAGATATAATAAAAAAAATAAGCCCCGCGTAGAATCGTCGTTGAGAATCGGGCGTCACTCTTCTAGCGAACTTGGGCCGCCTGGGATAATAATTTCTCGCTTGTAGCTCAGTGCCGGGGGCACATGCAGCGGTGGCCCTTCTCCTCACTCTGGAGGGAGGAAGAGGGAGACAGAGAAAGAGAGATAGAGATGGTCCAGAGAAAATAAACGGACGAGAAACCGGCTTTATTTCCGCTCTCCTTTGCTCTCGCTCGAGGCGTTACTTGCTCAAAGTGTAACGCGCACGTCGCCGCCACCGCCGCTACTTCTCGTCCTGTTTGCCTTGCCTTCATGAGCTGCGCACTGACACGTTCAACGGGATTTCAAATTCTTGTACGTCTTGCTCGATATACTTTGTATATATGTGTTCATGTACACGGCGCACACACACACACGTGTCCCGAAGGACGCGGAAGATTTGCATTTCATGCACAAAGAGACGTGTGCAAGATTTGCGTATTAACTGGCCATGATCTTCTGCATCCTCATTATTATTCTCAATTTTTCTCGCCTCGAACGAGTCTTCGTAATAATTTATACCGATTTCTTCACTCTCTCTCTCTCTCCACCAATCTCTACTATTCGTATCATTATCGTGCTACCTGATGAGCTTCCTGTACGATTATTCTCGCTATTTTACACCACCTTATCAAGTATACGAAACGAATTGAAAGATGTGCGGAGTATCAATTTATTCGGCTGACCAAAAAATAATCGGGTTTCTAATATATGGAAATGTATGTGCATTTTTGAGAAAAAAAAACCACACCATTATCGTTTGACCAAAGTGTCGTAAGTAGCGATGCAAAATCATGGTCGTTAGGAGAATCAATTTATCAGCTTGGCCGAAAAGTTTCTAAAAAATGAGAACACGCGTGTCTATATCTACGAGAAAAAAAACGTAACTACTTCTTTCTCTCGTTTTCTACATACCTACTTATTATTGATAAAAATATAACCGTTCATATCTTATAAATATCAATATATCAAAATAAATCGATAACTCGTGAAGACTATCGAATTTACCGTGTTGACTCTATCGGGTGTTCTCGTAGACGAGAACACATAGGTTGGTGAGAAAAAAAAGCAATAACTTCGTGGCGAAGCTACCATAACCATCCAAGGATCGTTAGGACAGCTTTGTGATGAGGGAGAGAGCTTCGAATTTCTCCGGACAACTTCCGTATTAACCTCAAACGACACAAGTTTACGAATCGCGACGTCGTAGTATTACGCAACTATAATAGAGGAGAGTACGGAAACTTGGCGGAAGGTGATAAACCGCAGGTACATCGAGGAGATTGCGACAATGGTAGGGAAGAGACGTATCGGGGCATATCGAGTGGACGTGCCAAAATCGGGGTACGTGAGAGATGTTGGCTTGTTCCTATTCGCGATGCGGATATGGTACGGGCGAGTGTCGCCGCGTGTGGTTTTTGGCAACGAGCGAGCAAGTGGCAAGAGAAAGAGGAGACAGTGGACAGGATGAGGATATCAGGAGAAGAGAATGAGAAGCGTAGAGGAGAGGATGTAGCGTGTGAAACGGGAATGAGAAAGGAGCAGTCGGCGAAGCGGAGAACGAGGAGAAGCGAGAGAGAGAGAGAGCGCGAAGTGTTCGCGTCGAAGCAGCTTCGCGCAAACAAGTTTCCCCACTCGCCACGCCCCCGTCGTATAAAATTTTACCCCAGGAGAGCAGCCGCGTGGCACCAGCAGGGAAGCAGTGTTTTTTTATCACGCATTCCCGAAACTTTCGACGTTTGCCACCGCCGGCTAGAACGTTCTTCCTCGAGTCCTCTTCCACCCCCTCCTACTCTTTAACTTCTCCACCCCATTTTCGTACCCTTTTTTTCCCTCGTCGTCCGACACTCCCTCCCCCGGTCACATTACCGGGCCGACGTATATAACTGTGTTTTACGTGTTACACGCTCGAACGCCCCACATACCACCAGGTGCCATGCAAACCTCAACATTTTTGTACCCATTCGTTATTATTACATGCTCGATTTATCGTCAACCTGCGTTACGATGAAAAATAAAGAATGAAAAAATACGAACATACGAGGTTCCCAATATTTGGGATAGGGATGAAATAATGCAAACATGTTTTTTACGCTGGCCGAAAAAGCCGATAAAGAGAGAATGTACGTGTCTATATCTACGTGTATATTGCACGATGATCGAGAACGAGAGCTTTGGAACGGCGTGTCCATCGACGCGAACGATCAAAAATATCTCGTAAATACGTATCGACGTACTATTTTTCACTGTATCTCTTTGCTTTTCTGTTCATCGTCGTTTACATTATCCATGTCGATGGAACGAAATAAAAAAATAATGAAAAGAAAGGGGGGAAAAAAATGAAAAATCTAAAACGTGAGAACGCATAATTTTACGTATCGCCTCGAGTCGGCCTCGGAGGGATAAAGTATAGGGGGAGGACCAGACCGATACGGGGTGCACGAGGTACGAATGCCGAGTCGATGTGTCTAACGTCGGATATCGATTGGCTGACGAGAAAGAATGAGATTACATCGAGCGATAATGAGCGTCTGTGAAAAAAGAAACAAATTTCACCAAACAACCTCCCCCCCCCCCCTCCCAGAGATCGAACGAAAATTGAAACTAACAATCCGACGTGTAAATATCGAGAAACACGACTATTGCGTTATTTCAACGGCCTTGCGGATTAAATGCCGATTTGTTTGTACGAAAAAGAAACGAAATAAAATAATAATAAAAGCTCGTTTACGTTGGACACCCCTGAGAGACTCGCGCATCCTTCCTTCCCACCTCGCCTTTGCATCAGCGATCTTATCTCACGCTTTTCTGGATGCTGATGGCATACACGGGGTGTATCGCTCTCAACGCTCAATGCTCAGTGATCGCATACACCCTCTACCCCACCTCGCTGTTATCCCTCGTTTGCGCGAGAGCACGGATAAATATGTTCGCGATAAGATCGGTAGCGCGGCGGTTTTTTCCCTCGTGGACGATCTAAAGATATCCTGCGAATCGCCGTTCTTTCTTTCCTCTCCTCGCTTTATTCCCATCGTCTTTAGGTGACCGACTCGTGCTCGGCGTACGAGTTGGTCCAGCGTTCGAGATTTCGTCGCATCTCGATTATTCACATCACCAAAAATAAAAAAATATCAAAAAAACGTAGAAAAAATCTACGAGGATGTTTAACGGTTTGAACAAAGACATAAAAGATCATGGAACATATTAGATCGGGTCAGAGTACGATGTTGCTCGAGCTGGCATTGGAATGTCCTATATACGTGTAAGAAAGAGACTGAGAGGGAGCGAGAGAAACAGAGACAGAAGAAAGAAAGAAAAAAATGAAATCATGAGAAGAACCGACTGCCACTCTATTCAATGGATGAATGGACGCATTGTTACGGTGCAAGGGAGAGGAGAGAATGCACGGAGAGGATCTCTGCTCTTGCGAGCTACGAGGGGCGGGTTCCAGCAGCAGCGGCGCGAGTCTCGACAGAAGCATCGTGAACTGATCCGCGTGCCCGGTGTGGGTTCTACAGAGTGAGTAAGAGAGAGAGAGAGGAGAACGATTTTCTGGTTCCCATTTCACTGCCCATCTTTCTCTCTCTCTCTCTCTCTCTCTCTCTTTGTCCCTCTATCGGTCCTCGAACCATGGCATTTTTACAAACTCTCGATTCAGGTGTCTCTCGGTCGCCGGCGCGCGCGCCCTTCGAACCGCCTCTGCAACCGCCGCCCCAAAAGGAATAATAAAAAACCGGATAGCGGATGATACCTCGCTAATGAAACGGGCTTCGAGCTCCCTCTCTCTCCCTCGCTCTCTCCCTCTCTCTCTCTCTCTCTCTCTCTCTCTTTCTTGCGGTTGACTGGATCGCACTGTGCGGCAGGTGAATTGTTATACATTATGATTGAACCGAGCGCGGTTTCTTGCCTTTAGACCCCAATTAAGACACCCATTGATTGGAGGGACCAGCTAACCCCTCCTCTTTCTCTCTCTTTCTCTCTGTTCTTTTGGTTCTCTCGCCGCGGTTTCCGTTCATCATTGCACGAGAGAACATATATTATATATATGTAAGCACATTATACATATGTACGCCCTATATACATATAGTAACGAGTAAAATATACAGCGCCCTTCATATATATATAGTCGAACTTCTCGAATAAACGAGCCACGCCCGGTTTTTCTTGGTTTCTCAACGAGCTCAAGAGCAAAAGAGATCGGCGAGAGAGAGAGAGAGAGAGAGAGAGCAAGAGACGAAGCCACGGGACATTCAGTGCCGCATTTTTCTCGTGCGCCAATATAAATTTATCGTTCTCGTCGGTTATCTGACATTCTGATTGGACGTTGGTGCATTTTTTATTGCCTTTCTTCATTCTTTTTTTTATCAGTCAAGAGTTAATCTTTTATTTTGTTAACTTTGTCAGTTTCACGGAGAAGAGGGAGTGGGGAGGGGGGGGGAGATTTCTCAGTCAGTTGGCTTACATCAGCGTAATTACAAGTGGCAAGAATCCAGGCGTATAATAAAGTCTTGGGTTTGTAGTCTTCGCGGTTCATCGTATACGCGAAATACAAGCTCGAACTTCAAATATCATATTCCACATTGTACATAACGGTGGTGGTGTACGCCGCGGTGACAGCACCAAAGCCTGGAGAACCGAGCCGTTGGAGGCAACGGAGAGTCGGCGAGACGGAGAAAATTTTGAAGGGGGCAGGTGGGGGAGAGCTCGGGCGTCAAACTTGTTCCCGCTGAAGTCCGAACTAAATGTATGTGCTTTGAATTGTTGTCGACGTTGCACGCAGTTAAACTACTGCCGTGGGTCGATCCGTTTTGTAATTTTCATCGTTACCTCCGTGATGTCCGAATTATACATAACGTGGCAATGTTACACTTCAGGCAGCAGTGATACAGCTCAAATATACGCATATATAGGATTATACACGTATGTTCCAACTATATATATATGTATGTTATAATATAGTAAAGTTTACTTTCATAAACTAATGTCCGCGGGGAGTTCTGTTTAGTGACGAATACAAGGTGACTTTGCAGCATTTGCCGTTTTTGTGACATAATTTATTTTACAGTAAATGTCAATGAAAGAATTTTGTTTTCTGATTATGTTTATTCAAGTGCTTTTGGACACACAATATTTTTTGTTTTTCCGTCTGGTGCTTACACGCATGGTTTCGAGTCTTGCTTCTCGTTGCTCGTACATTTCTGAAACTCGTAATCCTTTTTTATTTCTCGATTGATGTGTCGATTGACAAATCGCTTTTCGTTTTGGTGGCATGATTAATCCGATATTCGCTGTCGAATGAATTATTTCACCAACACGAAAAACGAAATAAAAGATACTCATTTGTTTTAAACATATACACTACCTGAAAAGTTTCCGGACAAAAGTTGAAAAGAGTGCCGGAACGGTTTTTTATGCCATTTCGCCGGTAGTTGGCCTAGACCAATTTAACCAACGCCATTTTAAAGTGGAAGAATTTACCTTCATTTTGGCTATTTAAAATTTTGTTTACGATTTTTTTTACAATTATAGCACCCAATTTTGAAAACGACCATTTTTTGTCGTTTTTTTGTTCTTTTATGAGTGGAACCCGTTTGTGGTAAAAATTTCTTTAACACATTTCTTTCACCGACATTTCACCGAGTTTTTCTTCTTCTTGGAAATCTTGGAAAGAAACACCCCGAGAGATATTCCAAAAACTTATGGAGGATGCCGCGTGTGGTGAAAAGCGTGCTGTCGGCGAGAGGAGGTTTCTTCAACGAGACCAAAGTTTAATATGTAAGTAACAAATTTAATTATATTATTTTCATGGTATTCAGATCAATCGTGCTTTGACCGGAAATAAATGGAAACAAAATATGGAAAAAAAAATCTGAAAAAATTCTCGTCAACTCAATAAGAAGTAATAAAACTTTTTAGCGTCTTGAGGTTTTGTTGTAAACCTCATCGTTTTCGTCCTCCGGAGCAATTGTCAAATTGTCTATTTTTAAAAAATATTATATTGCGATATTAGTTTATAAGTAAAGGAACAAGTTCTATTTTAGCAAAACGAACCCCAAGTTAAAACAGAAACAACAAAAAGTGGAATACGCTTTGTACGAAAATGAATGCAGAATCGCTCGGTTCGATTAAATTCGTTTCTTAAATTTTCTTAAACGAAATGAAATAATGTAAATGAATGACCGAGCGAAATTGCAAAGTTCAAACGACTACAAAGAGAACTAGCGTAAAATGAAAGTTTCGTTTTTACCCCGCAGCAAAATTTTAGCTGCGTAACTAAACCAAATTAATTTTTGCATAAATACAATTTCTTTCTCATTAAGAGCCCTATTTTGATGACATTTTTTTCTCCCTGACTAAAAATGAATTTCAAAAGAACTTGAATAATTTCATTAAAAATCTCGAAAACAAAAATTTTCTTTTTTTAGTCTCTAGTAGGCGCGAAGAGCGGAAAGCACCCACTGCCGTGTTTCCAGAACAGTGGCACGCCAATGTAATAAACCACGAGCGGCGAGAACTCCAACTGCCAGGGTGTGAGAGGGACAAAGGGGATAACACGAAGAGAAAGAAATACGAAGAACGTATGAAAGAGCGAGGATAGGGGGATGGCGGTGTAGAGGGGGCGGTGACCGGCGGGGCAGAGGGGAGGGGGCTGGGGCATAGAGACTGGGAAACCCAAGCCGACGACGTGAATTCGACCAAGTGGCAACACAACGAAAGTACAGCTTACGTTCTGTTAATCGTGCTTAATTGCGTGCAATTACTCGAAATGGGAAAATAACAAGTCGCTTTCTGTCTCTCTCACAGCTGGTAGTACAACATGTACACCACGAACACGACTTGGGTTCTTCCGACCTTCCTGTACTGTCTTCTCTCCGTTTTGCTCTTTCTCACTAGTCCGTTATGTTTTAGATATAATAATATATATACGGGCTTGTATGCGTGCAAGTGAACGTTCGCAGTTGCCACCGTTATAAAACGCCACACATAAAGCCATCCTCTTCACTCCGTTTCACGTTTGCACATTTTCCGTTCTTCCGCTATTCTTTTTGTTTAAATTCCCATTTATTTGTCGTGTCCTCGCGAAACCGTGCACAAGTGAGGACGACAGAATTCAGAGCAATTAGAAAATCCCGCCTCGACTACCCCTCGACGCACCACGTGACCCCGTTAACGTTATTGACGACGAGGCAGTATCAACTCTGAATCGCTGAATTCAGACTAAATTTCACGCGCTTTAGGCGAACTCTCGATTCGTCTCGCCCGAATCTCGAGCTCTACGGAAATTTGTGTTAATGGTGAGAAAAAGGATAAACAAGGATGGGGGCTGGATGAAAGAACCAAAGGCATAAGGGGGTGGCAGAGACATGTTTTTAATTCCAAGGTGGTTGCTTGATGAAATAGAAATAAACCCCTTCCACTCCAAATAAACCGTTAAAACGCGTTTAATCGTAAGATAAATTCTCTGAATTCTCTGAATTCATTGAAAATTCCAAACGTTCCAAAAAAAACATTCCGAATCTTTATGATTTGCGTCAAACTATTCGGAATATTACACGAGTAAAATCTTTTTAGCTTTTGATTGAAATCATTACAAAGCATTACTTTGGGTACGTATTTCCGTTCGTGGAAAGCATATTGGAAGTGTAACGTGCGTCTTGGGTCGTAGAGACTTGCAACAGGAATTATACGTATATACGCAATAGAGGCTTTGGAATAGAGAAAGAGAGAGAGAGAGAGAGAGAGAGAGAGAGAATAAGCGAAGCCTTGTCAGAGCAGGTTCCTCGGTCGCGGAGGCGTATTTCTATTCGAACGCCACAACGCAATAATCCAGTCTCACACGCCCTCCTCGTCCTTCTCCTCCTTCGTAGCTATACAGGTACATAGGTACTTTCGTGTTCCCTTGAATAACCGTAATTACCCGTGTCGGTAATTAAGGCGCACGTACACCTTCAGCGTCACTGATGTACGTGACTGTCTACCAAGCAAATTTTGCGCCGTCGTAGAGGCGAACAGCGACTCGAACTCTGAATATACACGCGAAGAATGCGCTCGCTCTACCTCTCGTTTAGGTATCACCGAGCGACGAGATTTTGACGTGAAAGAGATCTCCTAATTCATAAATATATGATTTCCAAAGTATCCGTACGGTGAATGCTCGACGTCTTTCGATTTTCTCCTACCCTATAGCAGTTTCATCCGTCGATGTGGAAATAGCTCTAAACAATTGCGGACCAGCATTTCTTTCCCTTTACCTTCGATCAAAATCGCTTCTGTCAATTTACTTTTATTGTTAAAAATGTGTGTTTCTGTTTTTATTGAATTTTTAGTATTTTTAACGAAAAAAAAATGGCTTTTACTTCGAGATTAAAAAAAAATATTGGAAACTGTAGTATTGTTTGCGGTGCGACAGATAGATTCGAGTAAAGAAACATTATATTGCGCATCGCTGCCCATCGATGTTGACGGTTCGCGACCTATTGAAACGTGGTGTAAATAAGACAATTACTCGGGAGGAGTGTACCTACCTACGCGTGGTTTGAAAACGCGAGCGTAACGAGACGCTCGCGATTGTTCGCGGAACGAACAACGGTCATAGTTGTCGATCGAGTCCTTCGCGTCACGGGCCAACAATTTCGAATCGCGGCAGGACGGTTTCCGTGCACGGTCGTAAAAAAAATGACGCACGTTGTTAACAGAGTGGACCAATGAACAAGACAATCGATTTTTACAAGTGGTATCCGCGGATTTATTTCGGGAAAATTCCTCGATCCTTGAACTTTTAAACGTTTGCGCTTTTCCACGAGGATTCCGGACATTTTTTCCTCTTAATTATTTCAAAACATCGAAATTTCGCGTATTAATCTCGTTATACATAAATCGAGAAGATTATATAAAACATTCCTTCATGAGAAAAAACAAAGTTTCGACAAAATTCGTTCAATGAGAATCCTGTCAAGGGAAATTTGAAAACTTGAGTCAACATCGAGAATTTTTCTGTGTGTAGGTACCGACGACTCGTTTCCGTCTGTGGAAAGTAAAGTAAAGGAGAAAAAGACGGCAGGAACAAACGAAAAATTGCGAGACCCATCATACAACTCGTACATCACTCCGTAATACAAAAGCCATATATATCTAGTGGATATATCAGGGGGCGGACTATATGTGTGTTTTGGTTCTCTCTTCGCTCGACGGTTTACACAGAAATCTATAGACTGGACCGGATGTCTCTCTCAAGATCTCATGAGATAACTTTACACATCGTCGATGTGCAATGTGTGGAGGAAAGACGGGTTGACGGAGAGACGAGAGCAAAGATCACCCGGATTGATGTTCACGCAGCCAATCTCGAGTGTCTCTCTCTCATATATATATATATGTGTCATATAGGTACAAGAGAAAATACACATTTTCTCATCGAAATTGTTGAAATAAACCAACGGCTTTTGCAATCTAAAGATACCGGAGGAAAATTCGATTTTTATGAGAATAACGAGGTACGATAATGGGCGTGATGGATATCGGTCGATTAGAAATACGAGAACGATATTATTAACGGTGGATCGTCACCGTGAATTTCTTATCTGCGATCGATCTCAATATTCCGCTGATTGGAAATATTGCAAAAGTTGAAAATAACGAGTGATAAAAAAATCGACTGTAGTTGCAATAATATCTTCTGGCCGGGTGAAGAACGATAATCGACGTTATTTTTTTATCGAACTCTGCTTATAGCTGAACTGTTTTTCTTGACGGATTTGTAGCTATCCCGGTTTCTTTTTTGTAGTTTCCATTTAAGCGAAATGTTTCCGGGACGTCACAGGCGAGATACGTCACGTATATCATCGTACGCGAATAAGCCTGCCAAAAGTAATTTTTATCTTTTATATTATTATTCCATCTTTATCTTTTCACCCTCACCTCCTCGTATCGGCGTATCATCGCTGACTTCTTCCGGGCGTTTTCTTATAATCTCAAAGTCAAATAGTACGAAAGGGAGAGGAGGTGGACGGGTAGAAGAGGCAGACACGTATAGCCATGGCCCGGGAATCACGGAAATTCCCGCGAGAGAGCCGTCCGTACGTGCCCATGAGAGCATCAACGATCGCGTTATACGAGACTCGCTCCTTCATGGTACGAGTCTCGCTATCCCCCGGTTCAATTTGCATGAGGTGTATCTCGCCAAGTATGATCTCTGAGACATTGAGGGGATAGCGAGAGTGCGCGGGCGAGACAGGAAAAGAGAGAGTGAGAAGCCGCGATGTGATGGGGGGGTGGGAGGGTGGAGTTGCGTCACGATATAGCGCGAAGCAAGCGGGATCCAGCGCGAGCGAGCGAGCGAGCGAGCGAGCGTGTGTGCGTGTGTGTGTGTGTATTGGTGGTACGCCCATCGATGTGGGCGACGGCAAACACACTAAGAAACTCGGTGGGCCAAAGATCTTTGGAGCATGGCAGTTACCAAATTCATGAGGAGACTCCTAATCACGCATGTCTTGCCTCAATTACTGAAACATGGCATCATTAATGTGGGCGATATCTTGGTGGTTATATCGAGCCGGCGGCGAGGCCGCAGCCTGGCCAAGATCCTTGCGCTACCAAATAGCTATGTATAACTGACAGACATATCTATATATATATATATATATATATATAATACGGGTATAGGTATGCATCGCGTTGCGTACTATACACTCTGTACTGTATGTCCTGTAGTAGAGTACACTATCGTATGGTATTGGACAAGATAGTAGTGGTGGTTCTATATACATATATCTATATGTGTTATAGTCAGTATGGCGAAGGTGAAGTGGGGGTAGTCCCGGGGATAGCGTGCGCCGGGCTAGTACTAATTTAATTAAGGATACCTACGTCTCTGATTCTGGACGTGGTACAGCTCCTCTACTACACACCATCCACTGTCTATAGCTTGTGTGTGTGTGTGTGTGTGTGAAAGAGACAGAGAGAGAGAGAGAGAGAGAGAGAGAGAGAGAGAGAGAGAGAGAGAGAGAGAGGGTAGGGTTTAGGGTGAGAAGGTGGGGAGGGATTGGAGCTACCTCACGAAGAGAGATAACTATCTGTCGCACCTATATGTATAGGATATTAGGTACATACATGTACGAGATAGAGCCACCAGTGAACGTTATCTAGCCTTCGTAAATTTAGCTCCTACTCGTGCCTGAATCTCTTGCCCCGTTCTCTCTGCATCTCTCTCTCTCTCTCTCTCTCTCTCTCTCTCTCTCTCTTGCTCACTCTGGGAGCGTAGATTATTCGCGCGAAAATAATTCACCCTGTCCCACCCTTCCTCTCTCTCTCTCTCTCTCTCTCTCTCTCTCTCTCTCTCTCTCTCTCTCTCTCTCTCTCTCTCTCTCTCTCTCTGTTCATTCTCTTGATCGAACTGACGGATAACACTAAACGTGGCTAATTGTCATAATTGGGAGTAACTCGCACGAGCGTCGGCTTTTACTGATGCGAGGACAAAGATACGAGATAGAGTTGAAATTGAGCAGAATATGAAGACTGGTGAATCGTATTTACGAACGAGGTACGAGGGCGATGAAGTTTTAATATAATTGCTATTAATTCGAACCACCGTTTTTTCAGTCAGTTTATGGCTGAAGTGGAAAACGCAAACGCGAAAGATTTTTGTAAGCTCGTGAAATTTACGGAAATAAAATATGCTCGTTTCATTAATTTGATTAATGAATTATTAATGAATGAATGAATGAATTATTAATATCATTAATAAACAATAATACCAAAATCATATTTTGCGTTATACAGGCGAATCGAAATTTTCGCCGCAATAAAAAAAAAGTGCATTTGGCGTTAAAAAATATTGCTTGCAATAAAATATTTGTTAATATTGTGTAATCTATTGTGTTCGATGTACGTAATATCAATAGTCTTCGAGATCCGTATTCATCGCAGCATATTACTATTGGTCTGTTAATCTATCTCCAGTAGCAGATGATCACTGCAAGGTTTCTATCAACGAAGATTCAATGACAATATTTTGCGAGCTATATACATATTTACAGTGCATATTCATCGTCAATGTTCGCCTTCCTTCAGTTGCAGCAAGGTAGCCCGGAGGGATGAATGCATATATATATGCACATTTAACAGAAAGCCCGAGAGTGTTGAACGTCGAAAGATGATTTGGCATTTACCTTGCTACATTTATATATAAACACCTCATCACAAACTACATATAATGCGTACAACAGAAGGCTTGCCTCTTACTCCCTGTATTACTTCGACAGCCATCCTATATTTATATGTATATATATATATATATATATATAGGTATATATAGCCATACTAAAATTCGCGCATCGTCCCGTGTCTATTGCTATTACGACATCTACACTGTTTGCCGAGGCCTGCAGGAGATCCCAACTAAATAATTACAAAGCTTGCGAGAGAGCTGTTGGAGAAACGGGGTTGGATTGCTTCTGACAGGGGAGAGGATGCGCGTCGGGGTGCGGCATTCCTCCCGCTCCCTCCCACCTCAACCATCTAGCATAGACCACTATCTCCACACTCCAGGAAATACATCGGTGTTTACACAAATATACTACGTGTAATGTCTCTGTGTGTATACGTATAATCGCGACACGAAACATGAAATTGTAATTTGGCTCGTGAAAATCTAATACCTACCTCGGGTTTGAATTTTCATCGGAAATACAAACTTCCCCTTGTAGATACGTCGATGTTGCGACAGATCGAAAGCGCGATTCGATAATCTTACATATCGCGAGACGAGACAGCTTCTCGACGTCGAGTCGTACAATGATAATATGACTCAAGCTCTCGTCGAGAGAAGTACGATAAAGAATCCTGGCGATGCACACTTTATTCGATTGGGAATAGGCAATCAACGAAGTAGGTGAAAATGGAAGAAAACCGTTACCGTTACTTATATGAAAAAAAAAAAGAAACAAATATGAAACTGTGCTTTCTCATATTGCGAGTCTCGAACCTCCCCGACCCCCCTCCCCCTCCCTCACTCTTGCTACCGTGCTCTGCGAACGCAACGTGTTCCATCGTTCGAAATTGTAACGAAAGAGAGAAACAATTAACACGAGGTGAAAGAAAACGATGTCGTTGTTGGCGCCGTTATAAGGACGTTGAACACGGCGAAACAGGCGTGAAAAAAGAAGAAAATATTGAAGAACTGGGTACTGGCTCCGAGATTGCATTTGGGTAATTGTGCTGATTCGAAAGTGGTAACAACCGTAACTGTGTGTATAGATCTGTACAGTTAAAGTTTCGATCAGTCAATAATTTGAGAACGTCGACTTTGCTAAAGTTCAAGTTCTTCCATCTCATTATGCTATTTCAAATTTCGTCGGCATTTGCATGCTCTTGGAACTTGTTATTTGATTCTCGAGGTATAGGAACGAGCGCTTCGTGGCCAAAGTCTTCGGTGGAAATTTCTAACATAAAGAAACTAATTAATTTGAGGAAAGTTGCCGTATTGATAATTTCCACTGTAAAAACGACAGAAATATGTATAATATATTTAAATGTAACCATAAAAGGGGTATAGCAAACATTGATTTGGGTGATTGGTTATAATTTAACCGCTTCAGTAGATTACAGTTTTTGATATCTTTTTCTTCAACTCGTTCACCGAAAGAACGATCTCTCGCATGCCATAAAATTTTGCTATGCCCACAATTAGGTATAACGGAGACTTGGTATTTTATACAATTTCTACTGAAATTTATATGTTTTTTTCATATAAGCATACATACACATACGTAGGCGGGTGTACGAGAGTGAAAGACCGAGAAACCGAGCGAAACGGGTGAAGTGCTGACTAAGTAGTGAAGGAGCGGTACGGGTCAGCCGGTTTGCATAGAGCACAGGATATGCGTATGCACCGTGGCGACGGTTGTCGTCGAGACGCGACTAATGAGAATGCTCGAAGGCTGGGAACACTCAAAAGCGCTGAACGAAGACAAAACAAAGTATTACGGAGCAAAGTTTAAATATCCCGCGAATTTCAAATTTGCACATTGCGTTCTAATTATTTAACCTCGTCCACGAAGCTTTCTTCTTTATGGGACAGCATTTTCACTAATTTTCGGAAGACTTTTTTTTCAGTGGATGGATTTTGTGGATTAGTAAATACAGTAAACCGCGCTTAAAGCGGGGAATTCGTTTCAATAAGTTAAACGGAGCAACGTTAAGCGGGGTCTTACTTACTTATTTACGTATTCTAGTTAATCTACCGCTCGATGTTTCAGTCTCTCGTTAACTAAGCTTCTGGTATCTCGTTGTCAAATATGTCCATACGAGAGCATATATTATTAAGCCAGGATCCAGCTATTTCTCCGGTGCTCGTGCTGTTTCTTTGAGCAAGCCCGATTCGCGGTTATCCTTTCTTTACCTAAATCTTTGACTCGATGGTCTTTACCGCGAGCTCATCCTGTTTGTTTGATCACTATCCACAAAGTAGTTTCCACGATTTTTATTCTCTTCAATGTTTTCCCTCGGTTTTCAAATTCATTTTATTCAAAGAATAACAACTTATTTTCTTCCTTGAATATAATAAAAGTGTTGAATAAATTTAAAGACAGTTCGTATGAAACGTAATTCCCCGCCTGCCTAAATTTCAACCCATATTTACCCCATGATCTATTTAAATATTTATATAAATTATGAGCTACTCAAATACTTGAATAATTTATCATTTATTTCGATATTTCGATGATTTATAATTTATTTAAACATGTAAATAGATTCAAATATTTGAATATACGATATCGATTCAAATATCGTTTCGTTTCAATACAAATTTGTACTACCTTGTTTCTACAACCGCACCTACCACTATTTTCCGTTTCTCAGCTCTCGAATTCGTGTGCCTCGAGTCGTCGATGGGAGAGAACAAGAGCGTGTGCGTTGTTCCTCACTCCTTCTTGGCTATACCACTAACAATATATACCTATATAGATACGTGGATTGGTGTGTGCACACGCTAGAGTACTCTGGCACAATGGAACGTGTAAAATGCCGTGGTGGAAAATTGTCGAACTCTCGACTAGAACGTCGAAAGAACAGAGGGAGAGAGAGAGAGAGAGAGGGAGAGAGAGAGAGAGAGAGAGAGAAAGCGAATGAAAGAGGAAGGAGGGCGCAAGGATCGCGTATCCAGTGTACCTACAACTCGTGGACAGAGGGTATATTTTATCCTGTGGGTATACATATACATACATACACGAAAGATGGAGATGGAAAAAGGGGTGAGAGGTTGGACATGCCTCTGCAATCGTGGGGCAGAGGGTGGTTCTCGAACTATTCTCTCCTGCCGATCGAGTGTGACCGCACACACGACCCTTGGCTGCTCTTTCGCTACAGACGATCACCGGCACTGTGCGGCTGTGAGTATTACGTATACGAGGAGGGCTTAAGCCGTACAACCGATAGATCGGAGACGAGAACGTTCAAGGAAAAGAAAAAAGGTTGGGAACAGAGAAAGAGAGAGAGAGAAAGAGAGAGAGAGAGAGAGAGAAAAGGCGGAAAAGCAAAGGATAAAGAAAAATCGAGAGGAGCGGATATAGAAAGTAGTGCGCGCGTATAAAGTTGAGAAGGGAAAAGAGAGTGCAAGAAAGTGGAAACAGGCAGCGGTATGAGGGAGGAGGGCGAGTGGAGAAAAGAGCGTTTCGCCATGGCTGGATAACGGTGGTCAGTGTGAGCGCATAAAATCGTACACACTCTGTATGTACCGGAGCCCCATTGTCGAGGCCAATACTCCGGATACTGGATGAAATATTTCTCTCTGCCCGAAGTACCGAGATACTTTATGGGCTTCGTGTGCACAACGGAGAAAGAGAAAGAGGGAGAGGGTAGAGACGAAAAAAGAAGGAGGAAGATAAAAAAGAGAATCCAACTCTCCTTTTCTCCTCCACGCCTTTGGCAAAGGACCTTTCCACGTTTTTTTTTATCTCTCTCTTCTTTTTTTCCCCCTTTTTTTTTACCGCTGCACGTCTTTCCATTACCTGCTGTTGCTGCTGTCGGCGTTACGGAACGAGGAATACAGGGGGATGAGAAAGACCAGAAAGAAGAAATGAAAAGGAGGAAGGCGCTCGAAGAAGCGAGGTGTCTCTCTTTGCTCGAGATCGCGACGGTGCCTTGGGGTATTAACACGCCTGTCTCAGCGACGATTTAATTCCTTCGACGATAAATTAGCTTGACTGCGTGCCATGAGCGTTTCTTTTTTCTCTTCCTTCTTCCTCTCGCTCGCCTTGCTTCCTTTTACTAGTGTACTCGAGATTCAACGATACCGGGACTAAAATTTTAATATACCTACTTTCTTTTCTTCATAGCCCGAGAGAACGAGATGGAGAAATACTTCCTGCTGCAATCTCCCAATCTTTATTTAGTTTTTTTTTTTTTTCAAACATCCCAGCTTCGGGTTACAACCCTCAAGAGATCACGATGGGAAAAATGATCTCGCGACTGTCCCTGCGTTGCGACGAGAAACTTTCGATACAAGAATCCGATGTTTATTTGAATATTAAATTCTCGGAAACGGATGTTGTATCGCCTACGTCTACATCATGTGATATCGCTACTCGGGACACTAAAATAACCGCAAAATCGTTGACCTCTCTCGAGGGGATCACCGAAGAGCCATTCCCTCTCGCGCCAAGACATAAGCTTCACGACTCTTTCCTCGTTACCACCTTCCCGATTCTCTGGACCAACTTCCCACCCACCCCCGCCTCGTCCTCTATCTCGGGGGAGGAAGACGCGAGATGGGGTTATCCCCCTCGGACGATAAATTTCTTTGCCAAGAGAGTCCGAGGAGCCAGCCGCGAAACTAAACGAGCCGTGTGACTTGCTTTGTACATCGTCCTCCTGTACACGGCTCCTTCTCGGCTCTCACTTATATTCGCGCCTGTGTTCTCATCCTCCGTGACCGAGAATTTTAACTGTAAGCCCGAGCGTGTAAACGTGTGCCAACATGCCCCTCTGGTGTGACGATTCGCTTCGCACTACCGAAGCAAAACCTACCGTTTCTATAGAACGTAATCGTTGTTTCGAGATCTCGCAATTTTTGTTCTGCTTTTTATCGAGGGTATTTTTTTGACGATACAGTTGGTAAGAAGATAAAAATTAATATCTATTGCAAAAACCTGATCACTGAACAAAATATTGATACGACAAAAAATATGTATTTGGTATAGGATTGTTCAATCATTCCATACAAATTGCAAAAGAAATTCCAAGCCCACTCAATTTCAATGGAAAGAACGATGGGCCGTTATTCAAAAGAAACGAAAAAATAGATTTTAAATCAGCTTGGAACATCGATGATTCGAGTGAGAAACTTTTTCGTGGTGTAATAAATTTGTTATCTGACAATAAAAAATTAACCGCCAGTTGGTTTGCATTACTATTTTTCACAAGTGAGCTTTTTCTAGCTGATCTCCCCTACGAGGACGTCAATCAAATAGTACACATCGTTATTCGAGGGATTTTAATGAGCGCGATGTAAACTCATCGTCTCGAATAAAAAGCGAAAGAAAAAAAATGACAACTTAATTCACCAGATCAACGCGAGTTGCAAACGATAATGGAGATTCGATACTCGTAAAAAAAGAGAATAGTGCGAATTTATTGAAGGTACGGAGCGGTGATGATAAGATTGGGTTACACGAGGGTGAGAATCGACACACTTCATGTACAGAACGTCGAATGGTTAAAGCTATAGGGGATGTAGTCTCGGAATACTATATATATATATATATATATATATATATATAAACTTGCTACAGTCGCTTTCGCCTTGTCACTGGTCCGCTCGGTATAGCATTTCGTAGAAGGGATTTACGTGACTCTACGAGGGTTAGTGCTTCCTCCGAGCGTCGAGAACGCCAGATACAACATAGTACCTTCCAACTTATATCCCTTCGGCACGTTTGTATTTCCGTTCACTTTTGCCCACCTCGCACTCTGTCTCGTTTTCGTCACTCTCTCCCTCTCTCTCTCTCTCGCTCTCTCTCTCTTTCTCTCTCATTCTCTGCGTATTTCTCTTCGCTCGTCCACGACGTTGTCGTTACTAGGTTTTTTAAAGCTTATTTTCTTATTTCTTTTTCCTTCACAGCCAGCCATGACCAAAGTGGATAGAATCGCGATAAGCTCGTCGCGTAAATCCGCGTGATTCCAGCGTTGCCTTTCACGCGTGCACATATACTTTCGAGCCGATAAACCCTTTCTCTCCTTTCGTCCTTTTTTCCTCTCCGTTCGTCATCCCTACGCCCATTTGTCAAGTTTTATTCGGATAATTTATCACGTTGCAACAATAACAACGATTAGATTTTTGTTTCTTCTCGTTTCATTTCGCTTTTATTGAAAATAAAAAATAATATATAATGAACTATAAATACATAACGTTTTTTAATTAGATCGTAAATCGTCGTCGGCAAACGAAACGTTGCGACGAAAATGAAAAGAATAAACGTAAAAAGTCGACGAATTTATCGATACGCCGCATCGAATTACTTTATTTCCGGCGATAAAATTCTCTCGATATCATAAATCGGTTATATTAGTGAATTAACAAGGCAATCATCGAATTCAGAAGCTTTTGGTTCAATTTGCCCTTCGTTCGGCTATCGGCTCCCTCGCAAGCCTCAGCCACTAACTTTGATGACGATGTGGCTTTCTACCGCACGAAATTATAAGGAAGTTTAATGGAAACCTCGTTCGACATCGAGCGAACTTTCGAATATCAAACATAAAAAAATAAGGGTTGAAATCAAGAACGCAAGCTCAAACTCGAGCATTGCTTTCGCGTATAGTTCGTTCGTTCACGAGGATACTGGCGCGAGGGAAAGGTCGCGAGAAAATCATGTGTAAATTTCCATTAGCGTTTATTATAAAGTATGAAGAAAATCATTAAAATTCTGTCTCGCAGCGTAAGAGGAACTTGCCTCTAAAATAGCGCGAATAAGACTCGAGAAACGAGAAAGTAGATGATGTATGTGAGAGAATACAATAGAACCGCTTCAATAAGAGTTAATTTCGCACGTCCTCGTGCCTGGTCGTATGCCTTTATGTGTCCGAATGCGTGTGTGAGATATGGCGGTTACATCGAAGATATATGCGTCCTAGGTAAAACGGTACGGGGTATGTGCAACTAATAGATTGAGAGAGTACGTGTATTCCGTGTGTGTATGTGTGTGAAAGAGAGAGAGAGAGAGAGAGAGAGAGAGAGAGCGACAAAGAGGGCGGGGCCGTTACAGTGAAACGTGCGTCTATGGAGAGTAGCGCACGAGGCAGAGTAGCAAAGAGATTGCCCTTTATCGTCAGAGTTCCCGGCCCGTGCTAGAAGGGTCGCACTGGGCAAATATAAACAGAACGACATAGAGTGGTCACATAGATATACATCTCTCGTAGCGACCCACCAGGAAGAGACCCTTTTCTCTCTTCTCTCGATGTCTCACTCGCTCTCATATTTGCCACTGTGCTTATATACATACACGTATACAAACGTATACATATGCACACGTACATATAGTCATATTGATATATACATCTATCGCAGGACAACGAATACCAAAAGGTAGGTCAAAACAACGAGGATGTATCATCGCGGCTAATGGAATAACATCGTTTTATCGGGGTTGCATGAATTCGAGGTAGATATATGCGATATGCATGTACCCTCTTTTGGTATAGGGTATTATGCGATAGAACGAATATGTGTATACACGTAATGTTTATGGCCCCTTAACCCCGAGAGAAGCACGTGTGCCTACACGATGCGAAGAGAGAGGCAACACGTTACCTCCGTATCACCGTTGTTACCTGCTTCCGTGTATATATATATATATATATGTAAAGGATTCGATGCTACCTCGATCGGTCTTTTTTTATCGGGGATTTGTGCAATCGTCATATTTCTACCAACATAACCACCAATTATTCGATTTTTGTTACGATCACGTTGAGCTGTATCGATTAATTCGTTATTTGCTGGTTTCAAGAGCTTGTCCGATTTTTATATCGGCATACAATATTTAAGGAACGCTTAATGTTTATCAACGAATATTTGAATACCTTGATATTTTATCGGAAAATTCATCACGTACAGGAATATAATTTCCAATTGAAATATCGCTTGGATAATTATCATGAGATTGGATTGTTAATTCGAAAAAAATCGTCAATTTGATCCGAGGATACGATTTTGTATTCCCATTTGCTTCCGATGTTTCGCATAATGCGTCAACTTTTTAAGTTGGATTAACCCCGTCTAGGTGTTAACGGAGAGTTCTCTCTCCCTTCCCTCAGTATTTCTACGTCCGTGCGTGGTATCCTGACATATACTTCGTCTCGTCCTAATCCCGTCGAGCTTCTAATACGCTGATCCGCACGAGCGAATTCTCCGACGTGAGACTTGTCACGAGTACCTACCAGCGCTGCATGCTCCGTTCTCGTATAATCTGGTGATATACGTACGCAGGATCATCATCTATAATTGTTTGTGCATGTGGCAAAAGCGCAGGTACGCGTGCAATAAGCCATTTGAAATTCCCTGTGTGAAGGGCACGACAGTGCCCGTTTACCGGGTATTTACCGTCACTGACGTGTAGATCGACGATGTAGGTATACGCCTGCAGATTGTCCATAACACACGAATTTCGACTTTGACGAAGTTTGATTGAACTAGAAACGACGCAAAATCATTTCCTTCGTCGAGTTAATCGAACGATTATATGGCGTTTGGGTGAATATTACAAATGCGTGAAAATTCGTAACGCTCTTTAAAAAAAAACTCAGAAAACCTAAATAAATATAAAATAGTGATCGTTTAAAAAAAAAAAAAAGTATGGCACAAGTATATTCATCAAATAAATTTCATCTTTTTGTTCAACAAAAATAAATGGTCGACCCGATGCTCTCGTATTCCCGGCGACCAGGCGTTCGTTCATTTATTTTTCAATTATTCCGCAAATTTCTGCGGTAATTCGCGGTAAAATCATGATTTTTTTTTGTTAGCGTCAGAGCACGCGTGACTTTGAGTGTTTCTCTTCGCTATTCCATATCAATGAGATGAAAATTATATCATTTTCCTATGACTATATTCACGTGGTCGTCTCGTAATTACGAGCATGAGAAATATTACACCCAACGGGATGCTTCGTCCTCTCTATCTCTCTCTCGCTCTCTCTCGCTCTCTCTCGCTTCGCTTTTTTTGAGCCGCGATAAACGTCCTGTGTGTTTCATCCGGTAGCGTTTGTACCTAAGCGGCGTCAGAAATATGCATCGCGTATATATCACGGAAGGTGGCGCTAAACGTGATAATTAAGCCACGAAGAATGGCGTTGAGCTTTCGCCCTCGCCAGCAGAATGCATAAGAGCCTCACATACAAAAGAGGGGTGGGGAAGGGGGGGGGGGGGGGGCTACGTATCATAGTTACCGTACCGTCTGATAAACGCGTCACTGGAGCTTCTAGCGAAATATGCTTTTTGTATCCGGTGTCCTTTGTTGCCTCCCCCCCCTCCCCCCTTTGCTATTCTTCTACCTTAGACCCCATCCCACCTCGTTCGGAAACTTTATTATGAATCATTCTTTATCATTAAATTATTTATGAAATTATCGCGACAAGATGGAAGGGTTATGTTAATTATCGTTTTAAATAATTTTTAATCAACGACACACAATCCATTACGAATGGAACGAAACAATTATTCTCTTCGTTTTCCTCACTTCCCCGATCACCGAGATTGTTTAGTCAGCGGCAATTAAATACACTGAAAGTGCACGGCTATTTGCGCGCGTTCGAGGTACACCCACGGGCTACACGCACGTCGCCCCCCCCCCCCCCCACCTCTCCTCTCGCAACCCCGACCGTCGTGCCCTCGGTTTTTGGACAGGGTCGACCGGTCGATTGGTTATTGAATGAAACCCCGACCGACCGAACGAGCATTCAATTTTGTGAGAAAAAAAGAGGCAACAAAAAATCATCACTTCGCTCCTGCCAATATTTAACCCCCTTATCAATAGACTATTCGCGTGCACACTCGCGACTCACCTGCACTTCGTGACTGAATATCGCTCCGGTCGAAACGTTTCACGCTCCCGTTGATATGGAGCACGTGAACATGCACATCTCTGATTTGGACAATTTACGAAGCAAACGTCCCTCTCTACGGACCCTCAAATTAATGATGACCGACCGAACAAAGGGTAAAAGACAGACGTATAGCCGCGCTTGTGCGTAGGTACGTGTAATATTCGCCTAAACAGGATACCGTAGAACCAGAAATTACTGACCCAATTGTCATCCCGATTGAGAACCGATGGAACGCCCCTAAAAGTAGACTGACGAGAAAGCCTTCGATTTAGTGTCAATCTGTGACAACCCTAGACGACCGTTTAATCGATAGCTGAACGGGAATTAGATAAGTTCGAGGGTCGTTTCGATAAAGTGAGTAAAAGATAGAGATAGAGTGAGAGAGGAAGAGTGAGAGTGAGGGAGAGAGTGGAAGAGTTGAGGGGTAAAGGGCTTGAAGGACCATAGCGTTCGAGGGCTGGAAGTTCCGCAAGCCCGGCGAAGCCAGCGAAAAAGGAGGGATGAGAAGGAATGTGGAAGCAGAGGAGAGCTTCCGTGCCAGAAATAGACCTCTAAATCTTTCTGGCATTGACAAGGTGGCGACACCGCGAAAAGCAGATAAAAGGACAGAGTTCCGAGGGCGCGACCGCGAGACGACGACGTTCCGAAGCGGTTCGAGGATCTCTTATTCTTCCTCCTGGCTCTTTCTCTTTCTATCGCACAAGCTGGTTTCTACTCGAATCTTGCGATGCTGTACCGCGCTGGAGGGAATACCGTGAGGACAAGGAGGGGGTCGAAAGAGGGTTGAGGTATAAAAAGAGAGGTAACGAGTGAAGGAAGCTGAAGAATGAGAGGAGAGAAAGAGAGACCGTTGGAGAGACGTACGTCGTATAGCGAATGCGGTTTATACTCTGTAGCGAGAGAGGAAAGAACGAAGAGCCAAGAGAAGAAGGGAGAAAGAGAGAAACAGCATGGGGACGGGCAAAGAGTAGGGAGAAGAGAGGGATAAAAAGAGAGAAGAAGCATCTCGATGAAAGATAAGTGATCCCATCTTTCCTCAATACCTTCCACCAGTTTCTCATCCCACCGATTCGAACCTCTTCCCCGACTCCCTGCAGTCGCGCTCGCGATCCCCCCTCCCCCCGCCCCCACCTCCACTCCTCCTCGCTACGTCGCCCTTTTCTTCCTTAATACGGATTCTTTATAACCCTGCGCGCGCGGGCATCCGCTCTAGCCTCTCAGCTGTTTTTTATTCTTTTCTTCCGAGTTCCCTGAGGGAAAGAGCACGAGAGAGAGAGGAGGGGGAGGGGGTGAGAGAGAGAGAGAGAGAGAGAGAGAGAGAGAGAGAGAGAGAGAGAGAGAGAGATAGACGGATGAATACGAGGAGCAAGAAGAAAAAGATTCTTCCGATTGTTGGCCACGGAATCTCATGCCGAATCGACGACGTAAAAGCAATCCTATAAAGTTCGTGGGGGTTAGGTATTAGGAGTAAAAAGGGAGAAGACGAGGAAGAATAAAAAAAGATAAAGGCAGAGAGAGAGAGAGAGGGAGAGGAGCCAAGAGTTATTAGGTTATATTCGATCGTAACGAGACCTATTTGAAAATCGGACGTCCCACTTTCCGAGCTTTTGATTAATGAGATAGGCATTATTATCGAGAATATATAACTTTGTATATATAGGCATATAAAGTTGGAAAGCGTTATACGTATGTACGTATACAACATCGTATTAATCCAAAGCTCGCAGTGAATAACATCCATGGGGATTGCGTATTAGATATAACGTGCTATACGTGCCAACTTCCCGGGGGCGATGGAAGTCATCGGGGACCACGAGAATGTGTGTGTGTGTGTGTGTGAGAGAGCCCTGGGTAGACTTCGAGTCTATAACAAGGAAGAGCGGGTGGGGTCGTGTCGTGGCACTACTTGTTGGTACAAGCCATAATTCAAGCAAGCATAAGAGAAGCATTACCACCGTAAAGAGACTCGATACTACATCTTGGTGAACGAGAGAAAGAGAGAAGGACGGGATGAGAGGGATGGTTTAGCATGCACGGAAGCTCAAGATCCAGGAGCTCGACGGACCAAAGCTGAGGTACGAAGGCAAAGCCCCGCGAGAGCTTCGCTCGGCTACGGCTTCGTTCGCTCTCCGTGCGCATTGTCCGTGTAGCTGCCGCTGTTGCAACTGCTGCTGCCACTATCGAGTGAAAGGGAATGGAGGAGTTTTGATATCGTCGAGTGCAAGAGAGAGAGAGAGAGAGACGATGAGATCGTTGGCGCGGGACGTAGCGACGCACACCCTGCGGAATCGGCGCACAGTAAACTTGCCAAAGCCGATAAGGTAAACGCATACAACATGGCACTTGCGGGAGAGATTTTGAACACTGCAAAGGCACCGCTTGAACAATCCGTAGTATATTGGATCAAGAGAAAGAGGATAGAGAAAGTGGGAGAGAAAAAGAGAGAGATAGAGAGGAAACGAAGAACAGGACTATGGGGCGGGGGGGGGGAGGGAGTATTGCCCCATCCTGAAATAGTCGGTTCGTTACCCCCGCGTCCGCGAAAGATAGAACCGTAGAGAAGTTTAATTTTCAATTTACATACAACTTGACGCCGTTGGCAGACTCGTGGTATGGTAAGAAGATGGTCTCTTCTTCCCTTTCTCTCAACTTCTCGCGATTGTCTGCTTCTCGTTTGTGCACACAGATACGTTGAATGCTAGAAAAAGAGAAGCATCTCGAGAAAGGGAGAGCAAAGGAACGGAAAAGGAGATATACCACGCTACGCGTACTTCACTATCGCGCGATCCATGCAAATCGGGTTATCAATTAAGAAGTGTGCTCGTTGCTGCATACTCTGTTCTGCCATGCGATTTTCAAGACAGACCTAGAGAGGTACGGAGGCGGGTGTCAAAGTATACGAATTTCGACGGATGGCTAGAGATACAGAAATGGTAAGAGACAGAGAGAGAGAGAGAGAGTTAGAGAGAGAAGACATACTCGCGTAAATTTGATACCTACAGGTACCTATCTGTTTTTCTTCCGTAATTCACATCCCTCGGTTCTTCTTTGCAAGATGGATGAAGATTCGAGGGTAGGAGAATCAACCGAAAACCAAGGCTGCTGCCGTTCAACATATCGTCTCTTTCGTTTCTCTTTCATACATTATCATATTTCGGAATCTTTCGTGTGTATCCCTATGCCCTGAGTTTCAAACGGGCGGACTCAAAATACCGAAAGGGAATTTTGTCCTTTATACATAAAGCGCCTCGAGCATCGAAGCAGCGCCAGTCAAATCAAACGTCACGAGCAAGGGCTCTGCTTGATCAAATTTATGCTTATGAAGATGGAACCACAAAGTTTGGATGAGAGCTGTTTGAGAAGAGGCGTATAAACTCTCCGACGGTATGGCGCGATGCCGAATCGAATATGGATGGCGCGTCGTCTATGATGGGTCTCGCAATTTATAATGGCGCGCATGAAAATCGTACGATTCTTCGGTCGACTTTTGGCTTCGTATATATAAATACATGCGAGGTATATAGTATTGTACAAGGACGGTGTTTTTTCTTTCACCAAGTCGAAATTTAAAACTCGACTCTCGTTCAGACCGGGGGAGCACTATTATTTCTCGATCAAATCAAAAGAACGAAATCATTTCTCTTGTCCTATATACATATATCCGTGTCGTTCGTAAAGATTAACGCGAAAGAAACGAGCACCGAATCAAAAGGACTTTTAAGGCCCGGCGAGAGATAAAGCGCGTGGGGAGATAGAAAGAGGGTGAAAGTGAGAAAGGCAGGGCGGTGCGAGGTTCTACAGTGCATTATCGCGCTTTTATACGACTCCGCGCGTTATTCAAATGAAATTGTCAAAGGGGTTTGCGCGAGGGCGAGAGAGTAGATGTATAAAACGAAGTCGGCGTTTTCAGGTGAAAAGGGGTTGGCGCGCCATGGTGCGCGCGATACAGAGAGAGCGTCGGGGGATGGATATCTTTATTGTTTTCATTGTACGTATTCGTGCGCGCGAGACAGGGATAGAGGAAGGAAGAAAAAGAGCGAGGGAGAGAGAGAGAGAGAGAGAGAGAGAGGGAGAAGCGAGGTGAGATGGAACGAGATAATCGCATATTTCGTGCGTCGCGCGTGCATATCCACACACCCTCTTGGCTCGTACACGAGCCAAGAGGGTATACCCAGAGAACGGTGATGGCGGTTGGTAGGTCGGTGCCGAGTGTTTTACCAGCATGGAGGAATGGGACAGATAGTGCGAGGCTAGCTCGAAGAAAACACGGATCGCAGCTTCGTGTTGTACAAATGGAGAACACAGAAAGGGGCGGGAGAGAATTGGGATGGTGGGTAGAGGTGGTGAGCGGGGAGTCGGGAAAGGGAGAGGGGTTGAGAGAGGGCGAAACAAGGTTTATACGATGTTCAGTGTGCATACTAAACCGTACATCGTACAACATAAACTGGTGGATTGCGCGACAAGCGCGCGCCCTTTGCCGCACAGGATCACCGACAGTGTTGTTCCTTCCTCCTTCGGTCCATCCCCTGTTCTATGCCCTATTCTATTGACCGAGTTTACTACCCGTTACTCACCGTAACGTAACTGACGAGTTTCCCGACCGATCATCTTTATTTTATTACTATTTCATTTCATTTTATTTTTATTTTTATTTTTATTTTTAAATTAAATGTAAATGTACTCGGCAACGATTCCCAAGAAGCGAGACGGATATCGAGCCAAGAAATTTGCAAATTTATCGATTCAATTTTTCCGCACGGTTTTCATCGCAAAATAATAAGGAAGGGGGAGGTGGATGAGTTCGCGGCACTAGCCAAAAAGCTACTTTACACGTATATAAATATGTTTAATGAAGCTGTAAAATGAAAAGAAGTGTTTCATTGGCACGAGCTCAACGAATATATTTCGTTGCTATCGCGAGACTACCCTTCCCCTCTGGCTATCTTTGTGTACATATTTTCAAATGGTAATAATAAGAAGGTGTTGGCATAATTATACTTCCGGCTGCGTTGAATACCAACGAGGCCCATCGGTATGAAAAATTGATACTTAAAATAAATTTTTTAATACAGGGCATGAAAATTACACCCCCGAGGTTTGTTTCAGCTCATAATTATGCATAATTACAATTCTAATCACCGAACACTAGGCACATCGGCATGTCGAATTGATTCGAAAATACATATTGAGAAAAGAAAAAAAGAATCACGAACCCTTAACGTTCGTTCCAACCTCCTACATTATGCGTAATTATTTTCAATGGTTTCTCGTTAAAAATCTACGTATCGCTCGTAGGAGTTCATCTTTTTTACATGAAATATTACAACTAGCGCGGAACATTAGAGAACGCGTAGTTATAGAATTCTGAAGCCGCTTTCACGGGAAGTGCTCCTGAATACACGAATGGTAAATTCCTCGCAAACTCGAATGGCTGAGTCTGGTAATATCGTTGCGGTATACAGTAATACCATAATTCCGGGGCATCTTGCGAGCTTTATTTCTTGTTCGCCGTAAAGTCGCACGAAAGAATAAGAAAGTATGACGCGGGAGATGGGAGGAGGGCGGGGGGGGGAGGAAGACTTCGAAGGGTCGGGTGGCATGGGGCTGCACGTTGTTGCGTTGATCAACTTTTCCGCTATTATTGTACGGAAGCCCGATCCTTAAATAGCGAAAGTTTTTACTCGCGAAGCTCTACCTCTCTCACTCGCCTTTTCTTCCATTACGCTGGCACTGAGCTACGAGGACGCAGACTTTTCAATGCAACTTTAAAGGTACTCGTGGGCGCGTTCTCTCCATTACACAAAATCGCCGAGAGAGAAACAGAGATACTTTTCGTCTCTTTCTTTCTCTCGACCATTCTGTGTAATCTCACCCTCTATTTATGTGTGTGTGTGTGTGTGTGTTTGTGTCGAGCGCCTGCAGTTCGATGGAAAAGTATGTTCATTAAAGGCTTCTACCATGGGGGACCGCGAAAGAAAAACCACGGAAACCTTTGCACAGCGATTAGAATATGTACCTGGTTTTCTCAGGGGCCGGGTTGTGGTTAGCCAGCGGCGAGACTGCCGGCCGCGCGCATCCGTCGACATTAATTGCCAACGCCTTATTGTCCCGAGACGTGTGTTGTTCGTACGAGTTAGTTTATTCACTCGGAAACGCGAACTCAAATTAATTGCTTTATCTTTAATCGTAGATAGCTGTTAGTTTTTAAGTCCTACGCATAATATCTTATAATAAATCAATAATATCTTGTACTAAAAATATCATCTGATTATAATTGAATTTCTTCGCTGGCTGCAAGAAAAATAAAATTATCTCATTATCTTTGTGTGCTCGAGGCCACATCCGGATACATATATTTATTTTTCCTCGATCAATCTCGCGTTATCTTGAGAGCCATTTCTCTAGTTCTGCCATATTCTTTCGCAGTTTCCGCTTAAACAGAAGTCTATAGTCGCTCGCATTCTTCGATACTTATATTCCACTAGCCACCTGGCACATCACGCTTCACCACGGATTCCATTTCATTCCATCACATAGAAAATATTAAATTTTCGCTTCTTCCGTGTAATCTCGCTGCTTCCTTTCCCTCTCTCATCATTTTCTTTTTCCAATCGCACCCTTCTTTCGTTTCAGCTCGTCATTTCCGTGGAACATTCGTTCTTCCGATTCTCACAGGTGTCTATATCCTCTCGAATCCAACGTTTCGTGACTGTGATGACCGGTGGATGTATAGACAATGGGCTTTACCGGATATTATTATATTTTATAAAAATGATGCTCTAGAATCTTGAAGAAATTATGCGTTTGCAACTTTTATAAATCAAAAATATTGATCGACCATGAAACAGAACTTAAGTTCAAGTCGATCAATTTTTCGTAAATATTTTTATATTTAAAAATATGTTTTTTGCTCAAAAATTGTGCATACTACAATGGTTTGGCGAAACAGCAATTGAGCTTTTTTCCACTAAATGCTCGGACAATACATTGTTTTAAGGATTTTTAAAGTTGGAACTCTTATCCCATTTTTCAGTTTTATTTTCATTTTCAATAAATTATTTACGTGGATTGAAACATTTTTACTCCCAGTTATGGGCATTTTGAGCAAATTGGAGTTTTCAAAACTGTGGTAACTTTTCGACCTTTTTTTTTTAATCAATTAGTATCAAAACGCTGCAATGTACTTTCGTACGTCGGCGGAGGGGAGGAAGATTCGGAAAGTACGATGCAACTCGTACCAGACTGGGATTTGAAGGCGGGCTTCTCGATTGCCAGTCCATAGCTTTGCAAACTAAGTTATCCGGGTCACTATCGAGGATATAGTTTCGAAATTCTGTACAGTTATATATCGAAACTCATGCGAAGTGCCACGTCACACCATATATCGATACCAAAGACTGCTGTCTCTAATTAGATAATTAGACGAGTGGGTGAGAACGAATCGACTTTGTAATTGGATGAAATCGGTTATGGGTGTAAGTGCTCGTGCAAGATCGCGCGATCGAGTCGGCAGTACGAATGAGAAGTTTGATCGTACAACTTTGTGGGGAGGGCGAGGAAGGGTCTTTTGAATCGAGCCGTGAGATAAACCCGGCTTTAGTACATAGAGCGTAGCACATTGCCAGCAGTGGTACGTGTGCACGAGAAAACTAAATGAAATAGACCCAGCGAAACGGAAAAGACATACCTTTTCATCTCGCTCGCTCCTTCTTACATGCGAGATATCTCATCGTCTGACCTCTCAGCTCTTCGTACTATCCCGAGTCCACCTGAACCCGGAATTAGCTTCATTCCAAAAGGCTCACACTCGATTTACTTCGTTATGGGATACTCCTCGTCTCGTTCTCTATCTTTATCGTGTCTCTCTCTTCTCCCTTCTCTGTTGCTCGTTCACCCGAGCACACGCGCCTTACATCATATCTCACAAAGTTTTCAGTTTCTTACTTTTTGCAGCGTGAACACGAGTTCGATTCCCGCGACAATTTACAGTATGAACGCTAGAGTTGGCACGACGTTCATGCGTTGCGATGGGATAGAAAACTACGCCACTTGTACGATACGAGCTTCGCTATAATGAACAAGTCTGATTTCATTGGAATTTAGGTATTTTGCAACATAATTAAAATTCCAAAAGAAAAAAGATATAGTATTGAAAATATAAATAAGATCGATCCTTCAAGATAATAATGGAAACGAATTATTATTTATTATTCATCAAAATTTGTATTAAAGAATAGTGACAAATAATTTTAAAAAATTACAAACAAAAATAAAGAGAAATCGAAAAGAAAATAATTGAAATAATAAAATTGAGGATAATTGCAAAGAAGACCAGGTTTGTACCGAAACCTGAAAAGCTGTAGCGTTAAAACAGAAGAAAAATCAAACGCGAAAAATATCACGTTCCTTTATTTGGCGAGAATGGCGAAGGCTACAAGTGTCGGAAGTACAATAACTTCGCGAGTATATACATGTATCGAGGATCAAGTAGCAACACCCGCGACGGGCACGAAGAACAGCCCCCGACGATGAGAAACAGCTACATCCCCAACGAGGCAGCGTCCTGGGGGAAATTTCCGTCAAAGTTTATCAGTCGAGTATCCCGCGAGTAAATACCCAACCGTCTCACTTCCCATGCTACGTAGTTCGCACAATGCTCCGGACGCGCCTAACGTCACTGGCATTCCAATTTTGTTTCACCTACCGTACATACACCCCGCGCCCTCTTCCTCTTATCATCTAACATCTTTTTATACCTTTGTCCCCGACTCTTGTTCTCTCGTCAACCGCAAATCGAACGGGGGACCGTAAAACTTAGTCGTCCAATATCTTTGCGACTCCCGTCTCGAACATTTCGGAAAATATTTTTCCGAGGAATTTCATTTGTCAAAATACGCTTTGTAATATGGTTAGACGAAGCAAAAGATCGCTTGGAAAAAGTCACTCGCCCGGAAATCATTTTACCAGACGTTCCCAATAAAGCGCACGTACGTACGCGAATACTCGCGAACACGGGATCGATCAGGAGACTGCATATGGACGGAAAATCTCTCTCTCGTTCTCTCTCTCTCTCTCTCTCTCTCTCTCTCTCTCTCTCTCTCTCTCTCTCTCTCTCTCGTCTCATAGAAATATGCATCAATCAAAATACCTCGCGTTATTTATATCCTTTCCCTCGCCCGTTCTTCTCGTCTCTTCTCATATTTTTCGATCGGTACACACGAGTGCATCTCGGAGGCTAAAAAAATTATCGATCCAGAAAACTCCACACAAATTTTTTGTATCGGTATCGAAGCGAGATATATATATGAAGAGAGAGAGAGAGAGGGAGAGAGAGAGAGATAGAGAGTTGGGGGATAGTCGCAGCTCGGAGATGCGGAGAAAAGAGAAACGTGATTGCTGTACAAAATCATAATCCAATTGCATTCCTTTGTCCGTACAATCTACATGTAGATCGTGACTTTTTCTACCCTTTTCGAATTTAACTCTCTCTCTCTCTCTCTTTCTTTCTCTCTCTTTGTAGATATTTTCCTTCATCCCCGTCTCGACGTTTCGAAGAATTCAGCATCAGCTAACTCGATCCAACGGATTACTCGCTGAATACTTCTAAAGTATTAAACTATTCCAGGTGAACATATTTTTTCCACAATTTATTTTTAATGAGGACCGCGCGCCACGGTCGATGAAAAAGTGCGAATCTAAATGCGTATGTACCTATATCCTTTTCAATCCGAATACACAAAGCGGAGAATGTTATTAATGCGAGCGAAATTCCGATTTCGCTGAAAGGTCCTTTTTATAGCCGGTCGACGTATACGCCTTTTCCAACATTTCACAAACAGAATGTTGATAAATTTTCTTACTAGGTCGAGGGTAACTACTGCCAAGTTAGATAGTCGTATATATGTAGGTACTTATTTCAATCCGAATGTCCATATCTCAAATCCTCATGAATGATAAAAGAAAAGTCCCTCGTACATACGGGAATAAACTAAATGGGTAAAAAGATAATGGTCACGTGTATATCGTCACAAACCTTCTCCGCCGCATCCCACTACCCGCCGCTCTCACCGTCTCGTCGGCTTTTCTCTACAACTTGAGCTGCGCCAGTTTGCAATAATAGCGTGTCCTGTGACTGCTTGACTCCTTGGATACGCGACATATATATATATATATATGTGTGTATATATATGTAACGATGTATGTATGTATGTATGTATTGTATGTATTATTGTATGTATGTACGTATATATATGTAGAACATAGAGTTTCTGCAAGCAGAGATAGTTCCTGCTCTTGATTCTGGTTCTGTGAATCGTCGAGAGAGATCCCCGCGAGTCCTGGTCTCTTTGTACGATATATACAAGCCCGGTTTGGAATATCGCGTGCGCATTCTGCAGGAATGAAGCCGCCGGCGGCCCTCGGGTCACTCGGCGTAACGTAGCGACGAAGACGACGAGATTGTCGTCGACGTAGTCGTTGCCTAAGCTGATACGTTTGCCGTACCTTCGAAGCAATAGCATACACCAGCGACCGCGGTACAACGTCTATGTGTATATCCCTTTTCCCACTTGGGCTCTCCTTTGGTTATACGGCTATAGGTATAGGTAGTCGACAATCAAGCATTATCTATTTTGGCCCCGTAATCTCGATGAGGCGCAGGGAGAACGGATGAGTGGCTATATTCGTGTATATGTAAGGATAGATGCCACCTAGGTTTGTCTGTTAACCTAACGGAGTTGAGGAAAATGGAAGATTTGAAGAGAGGGAGAGGGAGAGAGAGGGAGAGAGAGAGAGAGAGAGAGAGGCAGAAAGGGGGATATTGACCAGCAGAAGTACGGTACAGTTCCCGGGGCACCTATAGTACGACAACCCACTGTATATGGTCGACGAGGGCTGCGCAGACCTGCGATCATCCTGGCCAACGTCCAATCCTCCGACGTTTTCTTCCGATGTGCATTCTCTCCCTACCCTCGTTGCGACGAGACTATGGTCCCTTGGCTCGCTATCCGTAAAAGCAGAGAGGTAGTGCGAGGTGGAGGGGTCGGGGGGGGGGGCAGGACCGGGAGTCTTAAAACGTGAATAATACATGGGGCGAGTTATACACGATGTCTGCGTGTCGGTATAATTACGTATCCTGACGAAGCTGACAATTAGAGAGCGACGTGTATCGCGAGTGACGAGCAACATCTATTTTTCTCTCTCATACACACACACACACACACACACACGTTGTAGGATGCGTCGAATCTCTATTGTGCATATTTCGTTAACGTTGCACATAATACGTTTCACCTGCCTTGTGATAACTACGAACAAAAGATGTGACAAGAGCGCATTTTGGATGAACGGGCTCCTACTAAGCGTACAAAGTGGTGTACGGTTTCAACCGGGAGGAAGAAAACCAAACTCGCGTAGCTATTTACACCGTCTAAAACGCGTTAACGCCGAGAATGCGACTGAAACGAGAACTTACCGCGGTTCGTGACTGCGAATTGCTTCGTCGGTTTACAAGCGTTGAAACTACAGGAGAACCTCGATTTCGTCAATGCAAGGAAAACGGAGAGACGTAAATTCGAGTTTTAAGAACGTAACATTGCGCCTTATTTCGAAACGTGCGATCGACCGTGCCAAAGCGGGCGAAAATCTTCCGTTTTTTTTTTTCGGGAGTTGACCAAAGATTGTATTTGATTTGGATCGCGGTTTGATCTGGGTTTGTTGACAAAAGAGTGTTGATATAAAAAAACGCTGAGTGCGTTGAGCGATGGGAGGCGGGGGTGTGTGCGCTCTGTCGAGATTTTGATAGACATTCTGATGTTGGGTTTGCTACGTACATATATATATATACACAACCACATATATATATATATATATATATAGCTAAAAGCGAGGTTGCGAGTCGCTCGCGCACCCACCGTTATCGGGGCCAATCGCTTCCGGATCGTTTTCTATACCGACGACAAGTTCTCTTCGCACCCCGTTGAATGGGCTCGGTAACGTATCGCGCACTGCGTCACCACCACACACGGCTGCGCGAGCGATATCTCTGCGTCGATTCTCGTGAATATCGTCGTCGTATACCGGGAATGCACGATAGATAGCTATATATAATACGTATAAGATATATGTATAGAATATATTCACACGTAGTCAACTGTGCACTAGAGCTTTTGCATCGGTAGTTCTCTGACGTTTGAACCGGACGCCACGAGCGGTTACATACGTAAATTCCACCTCCTACCCAGATAGGCACCCTCTCTTCATACGTTGTATATATACAGTATGGGATGGTTATAAACAAAATATCGCGAAAATTCCGAAGTTTACAAGGTCGTGTCGAAACGCCGAAGGGTACGAAAAAATTGCGCTCTAAAATTCTGTTCGCGAATTCTACACGGATCTATCTATTAAATGTATATAGGTATATATAGATCGTAGAGGATAGGTACCTGCGAATATGGTCGTGTCTCGAGCATCGAAAAAAACGAATTTAAAAAACGTATAAAACCGATACTTAACTAAAGATCTTTAATTTTACGGCATAGAACCCGGTACCTATTATATTTGGCAAACATGTGTTTTTTTACAATTCGTGGTGAATGTATTTCAGAGAGAATGATGAATTACGAGCGAGGGTTGGATAAAATTCGGGATATGGACCATGGAATAAAATTTGTTTTCAATATTCATCTTTCGTTGAAAAAATATTGGTAAAATATAAAAAAGCGTACTTGAACAAAGCATCGGCCGGTAAATCAGATTTTAATATCGCCCTTATTCCACATCCATTTAAAAAAATTTATTCCGGTAAAAATAAAATGAGCTCCGTGCTAAATGCGTCGAAAACTTCATACGTCGAACGTAGGTTAACTCACTCCGGCGTTTTATTTCCATCCCGAACGAACCTCATTAAAGCTTGAACAGCGTCAAATTTCACGGTAACGTCCGTTAAATTCGTTAATTATATTGCACGTCTGTTACTATTAAATCACATTGTTCGACAAAAGAATCAACATCCCTTGTTGCCACCGCTTATATCCCATAATCATATTCCCGAAGGGGAAACAAACGGAAAATATCACGATGGTTGCGAATACATCGGCGGAGACGGTCGATAGAAATCGAGATAAAAATCTCGAAAAGCGAGACGTAAACGTGTCAAGAGCGAGAGGAATTCGTAGAATGAAAAATACATTCGCGCGTGATTTTTATATGCAAAAACGTGCATTATCCATCCGTCAGATTATTATTCACGAGTGATATTGAATTATTCACACGTGTCTCTCACTGGTATCAACGAGATAGGCGATGATGAGGGGAGTGGGAGGAGAGAGAGGCGTGGAGCTGGATCCGCGAGTACATACGGATCGAAGCCGCGGGGAGGACCTGCCGCGTTAGCATCGAGTAGCAAATTATTCAGATATCACGCCATTCGCGCTACCGCGTGTACATATAGGTACAGCGCTCGACTATATAGGAGTAAGGTAGTACAATTTGAAACACTCTATCATTTTAATATCATACCGCCGACGGCGACGACCGAGGATCGAAAATGTATAACTGATTTTACGTAGGCCTGTCGATATACCTACGAAGACACGAAATTAATTTTTTATATCAATCGGTAATATTAACGCTGTATGATTTTTCCCTTTAGTTAAGACACTAGTCTTATCGTGAAAAAAGTTATAATTCGGAACAGTGATCTAAATTTATCGTTCAAACATAGCGTATTTGTACGAATAAACACGTTTAAGCATTATAAAATTGTATCGAAGGACGAACAATAAAATATATCTACTCGATGCTGAAAATAACATTTTTTTCGAAATTGAAATGTAAAATTTATAATGGCGAAGCCTTCGGATAACAACGACTGTTCGTAAGACGCAATAATTTATGATACGCGAAGAAGTCGCTTTTTACCATCGAGTGAAAAAGAGGATAGGGGTCAGGACTTACAGTTCAAGGCGAGGTTATCATTTGGCGGCTCGTACTCTCGTATACTCGCGAAAAATGGCTCGTTGAGTTATTAATTCGATGCACACTGCATATTTGCTCACAATTTGTCTATATCGAACAATGTCTCGTTATAAAGTATTACCGTAATTAATTGACATTTTCATTGATATTAATAATGTTCGCCGAATATTTCAGTCCCGACAAATAATAAATCCGAGACATTGACGATACGAAGCAACTACTCTCGAGCTCGCTGTCAGCGTTGCGTAACCGTCAGACAGTCTGTAAAAAGTCGGTCGATTTTTCATTTTTCGAAAACAATATAATATACTGTTGCATCGTTGGAAATTTTATCCACCTGAAAACAATCGAGGTTCCAAACTCGCGATTATCAGGACCATTATTCGTTGTTCGGTCGTATAGTTTGAAAATTAGACTTTTTGTTAATGCCGACGTATCGTTAAATCTGCTTTCCTCATTTCGTTTTTCACAGGCCGACCTCCTTCTAGCAAATAACGCTTTATAGATGCCGAACGCATTCGCAAATTTCACTAAACATCCGTTTCGAATTTGTTACTCCCCCCCCCCCCGTCATTCGACCATCCCACGCCCTTAAATAGACCATGCAATCAAACTCGCACGTGACGTTCGTCTATTGTTTCTGGACAGCGGTTGTGAACGCACTAGTTCCGCGATTGTCTGTAAAAAGGAATACGCGTGTATATCGGTAACGTATCAACACCAATATAAATATATATATATATATATATATAGTTAGGACGACAATAACCGATGAAACGCGCCGATATTCGGAGTCTCGATGATTGATTCATACTTTTACCTCCGAAAGCTCGCCGTGTCGAACCATGGTAACCGCGGCGTCAGCACCGAACGCCGCGATAAACAAAAAGATACGGAGAATAAAAAAACACACGCACAGGCTCGTACACACAGTTATATAGAAAATAAAAATCGAAAAATCATCACTGCGAGATATGATATAAAACGAAAAAGAAGAATGCAGAAAAAAGCAGCTACGCGGAATTTCAATTGTCGACGAATGGATGATATAGTTACGTGTCCTATGCCTGATGGCACCAGGACTCTCGAGAGCGAACGAGTACGGTACGGGTAAACAAAAGGAAAAATATTAAAAAAAAAAGCAATAAAAAAGAGGAAAGAAAAGACAAAAACAACGGAACAAATACCGTATGTATATATCGAGGGGTGAAAAGAAATTGTTTGCAAAAATACGTAGAGAATCGCCAAAAACCAATGTCGTTTAATTCAAGAGACGCGCTTCATTTTATTCCTCGTGTGTACGCATCGCGACGCATATACACGGGCTCACGTATACCCGTGGCAATATATTATGATAAACATGCGTAGTATGTATTATTTGTATATTCGTAAATTTTTGGAAATCCTCTGTTGCCCGATTTTAGTTGGATAAAGCAAACATCGACGTATACACACGAGGGAGGTCTGAACGAGTGCATTTGGTTTGATGGGTATAGTCTCGGGGCACGGGAATAGTCGCACACCGTAACAAAGTACACCCCAGACGGGAAGAATGGTTGGTGGGTGATGGTGGTGGTGGTGGTGGTACGAGGGGTATATGTGCGATGGGGGCAGAAACAGAAACTCTGTTTTCATTCGGAGGATTTTTTTTCCTGTAGGTATATGTTTTCTCTATCCCGGGGATTGCATTCTCTTTCTCTCGTTCGGGGGTTATACCGTCTCTCTTCCACCCCCGCGCAGTGCGACACCCCCGCCCACCTTTGCCCAATCTCCTCGCTCTCACGCACGCTCTTTCTCGACCATGTCGCAGTGGGGAGTTTCTCGAAAAAATATGTCCTGCACGAGGCAATCCCATAAAACCTACTGCCTCTCTGGTCTCTCTCTCTCTCTCTCTCTCTCTCTCTCTCTCTCTCTCTCTCTCTCTCTCTCTCTCTCTCTCTCTCTCTCTCTCTCTCTCTCTCTCTCTATCTCTCGATCTCTCTCACTCTCTATATAGAGTTATATATGCAATGCATAGACGGAAAACGCAAAAAACGAGAAATACCGGCGGGTCTTTGGCTATCTGGTAAGGTAAAACATTTCAGCAAGGAACGTGCGAGTGAAGCTAGCACACACATCACTTCAGTGCCGCGGAAAGCGCGCGCGGGATAAGCGAAAAGTGGGGAAGGGGGGCTTGGTAGTTGCGGGTAGGGTGAGAAGGAGGAGGAGGAGAGTGAGAATGAAGGGTGTACAGGAGTGAAAGAGCTTTTGGGCCGGTGAAACTGGCAGACACTTTTACTAATATATACGACACGTCTCTTTCTGTCTCTGTTTCTCCCTTTCTCTCTCTCTCTCTCTCTCTCTCTCTCTCTCTCTCTCTCGCTCTCGCTCTCCCGCACACGTTCTTACAAGCGAGTATTTCAAAGGTGGTTCTCGCCACGGAGGGAAAAAGGATAAAAGTGCGAGGAAAAGAGAACTGGTTTTGCCGAAAGAGGATGAGCTACGCGAAGGTCCATGGGTAGGAGCAGGACGACTGGAAACGTGTAGAGTCGAAATATATATATATATATATAGGTGCTATACGTTATATGAACATAGCGAATATAGCGAATCCGGTGCCGAGGAGGTTCCGTGCGCGAGCGACGCCGGTGCATCCACGAGAAAAATAATAAAAACCGCGAAAACCACGCCGCACTCTTGCACCGAGAGAAAGAGAAAGAGAGAGAGACAGAGACAGAGAAAGAGGATATATATATATATATATATATATACACGTGAGTATAAGCCATGTTGGACGAAGGGCGAGAAAACGTAAGCTCGTGCACCAAGCCAGAGCAAGAGAGAGAGAGAGAGAGAAAGAGATTCGTGGCGACGATAGGGTTGTCGCGCACGCGATATGCCCGCGAGACACCGCGCATTACGTAGCATTATCTGTCTCGCGACGAGAAGAGAGAAAATCTTTATTCGCCATCACATTCGTCGGGAGATTATCCTACTTGCGTCTCCCGTCGCGATAGGAAACGATGATAGGAAAGGATGTTTTTTTTCCCCATGAAAAGAAGTTAAATGATTTAACCGGACAAGGGCCACCCCTGCAAGAAAGAAAAGTCAAAGAATACAGGAAGGATGGACATCGAAGGAGGCCACTAACGGACACTTTATAGAAGCCTCAACGTCGTTATCTTATTCTTTCGAGTTTTTATACATTTGCTGATGTTGTTGTTGTTGTTCTTGGTTTTTTCCATTTTTTTTGTCTCTTCCTTTCTTACTTCAGCCTCGGTTGCGAATCTAGATGAAACATATCACCGTGAATGGGGATGAAGAGAGGGTTGGGGCTCACTCTCGGTCGGAATGGTATAAGAAAAAGTAACGAGATGAGGGGACGTCGGGATCTTTGTCGTTCGCGTAAATCTTGAAAGGGCAGCTCTCGTGTTTAGACGAGAGAGCGAGTGGAGGATGGAAGGATGGAAAGGGGGTTGAAAGGAGGAGCGAGCGTTTCGTGTTTCTTTTTTTTCTTTGCTTTTTTCGTGACAAACGCATTTAATCCCTCGGAGAAGAAAAAATATTCGAATACAAAATGTAATTCACAAAGAGCGTGCGGTGATGAGTCTCAAAGAGAACGAAGATGTGTCTTTCCGGAAAGAAAGGAAAGAAGGAAGAAAAAAAGGCAGACGAGAAATAAATAAAAAGGAAAACAGGCAAATGTATAAGAATAAAATGGTTGAAAAAAAAAGAAATACGCGTGCGTGCGTGTATGGGTGTGTGTGTGTGTGTCGTGACGAAAGGAAAATATCGAGGCAGGAGACGAGTCGAGACCGCGCATTAATTCTCACCCCGTCGGGACTTTTATGTCCAACGCATGATGATTCCATAATATTGCTCCGAACTCTCGGCAAGAACTTCGAACAAAACCCGACGAAATGAGAAATGACGAAGGCTTTTTTACTTCGGTTTCCCTTGTTTGTTTTTTTCGTTTTTTTTTTCTTTCTATTTTTTGCCATTCTTCGATGCTTACTTTTATTCCCATTCTCGTTGGCCGCAGCATCACCGCGATCGCGAACATGCGCGCACACCCGCCACCTTGCTGATTTACCGTACCGCAACTTTATAGGCTCTATCAATAGTAGGGTTGACACGCAAACGGTCGCGGTGGTTTCGGTCGAAGCGAGCGAAAACGCTCATGGCTAGGCTCGGAAAATGCAGGAACGAGAAGTTTGATGTGTATGTGGGTATACGTGTCTATATACACATATATATATATATAGGTATGTAGAAAAAGTGAACGTCATCTATATACAGACGCAGAGAGCGACAGCCACACACACACACATAGGTACACACACACGCACGCACACAGTGCACTCTCATCGTTCCTGGTCCTTTCTCTCCTCTTCCTCTTTGCTCTCGGACTCATTTCCTCGCTGCGCCTCCGCCTCTTTCCCTCTCTCCCTCTCTCGGCCACTGGACAGGTATCTATAGGTATATATAAAACACGGCTCGAAGGCTGCGGTATGTACGTAGTTATAATAGCGAGAGGGGAACAGTTGGCCAAAAGGTTTCCAACCTATACCTAGTAGCGTTTCAGCATATTACACGCTCGACTGATCCCATTGCTCTGGGCTTCTCGTCCTCGGTTTTAGCCTCGTGACCCTTGGACTTTAACCCCTACCCCTACTTCCCTTCCCTAGAACGGATAAGAAGATTTACAAAGGACTCGCGAGCCGCAGCCCATCGGCACACACACACACACACACACACACACACAGGCAGTACGCGAGAGATAGATAAAGCGTTGCATTATACGAGTCTGATAGCAACGGTGTCGGAACACCAAGAATCGACTCGATGTTCGAGTGGGAAATTGACTTGTTTTGGGATAGTCAACCTTGATGATCGCCAATCGACCCATACGTACAAGAATGATTGTATAAGAGGGAGTATAGATCGAGTAAGATCGAGTATTTGCCGTCGAAGCTGCTATTTACCCCACGATTGAACTATTGTAGTGGGCGAGAGAGAGAGCGAGAGAGAGAGAGAGAGAGAGAGAGAGAGAGCGCATCAATAACGCCGAAAACTGTAACGACATAATTAACAAAACCGCAAACACGTATATATATAGGTACTTATTATGCTTGCACTTTAACGAGCGCTTTGAAATATCCCGATGAACCGTCCCAAAATAAATAGCTCGATATGGTTTATCGTCGAATCGTCGAGTAAACTACCCTCGAGTCACCCTTGATAAGCTCAACGCTTTTTATCATCCGGTCTATCGAAATAACGGACATTTACGGTTCATCGAAATTATATGACGCGATCGCGCAACGAATATTGCGCTTCTAATTGATCGATTCGCCTACGTTCTAGCATTCGAATTTCGATGGTTCGTTCGGCTTCACCGCGCGTCACATCGTATCTAGGAATCATTGATGCTCGTGAGATTGCCAACAGCTGTAAATTGTAATTTGTGGTAATATCGGGGCTTCGAACGGATCCTGCGCCGATGGTAATCATGAAATCGGGTTGGGATGCTAAATAACGACACGATATTATACCTCGCTAGATTCCACGAACTAATTGGGGAAAATCGACTCTATATCTCGATACATATATATATATATATATATATATATATATGTGTGTGTGTGGGTATACTTTATGCAGATATCGTTCAAACATGTAACACTTGAATATGTCGAGAAGGATCTAGCGGTACCGAAATGTAGATACGCGTCGCAAGGAAGATGGGCAAAATCTACGCGTGTTAATATTCTATGACAAAAGAGCTCGTAATGCCATTGAATTGAAAATTGCGACGAGGAAAAAAGGATAAGCGCGATGCAATAGTTTCTCTTTCTCTCTTCACCGGGACGCTACATTTTCCTTTCGACGAATGTATATGGCGATCGGCGGTGCGGTAAGAGCGTATCGTAGAACAAAAGCCAACCCCTGCTCTCCCACCTCCCTTCTCGGAGGAACACCAAGTGCGGAGAGCCACGAACGTTCGCGCGCCAACGCCCGAGCAGGGATTAACAAATTTCAAACAGAAAGTCCTCGTGTATTATAGCACCGGCGACCGTCGAGAATGTAGGTATGCCTACGTTCAAGCAGGGGCTTTTCATTCGAGCCCGGAGCTGCCAAGGCACTGCTCATTCGACTGAATTATACGTTTAGCATCCTCTGCTCTATTCTTTTTCTATTCTTTTTCTTTGATTTATATACATTCGTTATTATAATTATTATCCGTTCGCTCGTTTCGCGTTCAAACCATATTGCGAACTGTTTCTGTTTGTTTGTTTATGCTGAATGTAAAACGAAACTTCGTTGAAATAGGAGTGAGACGATCTTCGCGTTTTGGGAGAGAAAAGAAGGGTTGAAAGAGGCGCCGCGTTCGAACGAGTCGTTACGCCGACGTTTGCGGTTGATTAGGGATTGATCGTGGATTGAATCAAGGACGGATCTAATTTTAATCAAATGAAATGATACGGACAAAGCATTGTTAGTGTCCTCGTTCGGCTCTGTTCTGTGCCTAATTGAGAACACTCCGATAATATTTGAGCTAACCCCATTAGAGATTCCACCAATTATCTTGACGATTATTCATTTGGTTGCAAAGCGGGATTGCGGATAGTGCCGGAGTGCCGAGCCTCTGGCTTAGCTTGTAGTTAATTAGCTCCGTTCGTTCCAACGACTAAGACGTTTCGATGAATTCGCGGAGGATTCTATCGGACGAAAATGTTCGATCTCGAGCTCCGATGAGGATTCGTTGCGAAAATGCGATTCGACTCTATTCGGGTGATTCGATTATCTAGATCGGTAAAAAATAATCGCGTTTCTTCGCAATTGCGAAAAGAAAGCGAAATGACATTCTGGCCAAAAAGTAACTGCGTTGTTAATACACGAAAACGTTTGCCAATCTATTGGATATACGCGTAATTACTTTTTAGGCAACGTAATATTTATGAAATTACGTCGACTGGCTGACCGAGTTCTGTTCCGAAGAAAGTGTCGGCCACTTTTCGGTTGGCTCACAAAGTTTTAATGACGAGAAATATTTGCAAACTCCAATATCCTGTACAGGAAGAGTGATGAATGAAAATCCTCAAAGTTTCGGCGCTCAACCGTCTGCAACGGCCTGAAAACGAAGTGAGGTGGATGCAACCTCGGTCACGTTATATTTTCCCCAGTTCGTTTCACAGTTCCCATTCATCGTACGCTACGACGAATATCCGCGTAAGGCTCATTTCCTCTGAAGAATCCGTCTGCTTCTCACGGTTACATATACATATATGATATAATAACGACGGACCTCGATCAGGAAGTTTAATATCTCGCGTAAGGATTCTCAAAAATTGCGCAGAGCCAAAAATACAAACTTTCCAACTGGCCAAAAAGTCGCTGCCTTTTTTTTCTCAATAGACCTACTTAGACGCTAGCGCATGAGAAACGTCGTTACACTATTATTTTGCCATTGCAGTATTATACGAAACTACTTTTTGTCCCGATGTAATTTTTGTTTAATAAAAAATCCGGGGCTTTTTGGCTCTATTTTTTTCAACCAGGGATTTAATAATGAAATACTTACGAGAGGTGTGCTGGTGAGAAGTTGCTACGCGTGGGATGTATGGCGATAAAATTCGCCAAACTATACGGAGTGTGTTACTCTTAGTAAGGTAAGGAGAAGATAGAGAGAGAGAGAGAGAGAGAGAGACTTTGTTGTTACCATGGGAGAGAACATTGTTTCACTTACACAAATCTCGTCCGGAACTGTAACTAGATTCTGCACAGGGAAGCAAATATATATGTGCGCTCACCACTACCCGCTGGAGGGCCAAAGGGGATTCGCCATGCCGGTTGCTATATATCGTTTTCTACTGCTGAGGGTGCTGTTGGTGCTACTGCTCAGCCGCACCTTACTTTCAAAACTCACACCCCTTCCTCTCGGAATATCCAAGAGCCATACATCTCTCTCTACCTAAGTGCAACGCTGCTAACGGTTAACGATAAATCACCCCTCAGCCTCCGACTCCTTCAACCCTCAACCCCGAGGCCCGCAAACCCCTTCGTCGGTGGAGCCACACGCCGGTTTTCGTGCTCTTCGCGAGAGAAACCCCAGTCGATACACCTCCAGATAACTGTAGCCAGCAGTTAAATAAATAGGACTGTTAAAATCATAATGGACTCTTGGCGTGGAGAACGAGGTGATTGATTCACTTGAAATTTTGCCAACTACTGTGCACTTTAGCGAAGGCTCTGTATGGCGTACCCCGGCTTTCAGCCGCGTCTACGCGACTTTCATAAAGCGGCAAAGAGAAATAGAGAAGCTCCTGAGATATTTCTACAATCGTAAATATAAATAGAGCAGTGTTCGGCCTTTTTACGCACCCCCCCCCCCCCCCTGCAATGTCACATTGTTATCACTTTTGTTCGGAATTTGATATAAACCCATATAATACAAATAAATAGATGAAACGTTAACGTCGCCTCAAATAAAACTTAAAAACTACAAACCGATAAGCCTACGTAGTGTACGTAGGGTTCATCGTGAGAGGGGGTCAATTTTTTTTTTTCAATAATTTGTCCTTCGCGTCCGGTCACGATTTTCGGCGTATCGAGCCGAGATCGAAAGTAAAGATACGTTCGTTAATGATCCCGGGGGGGCTTCCGGTGCGCTACGTATCCACGAGGTGGCAACAACGCGGCAGGAAAGCTCCATATCGTTGTTGTGCTTTCCACGTTTATCGCCAACTAAATTAGCGACGACATATTTTATGGGCACGTCGATGACAACGTGCTAGTTTATGGTGGGCAATGTACTGCGAGAACGTTGGAACACGGTATACGACAGTACCTATGTATTATATATACATATACCACGGGTATAATACTGTATACTAAAGTTAACCGTGGCGCGTATATAGTGATAGCGGGTAAACACGCGTATATACGTGTGCGCGTGCACCTGTATTCACTGTATGTGCATTATAAACCGTATATTACATATACCGTGTACTTATATATATATATATATATATATATATATATATATATATATATATATATACATAAGTGTACATGTATATGCACCCGTAATACATATATGCAAACGTAGACGTTACGTATACATCGGGGAGCATCGGCCGCTGAGAGGTAACTACTATGACGCGCTTATAGCAACAGCATTCAGTGCCATCGCACACAGAGCGTGATACAAGCGCCCAGAGCTTTACAAGCTGCGACTAACAAGCTCATTTACGTTATGGCGTAGATTTCATCCGAGTGTTAAAAATCAACGAAAGGGAACGCGCGCGGCGGCGGCGGCTCATATACGCAAATGCTTTTAAATGCCGTGGGTTATTGCTCGAGACAAGTACGTATCCAACAGTTTACGGCGGTTCGGTAGAACTTGACAAAGTCCCTAATTACGATGAGTATCGTTATCATTACTGTTATCGAATTAGCCAAATTAATCGAATTAATGAAATTGAAAAGACGCCAATATGTGCGATGAAAATAATGAATGCGTCGAAACGGTGATAATGATAATGAAACGCGGATCATGCATTTTGAGAGAAAAAAAAGAAAAATGACTCACCGATTTCCTGATTGGTGATTCTCCCGTGGCACCAAGGGACGAGTCCGACGAGGTAGACGATAATCAAGAGACGAAGACAGGAACGACGGCCGGCGATGATCGGGATGGTGCAGGTCACGTTGGTGGTCGAGGCGCCCATGACTTTTTATTTTTACTCCTCTTCGGTATTATACTCGACGTCACACGTCAGCCCGTCACGTCAACGACAAGCGACGCGCGCCTCGCTCGCGCCTCTCGGCGTCTGTTACTACTAGGTACTATGTATAGACCTCGAGCGGGACGCCAACCCTCTCTTTGCTTCTCACTATACCCTCCTCTCGTTCTCTTCGCCAACCCCAGCCCACGCAACTCTTTCCCTACTTTCGACCCGTTTCTTCCCTTGTCGCTACAAGACACACAACACACTCTTTTGGCGCTTCTCGCCCTCTCTCTCTCTCTCTATATATATATATATGTAGCTCACCTCGTACACGACCCGACCACTTTCACTCTGGTTCTCCTCAGGCTCTCATCGCCCAATTTCCACGCTACGCGCCAAGTACAAGAGTCCTCCCGCGCGCTCTTCTCTTCGTTTTCTTCTTTCGCCTTTCGAGCGCTTTCCCTCACTCGACACCCTTCGGGCGCGCGCGCGCGCGCGCGAGAGAGAGAGAGAGAGAGAGGGTGAGGATGTGGCACCCGCGCACTTTTATGTTCACTCTCGCACTTCCCGTTCGCTCGTTCCCTCTGCTTCTTGCTTCTCACCCTCAGCCTCAGCCCCGCCGCTCTTCGTGACTCTCCACTGTTCTTTAGCTCGCTCCGTTCGTAACGAAACCCGCGCTCCACCGGTTCTTTCTTCTTTTATACGCTTCTCTCTTCTCCAACGCGCTTTCTCCACCTTTCTCCTCCTATTTTTGTCCCTTTCTCGACTCGATTCTAACCCCGCACGGTAGACACGTTCAACCCCCGTACTAGCCCCCTCTGGTCGCTCGAGTTCGAGTCGTGCGCGCCCTCACAACCCCGTGGCGTTCTTCACATTCGTTCGACTTAATTGTAGGACCACGAGAGAGCGAGAGAGAGAGAGAGAGAGAGAGAGAGACAGAGAGAGCGAACCGTACGATGCTCCGAATAATTCGCGCCTCCTCTTCTTCTTCCACTCTGGCGAGTCGAGCGCCGCCCCCGCCAACACGGGGTTGACTCTACGAAATCTCGAGCCTCCACGGGTTCCACTTGTTTGCCGCCGTTGTGGGGAAAAAAAGCCAGACACGAGAGTCTGTCTGTCTGTCTGTCTGTCTGTGTCTCTCTTTCTTTGTCGTAACTTCTCAATCTCTCTCTCTCTCTCTCTCTCTCTCTCACTGTGTCTCCGTATATGTGTCCGCCTCGCTCGTTCTCCTCCACCCCCGAGCACCGTCTCTATTTTTCTCCCACCTTTTCTCGTTCCCACACGCGCGCACACACGATTCGTCTCTCTTTCACGAGGTCGGGCACTCGGCGTCAGATGCCGAGGGGTGATGTGGCCCACCACTGCGACGGTACTCTCCGCGATCTGCAAAGACGAATGTGGAGTTAAGTGCGTGACTCAGAGTGTCTAGCGCTTTTCTATAGTGGCTACTTATATTTTCCTGTCGCCATCTATTATAGCCCACTGGTGGCATATGTATCATAGGTCTAAGCTAGACATCAACGTACATGCGTCGCTAATGATAAGTGCTGCCACGACTTTTTTTTCCTCCTTCCCTTGAACTTTCGCAGCGCGAAAGAAACATGGAAATTTTTTCTTCTTTATTGCTTCTTTCTTTGCGCGAAATTTGTTTTTTTTTTTTTTTTTTTTTTTTTTTTTTCCTTGAAAACTCGACGCGACTCGCGATCGGACGGGAATTTTTTATCGGGTAGGACGCGCTACCGAGAGATAAGGTGAAAATCTATTTGGATGCTTGAAAATCAAAAAACGTTGAAAAACCACGAAAAACAAGTTTCATCCCTCGGTAAAGATAAACGATGAAGAAGGGGATGGTCCATTAGGGTCTGACAAACAACTTTCCCCTTTGTATGAAATACATACGAGATATTCGACGCCAGTTGGGTCTAGCGTCTCGAAAAATAACGATATCATGATTTTTTGTAAATGATCGCGATACGTATATTTCAATTTGTTAATTATGCTTAATTTATTGTTAAGCTTATAATAGAAATAAACAAAAAATCAAATATATTCCAAAAACACGTAATGATTCGAGGGACGAAACAATTTTTGTATTTGGTCGAATAGTGGTTTTGAAAAATTCGATTGATTTTCAAGTAGGTAATCGAAGAATTGAATTACAACTTATTATTGGCACAACAGTCGTAATCGTGTAATCTGATTCACCCAACTTTTCTACAACGGAGTTATTTTCCGAATGGCTGAAGTGGCGTGAAACGTCTCGAAGTACCCCGAGGGCACGATTAAAAGGATCAAAGACCATATCGCAAAAGTATTATACGATAAAAATGGAGTTTATCCTATCTGACACGGAGAACAACCTTTCTATATATAGGTATATGCAAACAGAGAAAGTTTGGAGGACGGCATCTCGCACGCTTCGAAGATGAGAATGTATAAGGCTCAGCCCTAGTCAAGAGACCTTCGCGTTGCCACACGTAGATACGTATATATAGTCCCTGTCGACGTTCGAGGAAGAAGTTGGAGGGGCAAAAAGGCGGAGATACAGGTATATTAGAGGAACTACCCCTATATTGTATCGTATTGAAGACGAGAGAGAAAGAGCGAGAGAGGGAAAGAAAGATGGAGAACTCGCGGATAAGGATATGAGAGTCGAGCACACAGAGCAAAAGGAGAAGCGAGAAAATCGCGAGCGTGCCTCAACTCCGCACGAGCTAGAAGGAAGTGGCTCTTTTCTTCGGAACTTTAACCACTTTTCGAACTCGACGACTCCTCATCTTTTTATCCATTTTTTATTTGTTTTGTTTATTTGTCAGTGAACTTTGCATCTTCCCCCACATGCCTTTTTTTGAACAATTGAAATCAATGGGCCGATATATCTTAATTATCCTTTTCAATTATCGATTAATCGACCGTACGAATTGACACGTTTCGATTTTTGCGGTAATGACAAAACTTAAAGTTTCGCAAAAAATTATTCTCCGCGTGTGAAATTTTTCAACTAGGTACTCTTTATATTGACTAAAACCAATATTATTCGTTCCTCGATACACCGATACGTTGGCATATTTCGATTTTGTGACAGTTTGAAAAATTACAATTTTCATCGATGCAATTTCAAATATCAGAGACGATTGTAACCACCGGTTTGGTGCCAAAGGATCGTGTGTTTATCCGAAATCCGAATTTTATCCGAAAAATCATTGTATCAATCAGCTGTGCCTAATGCAATTCGAATACCCCTGCACGCGCTGAAAACCGAGTGAATTTGAAAAATCATTATAAATGTTATATGGTGAAAAAAGAAATTAAATTGTTGATTTCACATTTTTTATTGCCTTTTCAACTGTAAGAAAATTTGTGTGCTTCCTGGTCGACATCATGACTTCACCAAAAATTATCCAATTTGCAAAAATAAAGCAGAATCTAATAAAGAAATGTAGTAGTTATAGTCTGACGGAAAGACTTTTTTGTTTTTTCAAAAATAAACAAATTACAGTACTTCAGTATGCAATTTAAAAAGAAAAATTGCGTGTTTAATAATTTATAAAAAATTGTCCAACCAAAATATTAAAAAATCGTCTCGACAGACTATAGAGAAGATAGTTATCAAGATTTGGAAAAAAAAAGTTAAAAAATATTCAAAATTGATTGAGTTATCGTGCAGTCCCTGTCTAGAAACATAGTTTCGAGAAAAACGCGTTTAAAGTTTCTAGTAGATACAACGTGAACTCACGGCTAGTCTCCCATTCTACCTTCGTACTGTACACGTATTTTCGTGTTTTTTATGGTCTTCTGCAATCTCTTGTCAATTCTAGTTTGTATAAACGTCCTATGAACGACCTTGATTTTTAAGAAACCCAGGGTTTCTTAACAAAAGAAATATGAAACGCAGCTGTCGAGAGGGGCGCGGCAGTAAGCGAAGTAGCCGTCCCAACCCGATGGCCGGTTACATTTACTGCTATAACTTTGTAACGGAGTAGAATTTTCTTAAATTTTTTTTTCTAATTCGTAAAAGTATAAAGAATAAAAATCTGTAAAAAAAAAATCAACCGATTTTTTGAAAATTGCAGGGGTACGTGAGCCCTTAAAAAACAAATGTAAAATCAAGGACAAGCTCAACGTCAACAACAGCGTCAACAGTACCCTGTATATTGTTTTTTTTTCAACCTTACTGAAAAATTCATTTTTCCTTCGCGCCCGGTAATACGCAATTTTCCCCGACATTATTCGATTATGCAGCAATTCGCGTTTGCGAGACGGGAGAGACGCGTCGAGGAGAATGCGCGCGAATTTTCCCTCGTCCTGCATCGTTGGACCGACGAGAGACGATCGGCAGAGATTGGTCGAGGGCGGGGAGAGAGAAAGAGAGAGCTTGTAGTCAATCGCCTCGTCTCGTCGTCTATTATCCATCTCTCTCTCTCTCTCTCTCTCTCTCTCTCTCTCTCTCTCTTTCTCTCTCTCTCTCTCTCTCTCTCCCTCTCTCTCTCTCTCTCTCTCTCTCTCTCTCTCTCTCTCTCTCTCTCGCTCTCTCTCGCTCTCTCTCTATCTGTCTATCTCTTTCTCGGTAGCTAGAAGCTATAGATGCAACCTGCTGCTCGCGCTGCAGCTTCGCCACTTACTATGTCAATATGCCTTCACTTTGACGACGGGGTAAAAAAAAGACGAAATAAAAAACATTTTTCTCATAAATCTCAACTGTCGCATCTTTGTCCCGAATGACGAAAGACGACAGGCGAGGGCCTTTTTTGACACTCGTTTTGAGCTGTTATCCGATAACCAAACCCTCGTGCTCTCCTAAGAAGATTACATTGTCAAAGACGAAAGGGTAAACGTTCCATTATGATAAATGGTAAAAACAGCGCGAAATCGGTCGATACGTCAAATCGGCAGTCAAGCTCGAAACGTGGGTGGTGAAAATACCGTAGGTACCATGACTCGTACAACGTATTCGGATAAACGTCAAATTTTGTATATACTCGATTTATATTTTTTTCGTCGTGGCTCAAAACCCTTCGGGCGCGTACAGTTCTTCATATTGTTTATGTTTCCGTCGATCGTTCGTTGTTTTTTTTCCGCTTCGATAGACGCGCAATAGCTTCGATCATTTCCTCATCGACGTTTCAATGAGGCCGATATTTTGACGGCAACGAACAATTCATTTTTATACTTTTTCCCGCAAATCGTTTTTTTCCTTTTTTTGCTTTCTTTCGTCAACCTTCCCCGCTGTTCTTTCCGCAGCCCTCGCCCCATTCTGTGTCTATCTGTCGCTCTCTTTCATTTCAAACTACAAATACAAAACAACGTTCCACGAAAAACCATTCCGGAGTGACGTACGGGTAGAGTGGTAAAAACGAGGCTCGGGGATGCGCCCTCCCCCCTCCTCCCGCTCCACCCTCCGCCGCATTCCAAAACATAACGTGTATATATGTATGTGTCGGGGTATGTGTAATGTACAAGGGCTACAGATTTCACGTACAAATGCAACGTCCTCACGTACGGGACAAATTTATCGACTTTCGTTTTTGAAAGCGAGGTATGAGAATGGAAATTTTTGCAGCTAAACATCATGGAACAACTCTGATTAATATACACTTGATTGAAACATAAATAGTCGAAGCGTGGCTAAAGGGGGTGAAAGTATTTAAATTGCACATGTTCCATTCGAATCCGTTGACCTCCCGCCCGTTAATGCAGAAAATTCAAAAAAACTTGAGCGATATGGATCGCGTTAATCAAAACGAAAATAAGATTTTAATTTTTCACTGGCAAATGGATTTGTTAATTATTAATAAATCTGGTAAATTTTGTAATTATAACGACATTTTCGTTGAAATAAATAATCCGTTGCTTGATCCAATTAAAATTGCATCGGATCAAGAAAAATGTCGTTATAATAAGTAAATATTTATTCAGCCATGTCCAATTACAGATTGATTAGTAGTTTATCAAATAAATGTTTTTTTTGTCGCAGGGTGGAAATAATTAGGTTAACTGTTAAAAAAAAAAACATGTTCACCGTCGTGCGAGTTTACGACCAACGTTGAATATTTCATTCGTTTACGTGCACCGACGAAAGAAAATTCCGAAACCGGAAAACCGAAGGAAACAATCTTGCTTATTTTTTCTATTGAAACTATCGGCATTTATGTTAGGACTGATTTTGTGGAAGAATTAATACGAAAAATATAATTCGCTGTATCGTCGTTCGAACAAAAGTTGCATCGAGAAGTAATTTTGCTGAAAATGATTTTGCCGAATCGCCAGCGAACGGAACCACAGATTGCTGGCTGTCGAATTTCTACTCGGCATGTTTGTACGATACCATTATCCCGTAAATATATTTTCTCCTTCCAAAGCATTTTGATGAAACATCGATTTTAATGAATAAGTACAGAAATTAAATTACCGATTAACTGAAACGTCGATTCATTTAGAATAAATAATGCGTCATTTCGGATACCAGGCAGTTGACAAAATGACTTTCATCCAAAATGATGTTTCAGCAATGCGAATTTCGTGCGAAATAACGTTTTATCGAAACGACTTTCGCAAATGTGATTTATGGCCAATCGACGATTCAATGGTTCAAGTTCTCGTCGAAACGACTGTGGAATATTTTTCAATTATTAACCGACAAGATATTCGATCAAATTTTGGATAAACCAGTAAATTAATTAAGTAAATAACTATAACATCACCAATAGTAACAAGAAATGAGATAAATAACAATCAATCAATTCTGAATAAATTCGAAATAATATTTCGTTAAATTCCGAACAAAATTCCCTTGAACTCATAATTTACATAATGCACCTCGATTTAACTCAATGAAAGCTGGCTAGCCGAAGACATTTTTCTCTTTTCAATTTCAATCGAGAGATTGAATCGAAGACAGCCTCGCGTACTGTAATGTAGAGAGATGTAACCGCGGAGAATATTTTGATTCAAGATTGATAATCCTCATTCTCCGAGACGGTTTGAAACGTTAAGGGGGTTAAACGATCGAGCTACGCATCTCTCTTCATTGAAAAATATGTACGAACGAAAATGCGGCCACAGACGCCTATAAAATTTCTCGCGTATGCGTATAGGCGGGTAATGCCGTACATTTGCTTATTTTGCTCTATACATGTACGAGACCGTACTCACGAGACTCTCGGCACTCAAAAGTATCTCACTTGAGACAGAAAGATTCGACGACCCCGTCACTTCTTACCAGTTCATTTCTCCCTCCCTTTCGTCCTCTCTCTCTCTCTCTCTCTCTCTCTCTCTCTCTCTCTCTCTCTCTCTCTCTCTCTCTCTCTCTTTCGTCTATCTATCTATCTATCTATATACATATATGCATCTGTATAGATCCCAAGTTGTTTGTATATACATATATACTCGGGCATCACGCAAGCCAGCACGACTACTTACGTACATCGTGTACTTCAGAGACGACAAGCTATCCGTCCATCCCATCCACTTGAGGAGGAACACACTCGAGAACGATATGTTGCGACGAGAAGTCGTTGTGCTCTGAACTAATGTCGAGGGTTCTGAGGCTAGTCAGGCCCATAAGAATATATATACGTATGTATTTCTCTAGCCTGCGGTATAATCGAGGTTAGGCCATTTTTCAATACTTTCATCTACACGTGTTCCACATATGGATCATAGGTAGTCCACATCGTTCACTTTTATCACGTCAAAATCAAATGGACCAACTTCGATGGATATTTTTGCATCTTTCTTTGTTTTTTCAAGGTAGTCCAAACTCGGAAGATCCCGAAGGCGATCGGGAAAATTGATGTAACACGAGACCACGCAAATTATTGCACCGCCCGGCAATTATTATAAATCAATATTGTACGTAATTAATGGTCTCCGTGTTGGACACTACGTATACGTATGGAGGTGTGTATTTACGAAAGCTTCTTTTTTTTCTAAAGGCCGAGATTGAATCTGTCGCTGAGCTCATAAAAATAAATAATCTCTCCTGCGTATCCTACGCCCGTATAACATATAGGCTATAATATATATTAGTACCGTACATATATATATATATATCGATATATATATGGATATATATAGACGTATATATGTACCGTTGAAACTAACATCGCGAGATGGGGAAGCATCAGTATCGCCGAGCACGTAATCGTGAAACACGTTCGCTCACACACGCGAAGGATTCTCCAGTCTCGGGACGAAGTAATCGACTTTTTCTCGTCGCCGCGTATCGCTACCGCCGTACCTACCTCCTGTAGCGTGCGTCCTCGCACACAGGAGCCAGGCAGGTGTAAAATAGAGCCCGAGTGAATGAGTAGAAAATAAAGGGAGGACGAGCGCGAGAGAGAGAGAGAGAGAGAGAAAGAGGGAGATAAAAAAAAGGTAGAAAGTACGCGACTTAGAGCGGTGCGCAAAGAAGAGAGAGAGAGGGAGAAAGAGAGCGAGAGAGGATGTAAGGGTCGATCTAATGATATAGAAGATATAGCAAGGATGGGAAGTCGCGTGAACTTGTGGGGTGAGAGAGAGAAAAGGGAGAATGCTGGAGGGTTGTCGAACTAATAAGCTTGGCGGTCTCGGTGGTTCAAATTTGCGGTGTGCCTACGCGCGAGGTTAATGTTTGCGTTCAGGCTCTTCCTGTTCTTCGCCCATATCCTCTCTGCTTCTTGCCAAGGAAGCGAGGAACAAGTAATAGTGCGACAAAGTTTATAATGTAGTATATATATATATATATATATATATATATATGTCATTCTGCCATTAACCGCTGAGCGAACAATTAAAAAACAGGAAATTTTTAGTTTTTTGTTTTAATTTTTTTCTTCAACCTTTTACTAGGAAATTGGAAAAGTGAAAGAACAGGGATTATACATTCCTAACCTACGGTAAATTCTCGATCGAAAAGAGTCGCGGAAGTTTGAAAAATAATAAAAATACAATATTTTACTACCTCGAAGGGTTTCTACGCAAGCGTGCAAATATCGGATTTTCAAACTACTGTAACTTGGATTCTGTTGGAGGTAACTTGAATTTGTAGAAAAACTTTTTTGCAGCCGGTGCTGTGTGATCTGGTAAATGGCGTTAGATTCACGCCGATAACTAATTTTTCACAGCTGTGACAATGACTTGAAAATCCCGAAATTTCGCGGAAAAATCGAGGCGAAACCGGCTTATCGACTTTAAAAATTTGTGAAAAATCGAACAATCCTCGCAGCCGGGTTGACCAAGCGACATATTAAAGCTTGAACGATCGACTTCCAACTGAGAATAATGGCATAGCCGAAAGTCGAGAGGAAATGGCAGGTACATGCGCTTCGGCAAATCCATACATTTCTTATTATTTTCCTAAGTGGCCAATTTTTTTCAAGTTTCCCACTGCACAAGTCATCCATTTTTCTAATCTAAAACGGAATATAAGCATGACGGGTGAATCACAGAATTTGGTTTAAAATCACTTAATCGTCGAATGTCCCATACGAATAATTACGTGTCATATATATATATATATATATAAATCTCGCTCTCGACACTCGCTATTTCTTTATCTCTCGGTCCGTCTCTTCTTCGCGTATACACAACGATACGTATATAATATCGACTTCTATGCATCGTTTTCCGGGTTTGCCTTCGTTATTGGGCCCGAATTTTAACCCCTCTGCGAACTTTATAAAACTGAATGTGCCCTATAGATATATATTCTGTGTATACATACACGTTTCCTTGTAAAAAGATGCCTATCTTTTATCCTGTGATTCCAGCAACAACACAAAATGTTATGCCAATACTTATTATTTTTAGTCAATTTTCGTAAATTTTGATAATAAAATATATTCCAACGGCAAAATGTATTATTATTATTATTATTATTTTATTATCGTTAATATTAATATTATTATCATGGTAATTATAATAGCTGTCGAGCTCGGTGCATCGTGCCTGGTTTTTCACTCATTCGTTCCCCACGTTCATATATAAACGGGGAGATTTTCATTCGTCGAAAAACAGCGGAGAAAACATGAAATGGCGAGCTGAATATAGAGCCGGGTGTGCCACGCATACGCAGCGCGGCGCACTTTGGTAGCCTTTTCCCATATTTTCACGACTCGACCCATCGTTCGCAGGCGCTTTGGTTCGCGTTAAAATCGTTGGTTAACGGGTATCTATAGGCGTTCGCTGAACCGTACGATCAACCATATATTTTCATTACACGTCCAAACGTTGTGCCGCTATAATTTTCATGACAACGAGATAATGAATCTACGTTAATTTATCAATAGTATACACGTACATATGTATAGATATAGATATTTGCGTGGGGGATTCTTCCAAAAACCAACACATTGATGGATCTCGTGCTCATCGATTTTGTTTTTAATTTTAGGAGATGTTCAGTGTTTATCGATAGAACGCTTGGACTCATTCCAATAATTTTTTTTCCTCTTTTTTTCGAGCAGTTTTTTAAGTGCATTCAGCAGAAGTTTTTAAGTGCATTCAGCAACGACTGTTATCATATTTCATATATCGCCCTTTTATAATCATTATATTTCTAAATATTAAAAACACGATAGACGAGTAAAAATTACGAAATGTCGCGGACGCTAAGAGTTTCGAGAAAAATAAAATATACCTACGTAAAATATGAGAATTATGATGAATGGTCGATTTAAGTTCGTCGATTATTATTCCATTAATACGGAGAAGCCCTGAATCACGAAATTCTTCGTCGTCCAATTAGGGTTTTCAAGAAGATCGATATATTACGGTAATCAGCGATGTATCGAGCATAGCAGTCTGCGATAAAAGGTGATGTGCATTTAGAACGTATCGTTAAAAATTCTTTTCATATTTACTTTATTTAACATTCGGATACAACATAACTCCCAATTTCGTCTCGGTATAAAAACGAGGTCGAATCTCCATACAGAAATAATATGTATAATATTTTCGTGCATAAATTAATTAATTTAATCCCAAAAATTCTTTGCTACGTATCCAATATTACATCAGAATATTGTTACGAAATGCATTGGACAAAAATGTATCCACCGTTAACAAATCTTTTGTTAAATATGGAGAAATAAGTATTCTCCAATTATGTAGCAAGCCGAATAAATTGTATTGATTATTGATAAATAACTTTATTACTTTATTTGGCCCAATTAAGATTATTCGACTCGACGAAAATGTAGTAATAATAATCGTTCATTTATTTTGTCATATCGAACAGATGTTCGACAATTAACAGACTCTTTGCTCAATCCCACAAACGTCGGCCTATATTTATTTATTGGATCGCGGACATCGAGATTATACGAATTCAGCGGTAAAACAAAACGAGATGACGTTAATATTCAAATCCATTACTTTGTGATTACCACAAAACAAGATCTCACAAATTCATTCACTATTTTAATATATCGATCAAACGCACGCTCGTGATTCGGTACGACGCGCTATAATTGTTATAGCAATAATCATCATCATCATCATTAATAATACACGGAATTTATTACTCAGGCAGATCCGAACCCGGAATGAACACGGATAGACGTTATGAGTTTCCATTTTGAATGTAACGTTATCACGTGATTTTATTTGACCTTCGTATAATGCGAATGAATTTCGTGGTTGTTCATCCACCGAGGACAAAATTGTACAGATACAATAAATTGAAGTATTTCGTTATTATCATTGTTTAATTATGAATTATTATTTGGTGAAAAACATTGAATCTCACCGTGCGAATAATCGCTCACGATACATCATTAAAAAATCAAACAATTAAATAATTCAAGAAAATCTTAATTTTCTTGAGTTATTTCGAAGATTAGCAGCGAAGATTAATTAATCGTATTTGATGTTTTAATTCGATTTTGATTTTGCGATAAAATGTTAGGGTAGGAAAGATTTTTCACAGGCGCGAGCCAAAAATCGCCCGCTGCAATGATGAGAACGCAGAGAGCGATTGTCTCCGAGCGAGCGGACGAGTCGGCTAACGCAAATGATGATAGAATAATCAGAAAATGAAATGATCGCAGTAACGAACGAAAATTGAAGCGGAAGACCGCGCGAGATGATTCGATCGGAAAATTTTCCGAACGTTACCGCGATTAATACAAATGGATCGGTCGAACGTACGTTCCCCCGTTATCGAAACATTTTCACCAGTGTATTTGATGATTATCGGTAAACTATAGAAACAAGAAATGGCAGAGAAACAAAAGAATTTGTATACCGTCGAAATAACAAAAAAACGACAAATGTTTGCTCGTTAACGAAGCGAATTCAATTGACCCCTTTTCCATATCATCGGTAGGGAACAAAAACACCGACGATGATACATCGACGATTCGTAATTCCGCGTGTCCGGTGAAAATAAAAAAAAAAGAAATTTAATTACGTTACGGTACCGGAGCGATCAACTCGCGGATAGTCGTGAAAATGAAAATATTATCCCCCGGTGAGTTTATACACGGGGTATTTCACGCGCTTATTTTTTCGTCCACCGGAATAAAAGCACGAATTAAAACAGACGTATATGTCAACCTAATCGGAGAAAAAATCAAACGACCCGGAGTATGTTTCGTACTGATCCCCCAGCGTCTCCTGCAGCGACAAGGTACCAGGGGGACATTGTAAAAGGGGCAAACGAAAACAAAAAACAAAACGACAAAAAGAAAAGCATCATTCTGTATATACAACGGTGGCAATGTTGGTGCGGCGCTCGCGGTAAAATAACGCGGTCCTCAATCATCCCGGTAGCAGTCTGCGATACGAATCTAAATTCAAAACTTATTCATGGAATTGTTTCAATAATGGGTTTTATCAAACGCCCTGTCGCTCTCGTTTTCTCTATCTCTATCTGTCTATACATATGTATATAAATATGTATATATATTTATATATATGTTCGTATAGATGAAGCTTTAGTTCGAGCCGTAGCAACCTTCGAGTAGTGGGACCAAGAGCCCGTCGGCCAGGCGGCAAATGCGCGAGAATCGTACCCGCGAAAACCTCACCCGCCGTTTCACACGTGGACAATTTTTCCCCGAGTAAAAAAGATATCATTATATTCGTATATTCCGTGCGAAGCGAGAGAGTCGCGGCACATGTGCCTTCGTTTTCCCCGCTTTTTTCCCTATTCTGCATTTCTTTGCAGCTCGTAATCTCGCGCTATTACTAACCTCCTCGAATTTATCGAAACTTTTATTCCACGTATATTAGCATCGATATATCGAGATTCGTGCCTATATCTTCGGAGACGATAATCGAATTGAAGCAAAGTGTGGGAATACGATAAACAAGGATGCTGCGACGAAAAACATAATTCAACCGTCAAATTTATATTAAAATGAAATATTTTTCGGTCGATAAATAAATATTGACGAAAAAATGATGATCCGAAAATGAATGTGAATCTATGGAAAATATTTCTTGTCCGACGCTCTATGGACCGTGTCGTCCCGGAATAAAATTTCGCGGGGGGTCGACATTTCGCGACATAGCCCTACTTAATGGAGAAGAAAATGAGGGATCCGCCGTTTTCCACCGTTGCGACCTGTACGGATTCTTCAATTTTCGTTTCGAGACGGAAATAAAAAAACCGCTTTTATTCGAAACGTTTGAGAAATAAGAATGAATAATCGTTCGGTTACTCACACCGTGAATTTTAACGATGACGAAACTAGCCGGCAGTTGCAACCCGACCGAGTCGTACTTTCTCGTTCAATCACAGCTGCACCGACCACAAAAAAACGTAACTCGGTATAATACGCTTTCGTATAAATCCCAGTTCCGTATCTCTTCTTGTAGCAAGAATTATTTCTCACTAAAAACGTACGGCCGAGGCACACATGTTGACACGACGACGCAATATTATCTTAACTTTGACACGACCCGCACTTTCTTATCGAGATAAGTTTTTGCCTATACTCCATGAATTAGATTAGGAACGATCGTAGCGCGCGACACTTTGTGATCCCATTAATCGACTTCATTATCTTTTATCCTCTTTTTCTCTCTCTCTCTCTCTCTCTCTCTCTCTCGTACTTTGCCGCCGAATTCGCGCTGAATTCTTATTATCGTAACTCCGCGCTTCGTTTCGTATTACAAATTGTTCAATCGATAATCCCGCTCGAAAGCCCTCCGGTATGATGATTTATTCGATTTAAAGACGTGAAAAGTAGTAAGGATAATCACGATGAAAACCGATGGGATGAAATCCCTGCGATCTAATGTTATGTATATATATATATATGTCGATAATTTCGATATACGCGCGTACGCTTATGTACGTATTACGAGCCGCCGAGATCCCGGACGTACCGCATGCGTGTACGTGTGGCTCTAAAGGCTTTCCCTAAATCTTCTCACAACGATAGCGCATGGACGCGTATTTTAGAGGGTAGATGGAGGTCCGAACGTTGTGTGCGTGTGTGTGCGTGTGCGTATGTGTGCGCGTGTGTGTATGGTTCGTAATCTCGTTGGCAATGCGCACTTCTGTCCTTTTGGTGGGTGGCTGGCTATACAGCCTTCGCACACTCGACTCTATACAACTTTCATTAACGATAGCGGCCGAAATTCGGACGAAATTCATGCCACTCGTATCTCCCTCATTTCGTCTCATAACTGGCAGTGAAGCTGCGCCAATAAAATGTATCTTTTCATCTCGTATTTGCTCCTCGCGACTATTCTTTCGTTCGTTTCCACCTCGTTGCGGTTTCTTTATTCGGTTAGTACGCTGTGGATTTAATACTATCGGTTAATCCGTCGATCGTTCGTAAAATTGTTTACACTATAATCGCTTCGTTTCGTTATTTTTTTTTTTTTTTTTTTTTTTTTTTTTTTTTTTTATCGTGTAATCATTTATATACGTACGTGTTAAGATTATTAAGGAGATATTACACTTATAAAAGGTTGAGGGGTATCGTCACATATATATGTATACATATGCGCATGTATTATCGTATTTGTTGTTTGTACCGCTTGGGAATAACGTTTTATTGCGATCCTCGCAAGCTTTCTACGTACGAAAAAAATCAACTCCCCTCCCCCGCCCTTAAGTTCTCCGTCAAGCATATACGTATCACTGTTACGGGTGCTCGGTAACTACTGACGCGTCGGAGCACGTTCGAGCGACGAAGCCGTGTCGCGAAAGAGCGCTTGGAGGGGGAGCGGGCGCGCGCTGCTATCCCCCCACCACGAGCGCCCCTCCATCGCTACTGCCACAACGAAGGTGCAGGAAAAGAATCCAGGAGGCCTCTACTGTCTTTCCGTTCCTCTCTTTTCTCTCTTTTTAATCTCCTTCTTTCTCTCTCACCCTTTTTCTTTTGTAGATGCTCCGCGCGCATATAGGCCCGTCGAGGGCTCCTCAACGAGATTTTTATACTCTGCCGTACAGGTGCATCGGCTCTCGCGCGCCCCGTGGGCTTAATCAAAGAAGTAGACACGAAGACAGTCGGTGAACGCGCGCGCGAAGACCGTCGAAACCAGCCCCCCCCCCCACACACCACCCCGCCACACACACACACCACTCCATACCACTCGTAGAAATATGAAAGGAGAAAAGAGGAAGAGAACGAGATTGAGAGGGACCGGAGAGAGATTCACTGGGCGTGTATATAGATATAAACTCGGCATGAATTTAATGAGAATGGAATGTCATTGTATCTTATTATTATCAAGAGACGTGGCACCGCCTCGACACCCCGGCTATAAACATAGATATATTATCCTCCGAATGCCGGAATAAAACGAATTTCAAATCCATCTCTGTCTTGCGGTTGCTCCGATCTGATTTTTTTTGTTTTTCTTTTTTTTCGGCGTAACTAGTTTGCATTTCCGAACATAAACAATATAAATTTATGAAAAAATCAGGATTATTTTACGTTATATTATGAGTTATGGAGTTATGAGTTACGGACTATGATAAATTCTATAATGATCGTCGAGAAGACTGATGGGGTATAAGATGGAGTAATTAGAGCTGAGATCTTTAAACCTTTCTTTAATTACTCGAAGCTTAGTTAATCGCTGCTTTCGTGCATATAAAACAAAGCGAAAAAGTGATACATAATTTATTACTCCTCTTCCCATAAAAGAGCCAATCAACCGACAAATGTAGATAAATATCGATTATTAATTTTGAGATCGAGATAATTTATATCATCACTATCTCATTTTACATTAACAAAATATACTTATCATTGATTTTGTTTCTAATTTTCCCTTTGTACGATAACTTTTACGGCGATTCTCGAATCTTCCGTTTAATGTTCGCCAAACTTGTGCAGATACACTATCGCTTATGAAGGCTTGTTCGCTACTCATAACTGGATGTATCAAGTACAAATATCGTTTGGGGTAAAAATCAATAGACACGACAAATTATCCGCTAATAGTCTAAAAAGTCCGTATTACTCCAATCATTATAATTGTAACACGCACAATACGACAAAGCCATATTGGAAATACAGAATCGAATAATAACAATAAAAATAATAATTATGATTATTATAATTGTTATAATTGTTATTAAAAGAGAAAGCAATGGAGGAGGAGTACGCGGATAACGAGAAGCTCCGTTATGAAACAAACAGCATCAAAGCGTCGCGAGTATGTAGGTACCTACGAGTCTGTTGTTAAACTTTGTACATACCTGCCTGCAGATTCGTACAAGTAGAATGTGAGTTCGTACAGAGGCAGTCAGAGACCGGAGAGATTTTTACTTCTACCGGTTGAACACGTCGTCAGGATAATTGACGAGGGTTGCTTCAACCCTCTCCCCCCTCGTTTACGCTGTCGTCTCGTTCGAGCATGATATATATCTATACATATATATATATACATACATATAGGGAGAGAGAGAGAGAGAGAGAGAGAGAGAGAGAAAGAGCGAGAGAGCAGTGCTAATACATCCACTCACTCCTTCGATACGCTTTTCTTCTTTTTCCAGACCTCTCGCATTCTCCTCTCACCCGCCGTTTTCTCTTCTCGTTTTGCTCGTTTCACCGCGTCACAGACACATATGCCTATATACGTATATAAATCTACATACACCCTCGCACGATAAATTTTATGCGAAAGAATACTATTGTCGTCTGTCGTCGGGCCGAGAATTGAGATAGAAAGCGAAGAGCTTTTGCTCAGTAGCGATAGTGGGTACGTATGACACACGCACGAGATAGGTACACGTGGCATTTCTATGCTTGTACGCGCTCGCGTGTGTGTGTATGCGTAGGGGGGATAAAAGCGAGGGAATCGTCGAGAGTTTCACCCTCATCTCGCGCGCTTATTTTAAGGGTGTATATAGGCGCGACGACTATACCGGCTGTGTAAGAGAAAAAGAACGAATGGAAACGCGAGACTCGATTGTTATTAGACGTCTCCATAGGTTTCTGTTACGTCTCGGTGTGTCCGTGTTTGCGTATATGGATATACGGCATGAAACTGCTCGCGTTGTTTCCAACGGTGGCAGTTATATGCCCGGGGATTAAGTTTATATCAGATGATACGAGAGAGAGAGAGAGAGAGAGAGAGAGAGAGAGAGAGAAAAGGACTGGCTCGACCCTACACAGACTCATCCTCACCTCCGAGAAGAGTGTCCACCTCGTTCTCCCCGATATCCTGGTCGGGTTCGCAGTCGTCGTCGTCTCTCGGCTTCTCCCTCGCTACGCTCTTTCTCTGCATGTGCGCTGCCTGGGCAACCGGCGCGGAATTGAATGTACCCGGAGATACTATCGTGTGTCCTGGAATTGTTCCGTTGCGCGTCCTCCGCGACGCTTTCGCGGACTCCCCTGTATCGAAGCGCGGAAAGTACTTCCCTCGTATACATAATCTATATGAATATATACATATGTTTATATAATGATTATTGTCACACGCCTTTTCCCTACGTGAATAAACTGCCTGAATAAAAAGTACGCGAATAAAAGAGATACTTTATACCTTTTTATCGATCGCGATATATACTTACCTTTTGCAACGAGGAGAGTATTAGTTAGCAGGTAAGCCGAATGGAAAACGGGTCGACTGAATTTTTAAGCGAACAATTGAATAATATGGAAAGCCGACATTTAAACGATCAAAAATGAAAATAGGCTCGAGGCGGTATAACTATTCGTGCGGAATGCTAATTTGCCCTAATAAACTATAGCCTATTTTCAGTAAAAATGATAAAAATTCCAAAGAAATTGTACTAACTCCGATCAGTCCGCGTAAAGTCGAAAAAACATGTCACACTCGATAAATAAATTTAAAGATATGCATATTCTTTTCTATACGTACATAAAACGCGATTGAATGATACCCCCAAGCGAATGGATGATGTAGTAAGTCGAATTTTCGATGAGACGTCGAGGGAGCTGTTGGTCGAGTCTCGTTGAATATAGGAAGTAAATATCATCGATAGAGTGTATTGAATGATCGAAGGATCGTTGGCTGCCGAAGGCAGAAGGAGGGTTTGTTGCCATTCGAATTGCTGAATCGTTCGGGAAAGAGCGGTAGCAAAAGACTATATATATATATATATAACGTACAAACTATACTCATACAAATATGGATACATACAAATTTATATAGCGAGAATACATATTTCAGAATGCAGAACACAGTAACATTGTACACACATATATATATATACATATATATATATATACAGACACCCATATATGTATATAGATATGAAACAAGGAAACGCGACTTTGCTGGCCCGAGCTAAATCGTAAATCACATTCCCATCGTAAATCGCGCTGCGCTGATCTCTCGCATTGACCTGCCGTTACATCCTTCCTATCATTTCGCGCTTTTGATGTATGCATTCCAGTACTAGATGTGAGGCGAGTAAAAGCTCCTCGTCCCGCTCGCTGCCACCCCGTTGCGCCGGGGTGCTTCACCCACGGCATCGCGCGCTTCCATACGACCTCGCCGGCCAGTTCAACCCGAATATATCCCACACCGTTTCGCAAAGCACGTTTCCACTTTACCGCCAAAGTTTGCACAGATAAAACCTCGAAACCTCTTGACTTTCTCATATATATTGATTCGTACACTGACACGGGCTGGCACACGTGTGCATAAATATGCGTGTATGTATATGCGGGCGATCAGTGAAGAAAGAAAAAAGAGGAATAGGCACGAACGAGATGGAAAAAACGACAGACTACAGAGCAGACAATATTTTTCTCCGTAAGGAAAAATCACGGTGATCGGAAAATCTGCTCGTTCTGTCTCGACATTTCCCCATTCCACTTTCTTTTTCTTTCTTATCCACGTTTGATCGAGATATTTTCAATAAAACGCATAACTGGCTTCAACCGTATCGTGTCTTGGTAGCCGCAATCCTCGAGTTCCGCTCTTTCTTCCATCTCTACTCTCGCCTCTCCACTTTATTTCTCTCGGTGTCTGTCGGTCTCTCTCTCTCTCTCTCTCTCTCTCCCTCTCAACCTCTCACTCTTGCTTCTTCATCCCCTGTCAAAGGCCAACGGGCTTCGTCTTTGAAATTTGAAGCGGAACGCCGAGCCAAGTACACGACTATCGATCTTATCTGTACCTACATACACGCGCATATGTCTATATATATATATATATATATATATAACACATGTATATGTTTTTTTCTCTCTATCCATTTTTCATCACACACTTGTACGCGCGAAACGGTAATACATCGAAACTGCGTAAGTCTATGCATGCACATATGTATACGGATCACCGAATAAAAAGCCGCGACGTTCTAAAGAGCCCCGAGAGGATCAAGAATTTGACGATCATTGCGAGATGGAGTGGGCGAGACAGAGAGGAAAAGAGAGAGTGAGAGAGGATCATCGAATGGGCGATGTAAGTCAACGATCTATGTACGATGCATTCTGCATCGACGTTATCCTGTCTGTTCTATCTTCTCCCTCTCTTTCCCTCTCTATATCGCTCTTGTCACTTGCACGTGTCTCTTACCCATCTTCGGATCATCTCTCTTACACTGCCATGAACAGATTCGAGATACGAAAACCGATCGAAGAGAAACAGAGAGAGAGAGAGAGAGAGGGAGAGAGAGAGGAAACGCCCGCCGAGGTATCGATGAAAACCCCGATATAACCCGTGGAGGCCTTTAGTGATGTACCTGTCGGAGCATTTAATTAACGGACCCTTAGAAGTTGAGATGAAACCAGAATATACATATATATATATATATATATATATATATATATATATATATATGCGGAGGTATGTATAAAAACAGGGGAAGATCGGCACGGATGAACCGGTTTCGTAAATGGACCGTTCGTGTTTCGCAGCAATGCTTCAATGGGTCGATGCCGAGGTAGTGGCTATTATCTCCGGTACCGAACGATAATAATTCTCGAATTGCGAGAATAGCTTCGTCGTTAGACTCGCACCTTCGGAAGAAACTAAAGGACGCGGTCGTCGTTCTCAGAGTCGAGAACGACGTGATCGTCGACCTGCGAATTCGAGGTCGTACTTATCCTCTTCCGAATGAATACAACGATCGATCGCGCTCTCCTCGATTAAAAAATAAACGAGCGTGGAACGTTTATTTGCGTTTTTAGCGGTAAATAAATTTTTTGTATTTCGGGCGTTGTTGATCGACCCGATTTACCCCATTCTCCCCTACTCGACTTTGTTCGATTCCGTGCGGTCGATTCTCGATTCGTAAAAGATTACGCGGGACTAATGAGGCACCGGCCGAGTGGACGAGTGCGCGCCGCGTGTGCACGATGTTCGGTGCAAGAGGAGGCCGAGACTCGTCGTCGATCGATCTCGATAGACGAACGTCGATACTTGACGCGAGACGTCGATTACCCTTTGATTCAATGCGACGAGATCGCGCGGTCGGCATCTTTTAACCAATGAATAAACGTACAGCGACGTTTAACCGAGATATAACAAGAGTAGCCTAGCCTCCAGTGTTATCGCGTACCTACTTCGATAACCGATCGACATTTCCGTGATCTATCGGCTCGAACTTTATTAGTGCACCACTTTAAAGTTTTTTGTTTTGTCGCTTTACTTAACTATATTATTTGTTCTCGGCTTCTTTTTCGTGCAGCTCATATTCATGGAAACGCGGTAGCTCGGTTTAAAATATTCCCTCGTCACGATTTCGAACTCTGAAAAGCTCTTCGCCTCGGGGACTGTAACGTGTGACGTTGCCGACATTCTCAACGACGGGCTCGGAGTTGCGGAAACTCGACAAATGAAAGGCATGCCTTATTATACATACATATGTATATATTTATATATATATTTATATAAAAGCGAAAGACCTGCCGGCGCTTTGCAGCCACGTTTCGTATGGTCGGACTACTACGTTAGTTAAAAATATTATGTGCACCAAACGAATCACTGATATATACCTACGTTAATTAAACGTCGCAAATATCGATCATCCGCCTCATCGGGATGGTTCACATGTATATACCTACTATAGACCATGTTCTGTCTCTATCGCTATTTCCACGAGTAAACTATAAGGCGTGACCCCACATCGATTTGCACGTTAAATGAGTTGGATTAGGCCCTTTTGTTTGCCAGAACTCTATGTGTATGTGTAGGTTTGCTACGTGCTAACTATTACTATGTGCCAAAGCACTACGAACGCTCGTTTTTGGTCTCGTTTCCGGGACCGCAAGCAAGCAAGACGTATAACTAAATATATATAAATATGTATGTGTGTGCGTGTGTGTGTGTGTGCGTGTGTGTGCGCGCGCGCGGGCGTATGTGGACCGAGTGGATCTGGTCAGTTGGATCACGACAACGTGTAATTCGCGGAAGCCCGAGCGGTTTGGGCTCTCGCGGGGTTGTCCGTAGCCTCGCAGCAGTGCTTTCAACCCTCCCACCCCCCACCTCTTCTGCCCCATCGCTCGACCTAACGAAATATACGTATACGCTCGCGAATCTGTCGCGCGTACACTACGTCTACCATTAGTACCGCTCAGCGTTTGTGCCGCAATTACGAGAATCTCGTTTTTCACAATGAACATTTATGCGGTCGTACGATTTACATTCATTGGGCATGTTTTTTTGTCTTTCCATGTCGCCACTGGGAACGGCGCGTATAACGCTAAAATCAACGGAACATTCAATCACGGGATGAAATAATGGGGCTTTGTTCGAAGCGTTTTAACTCGTCAAAGAATTGACGATTTTGTAGACCGTTTGGTACGAGCGGGCGTACGAAAAAGGCGCGTAACGCCCGATACACGCTGCTTTATTTAATTGAAATTATTTGATTTTTATCGTCGTATATGGGAAATGGGAGGGCAAGACGGAAATTACCTATAAACCCGAACCAGGTGACATGATATTCGTCTCGCTGCGCACGCAGAGACACACGGTCACCTGGAATTTACGATCGGAGTTTAGTCCGGCGCGCGCGAACGCAAGAAGTGTACATGAGTTTTGTTTGTTCCGCGTCAAATTCTTACGAAAACTATAGTTTTTTGTAGTGTTATTGTTTGTACAAGATAAGTTATATTGCTATTTCTTTTTTTTTTTACAGTAAATGCCTCCTAAAGATAGATCGCAGGAATTGATAGGTGAAAACAAAAAAATTATTCAGCGGTTAGTAGAAAAGTTGATAAGTATTATTATTCGCAACGGGTAAGGGCAAGATGGAAAAATTTTCACCGTGCCTGCGCATAATTATTTTGATTCTGTGTTCAATTTCTCCCACTAATTGCCCATATTTTCTTTCTAGATGGTATTTAAGTATAAAAAAATGAGTAAAACAGAGGATTTTGATCTGAAGAAACAGTTTAGACTATTGTGTGGCGAAGAATACGCGGAGCCTCGATCCTCGCGGAGGATCGAGTACAGTAGCCAATATATTGTCGTTGGGCACATGAGCCGTGTACCGATACATAAAATGATTGTTTTTTGTGTTATAATTGTAAAATGTAAGGTTTTACGATACATACGTTATCACAATGTTCCTACTTAAAATCAATTATTAATAATTACATCATAACATAACTTTTTAAGTACTTTCCAAAGACTGATGAAAATAAAACGTTTATATTTTATTGTTCTATTTTTGTTTACGTCATAAAGTTGGCTCTGCCATTTTGCCCTGCTTTCCCCTATTGCTCATGGAGATCCCAAAAATTCGGATATAAACTGTTTCAAGTAACGCTGAACAAAAATAGGGATTTGATTCTTTACAACTCGATTTTTACACATAATTTTAATATTTTTCTTTTCTTTTCGCAATACACCTACTCGCAACCCCAAAATTCTATTATTCCTCACATAATTAATTGTACTCACCACAATGATTATCAAGATGTTCGACAATCCGCCCAACAACGATAGGCTGAAGGCACGTGTGGTCTCCTATCTTCGTGAACTAGACGATATCACTTATAACGTAATTGCGTTAACAAAGTGAATGCAAATTCGCCGTGTGAGACAAGAGATGAGACAGTAAAACTGACAGGAAGCGCGAGCGAAAGGGAGGCAGAGAGAGAGAGAGAGAGAGAGAGAGAGAGAGAGAGAAAGAGAAAGGGCGAGCAAAGGGACACGGAATGGTGAACGCGGTGACCGTGATGGAGGCTCCTCGTGCGACAAGGGATGCAAAATCGAGACGCGACAAGAGAGCAGACCGAGGAGGAAGCAAACAGGATGAACCTAAATATGGGTACATGGTCGGGTAATATCCTCAACGAGGCTCGCGTGCTGTACATAACCAAAGGCTAGAGATGGTAAGGTGACTATACCACGTCGCAAAGAGGGATGAACTCACCCTCTCTCTCTCTCTCTCTCTCTCTCTCTCTCTCTCTCTCTCTCTCTCTCTGTCGATGCTCGTACCATCATCGCAGCAGCTCTTGGGATCTCGGCTCATAGGCTATTATACCAGCGAATGGTGTCAGGAGGCTTAGTCAATCAATACCGCTCGTGCAACGAGGCATTCGATATTCGTCATTGTTCGATCCACATGCGTATGTGTGAACAGCGGTACGAGATATCGGCCCCGCTATTATCTTTATTCTATAATGCAAACAACAACAAAACTAGCCTCGTCTGTTTTCTCTCGCGCAAACTGCCGTACGTGACCAAAGTTTTAACCGTCGTTTTATCGACGCGTGTTTTTTTATTCAAACTCCCTTTTTGTTTGCTGCAGAGCAAAAAAAAAAGTCTCGCGAGTTATGCGTTTCCCTGCAATCAAGTGGACGAAGCTATATTTCCCATGTCGTCTATGTTCCCAGAAAATGGGACAAAGGGACTTGACGGTATTCGGTCCGCTCTGGTTTTGCCACCGTTGACCCGTTTTCTTTGTCGTTGTATTTTCACACTAATCGTTCAATGGCTTCCTCGTATTTTTTCAACATTCGCTTTCTCCTCAGTGAGAACACCATGCCGCAAATTTCGATTCTTCTACATTTCTTTTTCTCTTTCGCACGAATTTACGATATAATACGGCGTAGCAAAAATATAAATTAAAAGTTGATCAAAAATTGTACACCGAACGCTTAACAAAAGGACACGCGTATCCCTTTTTCTCTTTACCGAGAGATAGAGGGAGAAAACGAGTGAGCGATTTTTCAAGAGAGCACCTTTAACCTCTATTCCTCCGCATACATGCACACGCATGCGAAGCTTGAATCATCCAATCGACCTCTCTGTTCCGTCGGAGCGCGTTTACGATTTAAAAATGTTCTCGAATTTCATAATAGCCAACAGCGACGACGGGGGTCACGCATGGATACGTATATAACCGTGGTATGCGAACTCTGGCAATCGTTTATGCCGTGCTGCTGATGTCCTGTGCTCGTCTCTCGTACCTATCGTTCCACTTCGTCATATATAGTATACCCGCGATGCATTTTAAAAAGCGCAAACACACACGCGCGGAAACGCGTAGAGAACGTCAAAGAGAGTGGCAATTAACGCGGCACGTTGATGAGTACAACTAAAAAGAAATTACAACATTTTCCTTTTAATTTCAACAACGCGACGGCTACAGGCCCATGGTTTACGCCGAGCCTCGAAAAAAGAACAATTTCAACGGTCACCGCTTCGTCTCTCCGCACAAAACGCAAAGCACAGGGTGGACGCACGGCGATGCGGAATACTGCATCATTCGCATGTTCCAAACGGCTCAAGGTTTGTTACATATTTTCACGCACAACGACATATACATGTGACATGTATAAACTGATTATATAGAAAAGTCAAATATATTGTGCCCCTCGCCCCATCGAATTAGACAAAATCTTGGGTATTCGTAATGAACGATGGATAGATACATAGGTCCAAAAATTTACAAATAACCTATCCACATATTCGTCCTTCGTAAGAGGTTATCACCTGGGGAAAAAAAAAAACAAAAATTGCGTCGTATCTTAAGACTGGCAAAAAAAGGTTTTTTGTTTCTATAATCACTCGTACGCTTGCTATAATGTATATATGTATTAGTGTATGCAGCATGTTCATCCGTGTTATACAACGACGAGACAAAATATATCCAATCTAGAAAGAGGAGGAGTGAGAGAGGAAGAGAGAGATATCAGCGCTTGTCTGCCGCGAAATCGTGTCACTATTATTTGCTGATGTGTTGATTGTAGATTGGTTACAATCGCGTTTGAGCCAAGGCCCGTAATTATGACGCGCGCCGTCCAACCAAACCCGGTCAAACGGTATAACGATGAGGAATGGAGATTGGACCATCGCGCGGTTGCGCGAACGCTATAACGGCGGAAGCCAACCCCCGGCTATTCCCTCGCGAAAACTCACGCGATGCTTTGCCATGTTGGAGGTATCCACGAACAACTCTCTATGTGTCTATAGGTGCTGAATGCTACTCTCTAGGTACTCTCTCTACCACACGGCCGCTCACCCGCTCTTTCGCCCGCTAAATATCTGACTATTTGATCTGTTCCCCCATTTACTCAAACGGCGTGAAATTCAACAAAGTTGCTGAGTGCGCCAGCGAGGAAATGAGCCACGGGTGCGAGCGAGATGGACAGAGAAAATAAACTGTGAAACTCCTGCGCGTGGGGGTTCTTACTCTGGATATATATATATATGTATATACGTGTGCGCGAGGGTGTGGGGTGCAGCAAAGAGAAGAGCGACCAGGTACAACTCGATGCCCGTACGAATATAGCCATTCCTATCGCTGTGGCCTCTCTCTCTCTCTACCCTCCAACACCATCCCTCTTCCATCTTCTCTACGAGCTCTGCATCGCCACTCCACAGCCCACTCATTCGACCCGTTTCAGCCTCATTGGAGCCACGGTACAGCCGGTTAAAACCACTCGTACTTTACTCTTCTGATGACTTCCGGAACGAAAAGCTGAAAAATATTGCGAAAATAACGGGCGACGCGTCTTTCATTCCGATCGAATGCCCCGCAGTGACGAACTTTTACTCGTCTCCACACAATTTTTATACCCTTACCGTTAACACCGAGGAACGTTTATTCGATCGATTGATGAATGATTTTAAGAAACGACGAGAGACGCCGTCCGAAATTCCCGGTCGAACTTTTATCGCGTTGAGATTGATCATAATAAAAGAAAATCTTATCCCGTAAAATCACTGTGAAAATCGTTCATGTCGCAACTTCGGAACAATCGGTTCACAATTCATGAATTAATTCAGTTTCCGTGATTTTTAGACACCCCTGACTATTCGGGGCTCGTAAGGGTATATTCTTTGATAGTTTTATCAATATTGCAGTTATAATAAAATACATCGTAGTACATATCGCGGTATCGGGCAATGAAATTATAGAGCGGAGAAGATATAAACGAAAACATAAAAAGAGATATTAAGGGAAATCAAGACCGTTCGTGCAATCGGAAATAATTCATGTACCAAAATTTCGCAACTTATTATTTTTCCGGTTGTTTTTTTTTATTTTTATTTCAAAGTGATGGCTGCCGGACTGCAATAAAACTACTCGCTGTCAGCCACGGTAAAAATTGATTGATATACAAAATAAACTCGAAACGAAAAACAACAGCTGCCACGTTGCATCATCGTCGACGTATGGAAACGACCCACGGTACGTGCGTTTATACAAAATGAACCGCCGAACGAATTTGTTGGTATCTTCCACGTACGGGTGATGCATGTTTCCGTTTTTTTACAATATAATCGGATTTTTTTACCGTTCGAAATATCCAACGACATAATGGACGAAGCTACGCCCTTTTCAATGTCAAACGGTAGTCAGGGTGAATTTGGACAATGGGAAAAAATACGATTAATGCTGTTGAATCAGCCTACGATGCCCACCTATCTCAAAAACTTCGTCGCCAATGTAGTTTAAATTTTGTGCATATTCGTACGAAGTATTTAGTCTGAAACATTGAAATATTTCACGACTAAATCTTCAAAACGCTGCACAAACGCTCCCCTTAAAATACGCTTTAACGATGGTAGAACAACTTACCAAAAACGAAAAAAAATCCACCCACGTATTTCCTACCCTTATAGCCAAGCAGTTTACATTGCCCATTTTCTAATGTACGACCTCAAAACCATTCTCGATGTTTCCTCATTGAAATGGACATGGCATTCGAACACCGTCGAACCTTGTAGTGTACATACATATTCGTAAAATGTACCGCGTCTATACATATATAGATAAATAGTATTACAGTAAATCGTCAATTTCGCTACGAGTCGTACTCTCGCGGGGTAGTAGCTTCTGACTTTGGTGGTTCATCGACCTGGTGTGGCGTAGAAGGGGACGGTTACGCTCGCGGGTCGTGCAGAAAATGAAAGAGAGCAGCAGCAGCAGGGCAGCGAGCTAAAGGGGAATTCGCCTTATACTACATGTGTATTAGTAAGATGAAGAGCTTTTTTCCCGTATATTGCAAACTCACAAAGTATCAAATGGAAGGAGGAAGCCATTCTTCTTGTAATAAGTCACCGCAGTGGGGTCCTCGCGCAAGAGGACGCTCGCGCCCGCGCACGGGAGTCTCTTCGCGGGATACACGCCGTCTCGCTAGACCGCCGCGCGGTCCCTTTCCTAGAGAAAACTTGTATTGGGCGAGTCGTATATACATACTTATATGTATATGAGCGTGTGAGAGTAGGGTGGCTGTTATACGTTCGGAATTTTATCCTGTCTTAGTACTCCGTTGCACCAACCACCCCCTCTGGTACAGTGACCTTTTACAAGGAAAATGGCTTCCTCTCTCAGCGAGAGCACATAATTTATTTCATCCACGGGTAGAGGGGTACTCGTGTGTGTATCGCAAAGCGAGAAGGAGGCACCATAAGAAGGAGACGAAGAAGAAGAAGAAGAAGCAGAAGCAGAAGAAGAAGAAGAAGAAGAAAAAAAGAAGAAAAAGAATAAGCAAAAAAGAAACTTTCGCAGCCCCTTGCACCGTCATCTGACGCGTTCCCTCTGAATTCTATTAGTTGAAACCACGTTTTTGCGTAAAACTCCAACATTCGTCGACGTCGCCGTCGCAGTCTTCCTTCCTTCTTTTCATCTTCTTTTTCCCAATAATATAAAATACATATATATATATATATATATATGAGTTGTATTCAAGGGTGTTAACTCCGATTCCGTCATACGCGAACGACGTTGATGCGGACGAATCAATAGAAATCATTAGCATCACGTTAGGCATCATTCACGAAAACTAGCAAAAAAATCAGAAGAAAAAAGAACACTACAGACATAATTGTTCTCGTTGAGACAATGCCCTGGGACATTGACTTCTTGTTCCTACCCTCGATATATTGTATATATATATATTTACGCATAGATATATGTATAACATCGAATCCACGAAGCATCGACTAAAATGTAATTCTCTGAGCCTCGCCACACTCGAGCCAAGCCCGGATATCGCCTCAGTGAGAAGTTTCCTTTGCCGAAGAGAGTCTGACACATGAGCGAGCGAAAGGGAAAGACGGAGATAGTGAGCACCGAAGCAGAAGCATCCACATATATATATACATATACATATACATATACATATATAATATAGTATATATATATATATACTATATTATATATGTATATACAGATGGCAACAGTAGCGAACCTCCACGCCTAGTTCTCGGGACGTTGGCTTACATTAGAAACTAATATCGGACCACGTGCCCGTGGCTGATTGAACAATCGGGATGACCTGCATAGTAATTGGCTACGTACATAAAACGATAGAGAGAGAGAGAGAGAGAGAGAGGGAGAGAGAGAGAGAGAAGTGGCGGTGAACGAGCCGGAGGAAAGGGCGACTACGAGAAGACGTTATCTATAGAACAGCTTGAAAGAGAAACCATACACATAGATATACACACAGTCTAATCCCTCTTTTGACTATATAGTATAGTTGAGAAAATTGGATTTGTCAAAGCGTTGCGAGCTTTCAAGGTGAAATTGAATCCGACATAGGTATTACCAGTAGAACGAGAGGGAGTATATTATCTATAACTTCCGGTACACTCCTTCGTAGTCAATTCTCTTAATATTTCTCGTCCTTACTATACTTCAACTACGGTCTATCTGTAATATTTAACGAATACAATTTCGAAACAAACGATCGATCGATAACAAGATTTCAATGAACGAGAACGTGTTTATCTCGAGAATTATTCCAACATCGATGTTTCCACTGGCACGATCATTAATTTGTGGTCGATGCACCCCGTTCGTTCTCCCGATACATGTTTGCTGAGAAAAATATAAAAAAAAGTTTCAATTCAAATTTTACGTTCGTTTTTTGTCGCGAGATGTTTGATTTTGTTTTATATTCGTAAATTTGGGGCTACAACACGAGTCGAACCAGCATGGAAACCGAACGTACGCCATCATTGATAGATGTTCGTGTCGACGGTTTGCAACAGCAGTTGAGTGCGAACACGATAAAGGGCAATGAGGGAGGGGTTAATATTTTTGGGACGACACGCGAGAAGCGAGGAAAGGAGAAATGGAGAAAAAAAGAAAGAGAGAAAGAGAGAGAGAGAGAGAGAGAGCAAGAGAGACACGAGACATACAGGGAGAACGACGAAGAGACACGCTCGAGAGACCCTCGTATACGCTAGAAGTGCTCTCCCGCCGGGTGGAAGTGATATCCACACGTATTTACTACAAAAGATGAATCGTTGTTCTTACCGAGCATCCGACTCCGACCTCCCCCCCATCGCTGTAAGGAATTTACGACTCGAACGCTAACGCTTACGTACAACCAGAGGTACACAACGCCACCCTCTCTCACTTCCCTCTTTCTCTGTCCCCTTGGTCGCCACCCCCATGGACATCCTCGGAACATCTTACACGATCCGAGAACATAAGTGGGTATATAAACACGTACACGTACACATACGCACGCACGGATGTACAGCAAGAGAGATCTACTCTCCTCGTATGTCGCCGACAGTTTTTATTTTTATTTAGCGAAGGATAAGAAAAAACAACAACAACAACAACAACAACAACGACACAGATAAAGAAATAAAGAAAATAAACGAATGACTTTATTAAATGGTAGCGACCGTGATTATATACCGGCATGGGTTATAAAAACGGTGGATGCGGTTAACAATCCTCTCTATTATCACAGCCAACCCGACGAAGCCAGTAGGTACAAATTACCTATTATATATATGATGGGTACTTGCGTTCTTTTTTTACACAGACGATTTTAGTACAGAATTTTTTACTGGAATGAAGAAGCTTTTTTTACGGTTGCGTGATTTACAATCGGATGGAATTACATGGACGAGCTACAATCTATTAACCGTGTTAAGTTTAGGAGGGTAAAAAAGCATACAAATAATATCGAAAGATACGTACCATATTACGTTCGCGAAGCTGCCGATAAAACGTTATTAAACATTTTCGACGTGAGATGTGGCGTGGGTCGGCCTCGCTATGTTTACACATTTTTACACATAAAAAGATAAACTGGCGGACCGTGGCCTCTCTCTCTCTCTCTCTCTTTCGGCGCTGTATCCCTAAGGCTGATTTCAACAGATTGAGAGTGAACATTCGCCCGGGCCCGCTTCATGTCCGCGCTCGAGCTGTTTCTTTTTTCCTTCGAGAATCTCTCGGCAAATATGAACGAACCGGTTGATTATCGGTTGCGTACGTGTTACATCGCATCCTATACTATTAGACGCGTATAGGCGAGAGAATTCAGGGCAGCATATCGCATACCAGGTACCTAATACGTCAGATCTCTCAGCATCCGTGTAGCATCGTCCTTGTGCGTGTCTGTAATAATACAGATGACCGGTCAGTCGTCTCTTCCCATCCTCTTCGCGGTCTCTCTCTCTCTCTCTCTCTCTCTCGATCTCTCTCGATCTCTCCCTCCCTTACCATCTTTCTGACAGCGCGGAGCTTTTGAAGGATGCGTTTCTCTCTCACATCTCCCGCCGGCTCGACTGGCTTCGGTGTCTGTGACTATTTATCCTACTATATACTTGTCTCAAATTATCCTTGTTTATCGTGGCGTCGACGGAACGCCAACCCACGTAATTGACACTCGTAATCAGATTGTCTGAAACGATCGTAAATAAATGCCGTGGACAGGTAGAGAGAGAGAGAGAGAGAGAGAGATGGCAACGACGACTACGAGCCTCTAATCATTGAAAGAGGGAGCAAGAGATAAAATACGGACAAAAGAGGGTGACGAGAGTTTTGGACCAGGTCGCTTCTACCTGGTAATCACTAAACACTCTCTTCTCTCTTTCCTTTTTCTATTGGCAGACCTTGTTCCAGGTAGCAACCATTTCGATTGGACCGACACGCTTAAGACTGTGTGAAATCGTCTCATTCGGTAACACGAGTTTTGCGACGAACGTTTTCCATTAAGGTGTCCGAAAATATTGCCCATTGTAGAAAATAATAGTCGAGAAAAATTGCATCCGTCTCTCTCCCGCTAGTCAGATTTTTACACCCAATTACAACTCCACCCCTCAAGAGAAGGAAAATAATGAAAGCGTGGAAAAAAGATCGGGCGTTTACGTTTCTCGTAAAATTATTTCAAGAGACTGTCAGGTTTTTGTTTTTTCTCTTAAACGCATGCGAGCTGATTGTTCAAGCGACGAAAATGTGACCGAACGCTAGAGATATACCATCGTGGTCGACTTGTCATAGATCGCGCCATATATGGTATACGTCTGTAACAGCGGAAATTACGTGCACGCTTCGTGGCCACTCGATTAAACTCCGTTCACAGAGATATATTAACTGTTCTGACCTCCGATCATCTCAGCGACTTCCTTCGCAAACCAGCTTGACCCACTTGGTATTAGTTGTAGAACTCACTCTCTTAGAGTATACCTGGGAGATCGTATATATAATGAACGGACATTTCAACACTCGTGACATAGAGAACAAATAGTCGTCGAAAGGATATGTCATCTCCTCGAATAGGACATAATCCACGAGGACATAAAAAATACTTCTCAGGATCCGATGTCGATCAGTCTTTGCGATTGATCACGAGTTCATCAACATTTGCTCTCCGATCTCTGACAATTGTTATAACAGAAAAAAATAACGGGTATAAAATCGTGTTTTTCGATTATATGAAATCCTTTCCGGCGCGACGGGGCAACGGGTGATAGTCGTAACCGAGGGAATGAACAAACAACCTTTCCTTTAGTACGAAAAATAACTGATGACTGATGGAATTCCGCCTCTCTTCCACCCTTTCGTCCGCGTATCACCGTCGCTGACTTTCTCCCGTTTGCCTGTACGCACTTGGCTCCATGCTGAAATCTACGAACGATTTCGAGATCTCCCTTTCTCTCGATTTCCGATATACATATACGTATATCCCTTTCACAATCCGCCCTCCGACCGCTATATAAACATTCTACCCTCTCTCTCTCTCTCTCTCTCTCTCTCTCTTTCACCCTTCAACTCGTTCCTTGCGGAAAAGGCAACCCTCATCCCCTACATATAGAGCTCCCAGGCTCTCGTTCACTTCCCGCCGTATAGACCGAAGTGCATTAATGGAATTGAGTATATATCAATCCAAACAAATCATACGCGCCCGCGAATCCCAAACGTCTATATATAACATGCTGGAGAGCATTATCGGTCTGGCGTTTTTATAGACATATATCCGGAAGGATTTCTCTCTCTCTCTCTCTCTCTCTCTCTCAATCTCTCCCTCTCAATCTGCCCCCGCTCTCTCACCCTCTCACTCCCTCTTCTGTGACACAGAATGGTAAGATCTACGTCACATTCGATGAAGTGTAAGCACACACGCCAACTTTTATGATTGCGCGAGATAATAAATCGTTCACTTTTGAGAGAATACTCGGTAAATTGAGGTGCACTGGATTTTTAGTGTGCACGTACACTTTTATTACAGACGAGATTCGACGTGTCATTTTATTTCGTTCGCGAAAAATTTCGTTCGCCACGTGTGCCTCGCGTCGATGTGGAAATAACGAATTGTATCAGTGAGAAAGAAAGTACCTATAATTTTTCTGGCGAAAGGTGGTTTTCAGAAGTAATTTCGAGGACTTGAAACGAGAAAGCTAACAACGTTGAGCCAAAGTACTCGAGTTCATGGTCGAATTGTCGATCAAGGCCAAGGCTTTCTTTGCAGGGGGTTATCGTTTGTTGCATGAATCTATTTTTTTTGTATATTCTTATGAAGGGGTGAATTATATATCGTTCGATAAGAAATTCGTTATTTTCACGATTCTGGACACAACAATATTCCTCACGACATCAAACTGCTGGCTCGAGTTTTCTTAAAACAAAAGGTTGACGCCGGTAGTGAGGCGCGCCCCTGCGGCAATTTCGCGGCTCAAGAATTGCAAAGCAAAGTACGTCGGAGACTAGGCGGACCCTCTGGACTATCGCTATCTCGCTACGAAACTCGAAACGCTGCCTCAGCTTCGAGAGGTTGGGGGATAGGCGTGTATATCTACGTGTAGAGGAGTGCAGTAGTCACACTTGAGCTCGCATAGCGATATTGCGTCCTCTACCTAGGCTCCCCCTCGTTACCACTAAAGGGGTTTATTTTGTATTCATCCCAATGTGTCGCACAGTTTCTCCTTTAATAATTGTCGTCAAAGAGGAATCTGATATAAACGAACGTGGCAACGGTCGTTTCAAAGGAGGGGAAATGCCGCAATCTCCGAAGGGGAAGAAGAGGAGGATGCCGCTGATCACTACCAGACGCAGTTATTCTCCCCCTCCATTACATATATACATATATACATATACAAACATATATATAGATATGCGAACAGCATTTCCGGACAATCCGTACAACGAGCAGCCTATCGATGCATATTGAGCGAACTATCCAGTCACGAGGGGTTGCAATTGGGGTCGGGGCTACCACGTCGAAAACCCGACGATCGGTGCCACACGGGTTTCGATTGATGACTCCATCACCTATGGAATACTATACCATACTCAATCGGTGTATATAAGTAGGTATGCACGATCGGACGATGCAGTTGACGGGCGACCGTCCGCTATCAACCGAGCGCGCACGGTCAAGCTGACCGATCTCCTATAATGTGTCGCGCGCGTAACACGGGCCAAAATCAGGTATAAATCGACCGTATTCACCGCGTACCCCTCGAGTAATGTATACAGCTGGTTTATTAGAGACGGATTTCACGTACACGCCCAAGCTACCACCCGAGGTCAAATAATGTCAACCCAATCAATCCCTTCATGACTATGTATGACTCGATCAATATTTTGCTTTTTTTCTTCTTCATCTTTCTGAAAACGTGATTATGGCACGGAATGATACACTAGCCCATGGAAATATCCGATCGACACATTGCTGGATCGTCATTTGAGTTTGATGTTTATGAGCTGGTACAGGGGATCATATGACGTTTCTGAAACAATCTATCGAAGGACTGACTCGTTGCACGAACGTAGGTACGTAATATACATTAGGATGGTAGGGGATGGATAGAATAATCGATTGAATCAAAAGTAAACTAAATTTATAATTATTTATTTTTAAATCTCGATATTTTCGTAGTTTATTTTGAAACTGTTGATCCTTTGGAAATATCATATTTTAATTACGTCTCATAGTTCTCATATTCGTTATTTTTAATTATTCCGATAATCAAGGATATCTTCGAGTCTGTCCATTTCTATCTCTCGAGTTTCATCAGGATATCACCGTACGAAAAACTCTCGGACTTGTCTATATCATGGAGAGTCAATTCATATTCGGATGACGGGGTTTTTACGTATTTCTTCGAAAATGCAAAAATAAAAAGCTCTGTGGTTGTGCAACGTGCAACTTCCAGACTCCCAACGAACCCGCTATATACCTATAGACGTCTCTTCACCGAAGGTTTAAAAACCAGAAAGAAGAGTCCTCGCGAAGAGTCTTACTCGAATAAAGTAAATTTCAGAGTCTGATTAAATCGCGATAAAACACTAAATGTTGCGCCAAACGCAAATCCTTAAATATTTTGCAACAGCGAGGGTCTTATAAGTACACGAAATAATCCGTGAAAAAAGCTATACTTTACGTACTTAGGGGAGAGCGGGGTAATGGGAGCTGGTGCAAAATAAGGACTCGGAAACGCTCGACGTGTTTCGAAATAATCCAAATGCCTTCTTTTAAACATTGTTCGTGTCGTGCGACTGCCGATGGCCGCTTCAGTGCCACGAGTATAGCGGCGACGACCACAAACATATTTTGCCTCCTCCCGTTATAAAAACAATATTTTTCTCACAATCAAAGTAAGTATCTAAAGTTTTCTTATTTCATTATTTTTCGAGTTAATTCGGTAGCTTGGTTCATGTATTTTGGTTTGGAAGTGTAAAAAATAGGATACAACCTAATTTGTTTATATTATTATGTTCAATTGAAAATGCTTCCCTTGGAGGTAATGAGAGCCAGATGGATTCCCCTTGTATCGAGTCCACGGCCATTAATCGAGAAGCCCACAAAGACCACCAAAAATAAACACCATTCAGAAATTCGGGCGGTATTCCCATGAAAGATGTTTTTAAAGAAAAAAAAAGAAGAGACGAGACAATAAAGAAAACAAAGAACATTTACGCGTTATAAAAACTATATTTGGGTTGGAATTCATGTTAAACAGTTCATATTTACTATTACTAATATTGACCTAAAAAGTTATTAAACTTGTGAAATTTAAAATAATGGCTCCCATTACGCGACCTGTCGGGTAATGAGAGCCAAAGACACATTTTTTTAAATGTATTTTTTCACTACCTTAAACAATTATGAGTAAGTTTCTATTTCATAAAAATGAAAGCTTATTGACCAAAATACTGATTAATAGTGAAAACTATTAATAATTACTACAATAAATTACTTTTTTTTCAACGTTTCCTTAAATGGCTCCAATTCCCCCGTTTTCCCCTTCTACTAATACATGTTCCAAATCCATTTTCATTTCCGCATTTTTTTTATCGTTCGAATAAGGAAATCTCGAAAAAGTCCTTGGTAAGTTCAATTTACCGTATCTCACGTAGTACGTAAAGATTACTGTGTCCAAGTGAAGATAAATGATTAGCGGAAAACGCGAATTTGGCCGAATATCAAAAACGTTAGTCACCGCTAGAGGAGCGAATATATTACCTTACACGTAAGTATATATGTTTATATATTCCGGAGCACGAGAGTACGAACCGCAGCTTCGGTACGAACCGAAGTGCTACTGTGTTACATATATACATATTGAAAATCAGATGATTGAGCTACATACGTGTATAAGGAAGGCGCGGGCAAACTGCCCCTCGCGAGGGTATTATCGATTCGGAATTAAATCAAAAACATTTTCGATGTTCTCTGCTTAATTAAATTGTTTATTTAATTATTTTCAAAATATTAGACGTTCCCGCCTTTCCTCTGTTTGAGATATACACAAACCCTGGTAATTCAGATGTGACTCAACCTACATCCCTTCAGTTTCTATAAAATAATCAACTAATCGATGTTCTTTTCAACAGTAAACTAATTGCTCCGTCATTAAAAATAATTGAACTCACTCGTACGGAAAGTTTGGTAATATTCGAAAAAACACATCGTTAAATAAATTAAAAATATTTCCATTGATAATTAAGAGTCGACATTTAAGAGAGATCCGAAACCCAAACCGAATGAAAAGCAAACCCACCCTGGAGTAATCATGCTTTACGATCGGTGTGTTTAAATGTGCATTTTTAAAGTCGAATAATCCAAAATGCAATTTAAAACGCTTACATCAATAATGAAAAACCATTCGGGAGTTGGTCCATATTACCCTCTTAGGGATGAATTGCCTTATTCACCCGCATGTGTGTGAAAGCGTTGGGGATACGGTTTGGCGAGCGAGAAATGCGCTTTCTCGTGCAAAGACGAGAGAATATGAGGAGGCAGTAGCGAAGAAAGGATATTCTCACTTCAATCCCCGCCACTCAGCGCCGAGATCCTCGACATCGGGGAAGCCCGAGCCAAAGTTTTGCTCGAGAGAATCGGGGATATAAAGGGAGCAACGGAGATGAAAAGCCCCGACGGCATTTCTAATTCATCCAAATGCTTTCGCCCTCTTCGCATCCTTTTAGCTTCTCCCTACGAGATCGTTGTAGGGAGAATCCTCTATCTATATATATATATAAACCTAACACCCTCCATCTCCCACCCCCTGGCCCTCCTTACGGCCAGTTTTCTGGCTTGAGGAAAGCATCCGCGTTATTCCTTGAATGCTCGAAGTGAAGGGATAATCAGTACATGATTGGCGACTATCCAGGGATCGGTATGTAAGATAGAATCGGTGCAAATACATGGAAGCGTGACAATAATTGACCATTTGGCAATTCTTCAAACTGCCAGTCACACTGCAAATACTTTTAGGTATTTTTTTTGTTCGCTATCGCGTAGTTATGTGTACATAGCCGCATGTGTATGTTCGAGCACATATAACGTTTTCGCAAGTCCAATATTTACCGGGACTTTCGTACTTACCATCAGGAGCATCACATTCCGCATATACAATGCCATGGCATATGTACGAGTACATATATATACATATATGTAGGAGGTCTATATACTTCTAGTGTACCCTTTTGTTCCACAAACTGTTTCAATTACGGCGAGACCATACTAAACGAGCAGAGGAGCTTTTCCTTCCACCGCTGATGGTTCCTCCCATCTCCACGGTCATATTGTACCTACTTTCGGAAGTATGCATACCATTAAAATTGGTAACGGAGAGGCAGCCGCATATCCTCGACCAGACCGTTGGACGGTCTACTCAAGGAAGGGGATTCGCCTTCAAAACTCGTGCCCTCAAACACCCAGCTGGAAAAGTTGGCAAACGTGTTTGGACTTTTCTTATACAGCGAAAACTGTGAAATGTAGTGACTAGTTAGCTGTGTGTACACACAGACGAGACGTACTCGACCAAATTTCATATATTTTTTTTAATATTATTTTTATTATTATCTATAAATAATATGTAATTTTCTTTTCAGTACGTACAAACAAGATTTATGAGAAATAACGATATTGGAATATGATTCGATGATTAACTTTGGCAAAAACCAATTTCGTAATTAGTTTTTTACAAATATTGAATTTTGGTAAAAGCAACCAAATGTCAATTTTAACACCGCTTGAAAATTGTTTCGACCGTTTGGAAGAAATAGTCGACAGGACAGAACGAAGTAGCGAAGGTTTAAAACGGAACGTTCCTCGTTCGCGTGGTTAGGTTCATCAGCAAAGGTCGAACAAATTGGCACAAAACACCCCATATACGTTCATCGCTCCCTTCTCATCGCTTTATTTGCCTCTTCTTCCTTTTTCCCCCCTTTCTGCCCTTCTCCCTCGCTCTCTCCTTCTTGTCTCCCGTTCGCCTTTAACCTCCGTCCGTCCGCGCCTGGAGAGTCACGTAATTGAACGAGAAGAGTACCGGAAGTGCGATAAAACGGTCTGTCGTGGTGCTGTACGGTGGCCATACCGACGCCGCAACGCGAGAGGGAAGTTAACGCAAAGGAGACGTCTCGCCGTTAATCCTCTCTTATCTCGAACTTGCCGTATGCTACCCACCGTATTGATCGCCCTTTCCTCTATAGTCCTTCTCTCGTCGTACCTAACTCTCTCTCTCTCTCTCTCTCTCTCTCTCTCCCTCGCTCTCTTTCTCTCACTCTCCTCTTCGCGCTGGCACTATCGCTCAGTCGAAGAAAAGCACTTCTTTTTACGATGGAATAGCACCGTATACGTATATGTATAGCTCCCAGCTGTTACTGGTTAATGCAATACGATTATTCCCGTGCTTGAGCTTGATGCGGTTGTCCCTTTTGGAAAGTTACTCGCTATATTGTACCATCATAATGGCAATAATAATAGTCAATGAACGTTAACGTATTTTCCGGACGTGAGGAATTACGTACTAAAATAAACCACAAATACGCTCTTCGCGTCGTTCCTCTCGATTCTCGCATCATCGAGAAAACGCCTTCGTGATTATTTTTATCTCCGATCTCGATCCCTCATCGAATCTTTTCGTCGATCAAAAACCCCGTTGAGCAAGAAGATTCTCAGAGATAAGAGCATAAATTAACTACGCCTGCGTGCTTAAGCACTTTTTTTCATCCACTTAATCGTATTTGCCTTTGGGTCATCCTCGAATATTCTCTCTTACTATCTTTTTCTCTCTCTCGGTCTCTCTCCCTCTCTCCCTCTCTATCTCATATGGAGACGATGCACAGGTGTAAAGTAATTACCACGGTTCGCTGTGTGCGTGCAGCTGTGCAGCGTTCCATGAAAAAGAAGCTCGTGGGTGTATATATCACCACGAATTTCCTACCTTCAACAACATCCTTTCACGCTTTATTGCATACATCGAAAAATCTTACATGTGATTTTAAAGATAATTACTTCATTAAAATACTTTTGAGAACCTCCGGCGCTCCGCGATAAAATTAACGTTTGTAGATACCTATAGTATAGTAATAATAATAATAATAATAATAATAGTAATAATAAATACTCAATCTCGTAACGCTGTAACACGGAACATCGTCGTTAAACCCGGATGAATATTTATGTTGATGACCGAGAGTTTGTGATAACGATCTTAGCCACACGATCGGGCGTCCGACGTTAAATCTCAATAATTCCATGTCCAGCTGCGACGCTGATACTGACTTGGCGCTCGTTTCGTCTCACGGCGTGAAATATCATCGACGTGAAATTAGGCGACGAGCCGAGACGTATTAGCGACTAATATAGTAAAGTGAGGTAAAAGATTGAGATGTTATGGGTGACGCGTTAATACGATGAAAAATAGAATATTAATATGGTGGAGAAGCCTCGACCGGCAGTGAATCTCGAAGTAACGGGCATAACGAATATATAATATATCTCGCTAATTTAACCAACTTCCCATGTCATCGAAAAATCAACGTATACGAAAATCACTTTATCGTAACCGATTGCACAATTATTTTACAACCGTTTATACCGTACTTTATTTCCCCGTTAACGCGAGTTGTTTTTTTGTGGTTTTAAGATAGATACACGGGGAGTATGTCCGACTCGAATCCATCGTCACCGTTTATATATATATATATATATATATATATATATATATATATATATATATATATATATATATATATGGAAGGGAGGGATTCTTGGCCGGGGCCAATTAAACCGAGGTAACGCGCGCACCGCACGACTCCACCGACTGGATCTTTTCTACGAAAATAAAGGATGCCGTGAGCAAGAAAAGGAGGGAGAGAGAGAGAGCGAGAGCGAGAGAGGGCAAGGAAGAGAGTAAAGAAGACGAAGAAGAAAAAAAAAGAAATTTGTTGACTGCAGCGCAAGCATTGGGGCAGGGGGAAGGGTCAGATCCTTGGGCAACGGGGGTTTTCGTGAAAGATGGCGAGATAGGGAGCGGTACGTTTGATTCACTCTCACACCCACAACGAAAAAGGGATACCTGATGCGAGGCCAGAGGGTAAAAGCGAGAGAAAGAGAGTATAGGCACTGTATGGGAGTGTAGCTCGCACGTGTGATTATATATATATATATATATATACATGTGTGTGTGTAGGTATAAAAATCATCCGTGTGGTCGTGGCGTAATGTGTTTCGTGTAGCCGAAATGTCCCTTGTACAAATTCCCTTGAATCCCAAGACTTCTCTTTTACTCTTCTGGCGCTTCTCACAGAGAGCGGAACTAGTAGTAAATATATATATATAGATATATATGGGACAACAGGAGAAAGGGCAGAAGCTCCGAAGATCAAGTGCAGAGAAACGAGAGAGGTACAACCCTCTCTCACGCTCTATTCCTTCTTTTTCTCGATTTCAGATGCGATGCCGAACATCTTATCGGATTCCTCAAAGACGAACGTGGAGGAGGCTAGCCCTGAAGTCCTTCTGCTTTCCTCTTTCTCTCTCCCTCTCTCTCTCTCTCTCTCATTCACCCGATCTTTCTCGATTTTTTTCCTATCTGTTATTTTTCAACAGAAACCTAGGAACTACCGATCGAGATTGAGAGAGAGAGAGAGAGAGAGAGAGAGAGAGAGAGAGAGAGCGATAAAGAGAGATAGTATAGAACCACGAGACGAATCCACAGAGAAGATGGCCATCGTTGGGGTGGCGTACCCTTTCCTGGAAAAGAGTAATTTCAACGACTCTGGGCTCCTGCGATGAGAAGATGCAACCCCTTTACCTTCGTCTCGATATCTTGTACACTGATTCAACTTTGATACTTGTATACCCGATCGAGACTAGATAATTTCCTTTTTTTTCAACCTCGGAGATAGAAATCGGTATGTAAGTACCGTTATCGTTCGAGGGTTAGTTTTTACGACTTGGCAAATTGAATTAATCCTTCTCGAGAACTCGGCCATGACGAGACACATCGCTAATTGCTTGACTTATTACGTTCGCTCTCGTTACAACTGTAAATGGTGGAAGAAGCGACGAGAAGCGCGAGGCAAAGCCAGTCGTCCAAGATGGAGGCTAGGTGCCATTGGCGAATTATTAATCCTTAGCTCTGGTTAATCCCGGATTAGCCCGCTTGCACCCAGCTTCGAGTACATAGTAGCAAAAGTGTATACGGGACGGCAGAGCCAAGAGTTCTCTCTTTCCTCCTACCTCCCTTCCTACTCCTGTTTCGTTTTCTTTCGGTCTCACGTGTACAGAGTTAAGAGTATCTACGAGCGGATCCTCACGGCGAAGCCGGAGTGAACCGACGCAGCTTCTTCAATTCTATCCTATCAGAGTCTGATTAAATAGTAAATATGGGTCGTTCCATGCTTAACCACCGAACCATCCGGGACCAAGGGTCTTTATTTATTTGCGATTCTCCCGTTTTATTGTATATCATTAAAAGATTGGTAATCAATGAAAAATAAAGCAACGATTAGAAATTTGATTTTTCAATTATTCAGTCGCAGCACGAAAATAAATTTTAATATTTCGATAATTATCGAAGAAACTTTATTTTACGGATTGCTTCGTTCAAAAAAAAAAAAACGAAGCGAGATTTTACCCAGTCTCGACAATTTCACGATTAATCATTAATCAAAATGGATGTTACGCTTGAGAAACACGGCGCCAAACATGTGTACAGAGTTCCCGAAGGACTGCGAGAATTATGCAGCGATATATCGCGGGAGGTACCGTATTTGTCTCGCGGGACATTTTTTGTGCGTATGCCTGTTTTTTTTCTCTCATACTCACGTCTTCTCCCTCCTTATACTCCGGGAGAACAAATTTTCATTTTCCGTCACGTTTCAACGATAAAGGTCCTTCGCTCACAGCCACGCGATATTTATCGCTACATCGCGGATTACGCCGACGCTTTGCTGATCACACGTGAAAATGCGAAAGGTAATTTATGATAATGAGCCAGACGAGTTTTATTACGGGCACGGTGCTCTTTTTGTTTCGACAGTTTTAGTCCTAATGTTTTTCACGCGACATGCGTATTTTTCTTCATCGCGTACGTAGATCGAATGATAACAAATATAAATCATATAAAGTGCCGTTCAATTAATCATGATAAAATGATCGTACAGTCGCTGTTCGCATTGTGAACAATATCGTACTCGGTAGTCAAGCGATCGTGGGTATACTTAATCGTACTGGCTTGAATCTAGCGCAGATAGCCATTGTCGCACCCAAATTACAGGTACGTATTCAACCCCACGGATAGGTAATAATTTTCTTTACGAACGGTTGAACCAAATTTATTTTACAAATACCTATCCGTACGAATTTTAATAAAGTAATATACATTTTGTTAAATTAAATTGCATTCTCTTTCGTTAAGTCTCGGATTTTTGTCAGTCATTGAAATTCTTGCAATTTTATTATCACGTTATTTAATTATTGGAAGAAAGCTTTCAGGGTATATTTGGATACAGTGGATATTCAGCCGGTGCAGGTGTGCGAAGGTGAGAGATTGAAAAAGTTGGCTTGATTATGAGCTCGATAGAACGACATAGCTGCATTGATTCCAGACAGGAGTATCGAAGAGAAGAGTCGTACGTCGGTTCGAAGTATTCTCGAATCAACCGGAGTTTCTTCGGAGACCTCTGAAAAAGCCGCCGCGATGATACAAGTTCAATCTCTTATTAATATATATATATTTAATATATTATTTTTTATTATTAATTTCTCATCATTTTATGGCATATATATACAGATGTATAGTTTGAATTCCTTCAGTGTCTATTGCATTTACCATTTCTGCTCTTTCATCTCTTCCTTTATTCCGAAGTAAATCGTTATAACCCCGTTTTATATAAATCCAGGCCGCGTTTCGTGGCCACTATGAGAGAATGCTTGAGCGCGAGGCAAACGGTGATATTCAATGGCAAAGAGCCGCCGAGAGCACGACGGAGATATTAAAAAAAGCCGGTGTACCACGGGCCGAGGCTGAGACCGCGGCAACGCTTATTCAAGTAAAATAAATCTTGCGATATTTTCTCTCTTTAGGAAAAAAAAAAATATACATATATATATAGTACAAAAAAGTCTTCTATCAGATGCGCCGTACAACGCGAGCTTTATTTAGCTTCATTCACTCGACCTTCGTATTTCCCATTTTTTTTCTACTCCTCCTTCTCGTTGACGATATAGTCTGCTTATCGTGGCTACTATACAAGAAGGAATATGAAGATGAAGTTGGGTAAGGATGCGAAGTGGGGAGCGAGTTGAGATAACTTTGGTGGAGAAAATTCATCACAAAAGATTTGGCCTGTAATAAGGACACGATGAGAATGTGAACGGGAAACGAGGGGAGGCCGCGAGAGCGGCGTAGAAAGGACTGAACTAATAAAGCTGAAAAACTTGAATTCGCCATATAGTTGAAAAGAAAGTAGCAGACGAATGCAGCGAGCTAGGAGCTGCCAGTGATTTACCGGAGTCTCGGAAAACTATTCAAGCTGTTGCTTGGCTGGATATGATGTACGAGGATTCTTGTCTCGATACCGAACGAGCTAACGAAGCGACTACGTTAATTCAGGTAATTGTAACGTATTCGTATCGTAATATCTTCTATAATACAAGAGTTCGTTCTGGCAATCCATCGATAGATATTTTTTCGCAACCAATTAAGTTTGTATTCTTGGAATATAAATCAAATTTCAACCACCTGGATTTGTTGGGGTAGGTTCGGTTGACAAAATTCTGTTTTCGACCAAAAAGACTTTATTATATGAGGATTGCGGAATCAGAATTTATTCGTACAACGCGAATATAACATTATTATTCTCGGTTTGTCGCAATCATCGAATAAGCAAATAAGGAACGGTAGGTTTTTTTTGATATATTTACAGAGTGCGTACAAAGGGTATAAAACGCAAAGACGTTGTTACGACTTGAAACGAATTACTTCGTCCCCAAAGTCTCTTGTGGTCGATGCAATTGTCGAAAACGTTAGACAGAGAATCATCGAGAAGGTACTAACGTCACGGGAGAACATTCCAAGGAAGCTAGGAAACGAGGCGGAACTCGAAGTGGTTGCCGAGAAAATCGAGAGCGCTTACAAGGAACGGTTGAAGGAATCGCGATTGTCCTCGAAAAGTGAGCGATAGACATTCTTCGAACGAACGCCATAGACATGAGAAACTACAATTCTCTCTTCCTTCCTCTCTCTCTTTCTCTCTCTCGCGCGCGCGCGCGTTCTCTATCTCGATCGCTTCTGTGTCTTTCATGCTCATAGAACGAAGAGACATTCGACTAATTGCTTTTTTCAGTCGACAACGATAGAATTTCCGAGGATTTGACGGTGCATGATGGAGAAATCGAAGCCGGAGAAAATCGCGAGAAGATCAAAACGAACCTTTCACAAGAATCTATCAATATTTTATCGGAAGAAATAGGAATCGAGTTCACAAAGACATCGTCCGATCACGAGCAGCACGACGCGAACGCTCAAGATTATTAACAATAGTGCCTTTACAGTTTGAGAAAATACCGCGATACTTACTTTGCTCTTTATTTCTTCGAGTCCTGTTCAATCGTCAACGATAGGCAAAGAAAAGATAAGAAGAAAACGAAAACAATTTTAATCTTTCTCAAAAATGGTAAACGTTACGAAAAATAAAATGTACATTTTAATTAAAAAAAAAAAAAAAAAAAAAAAAAACCGATTCTCCTTCACCGAGCAACAACGTCCCGATCGAACGACGCGAGACTCGACATTTTTTTATTTCGAGCGAGCGTTAAATTGTCTCGTTCTCGAAATCGATCTTGCGTTCTTCCTTCGATCTTGCCAGCTGGCGTCGGCCTCGTCGTCGTTGGATAATTCGCGATAACCATCGGCGTATAAACTCTCAATTTTTATCTCGTTAATACTCGTCCTGAAGCTGCTGGAATCCTCGTCGGACGTCAACGTCGTCGTCTCGTCGTCCTCGCGAGCGACGATTTTCTTCTTCTTGAATTTTTCGACGAGAATCGCCATCGAGTCCTTGTGCTTTATGGCGCATACGTCCTCGCCCCGGCGTGCGCACTCCTCCTCAGCCTCTTTGCCCGTATTCGCCCGAACGCGCGAGACGAGAATGGAATTTCTTGAACATTGCGCGAGGGCGCAATCCTTGCACAGTCGAGCGGTCTCGTTGCAGAAACTCCCTCGCGACTCTGCCGTTCTTGGCGATAGATCTTGACTTACCGAACTGAAGGTATATGAATATAAAAGTTGCGTGAGAACCATCGACCCGAAAATACATTTTTCAAAAACATTTCTCAAATTTAATCGCCTATCGATATTTGTTCTCGTAGTCCCCCCGGGTTAATGGAACGTGAAAGATTTTTTTCCCCGTGCATCGTTAATAGGTATAATAATTCTTTTCAAACTCGGATTTTATAACGGAGAGTGCTCCGTTTTAAAAATCCTTCTTTGCTCAACTTTGACGTAACTTCGTTTAAGACGCACCACTAGAAAACGGTTTATTGCTCAAAAGAATCAATTCACGATGAAGAAATAATGGTAGAACAAAATCTCGAGACCTATCGTTTGGGTAGTGGTCCCGTTCGTGACGAGGCCGATGCGAATGATGGACCGATTGACGTTTCTGACGATTCTTGCCTCGTACCTGCCCATTTTTATTTCGAACGCAATCACAATTTACGACGTCTTCGCCGTCCCGATTAACTCTCTCTCGTTCGGTACCCTGCTCGAACGCCCGCGTTCTGTTCTCCCGCTCGTGATACTGATTTGGGAAATCCATTTGGAAAATTGGCCCTTCTTCCGGCTGTGAAACTGATGAACGAAATTGCTTTCCTGCTAGTCGTTCGATTATTATTATTATTATTATTATTATTATTATAAATTTACCGTATTAATATAAATTTACCGTTAACATCGGATTCTTTGTGAGCCGAAGAAAAAGATACCGCATTTTTCGTTCTACTACCACGATCGTAGAGAAGATCGAGACGTTCGATCGTTTCGAAATCTTCCGAACCCTCGTCCCAAACGCACGATGCCCCCCCAACATCAATTTTCTTTTCAATATTCCTTCTTCGTCTCGTTCCATTTTTCTCACCATCATCGTCGTTGGCTTGCTTCTTTTTCTCGACGCAGCAGCAATCACTCGTTCGACTTCTCGTAGTCGATCGTCTTTCGCAACTTTTGCACGAAATAGTTTCGTTCGAATTTTTCTCCTCGACGTCACCGACGTCACCCCCGCTTATACGGCTGTTGTTTGATTTTTCATTCACCCCGCTAAAGGAAACCGCAAAGTTTCTCTTCTTCCAGGATTTGCAAAGTCTTCGTCTACAAGGGCAAACAACGTGACTCGTCGTTCCGTTCGTACCTACGTTAGAATTTCTTCGCATCAACGACGTCGAGTTCTCCCTCATCGATCTCGTACTTCGCGGATCCGAGATTGTCCAAGTAGTCGCGAAACTCGGCCAAACGTTGCTCGATCTTGAGTTACGAATTTCACGACACGGAAATCTTTCCTCGCAATTTTTACAAGCTTTTGGCGATGATTGAACGGCGCCGTCGTGCAGTTTGCACTCGCGCTTAACGGGCCAAGCGAGTTGACCAAAATTTTTTGGAAATTTTTTTCGCGCTCGACGAAACGCCGCTGCTACGAGCTGATGGGACGAGGACGGACACGTCTGAGACATCGTTCGGCTCGTTTTTTTATTACCCGGTAATCCACGTGTCACGATTTTCTTTTTTGGTTCGGTAGGTAAGACATGACGTACATGACGCATTTGTTATTTTTATATTTAACCAACTGTAGCCAATATATAGCGTATTAATTCATTTTTATACGATAACAAAATATAATGGTCCTAACGGGCGAATCGAATCGTACGAAAAATCGTTGTCGACTGATGACGTCAAATGGATAATTACGTATAATGTATAATTACGAATTCTTCGGTATATCGATCGATCCACCCAATCGTTATTTTCCCTAACCAATAGTAATTTTTTCTTTGAACAAAACAAAATTTCGACCCCGTTAAGACGTCGATGGTTCAAGTTGGTGACATTTTTCGTCTAGGAATACTTAATAGAGAGAGAGATTTATGAATAAAAATTCCATGTATAATACTAAAATTTGAGTATAATTCTTATACTCGGTTTGTCGCAATTTTTCGGTCAAAATGTGAAAAACGAAATGAAGCCTGGACACTTGGAAATGTTTCCTTATCGGTCTCCTATGTAACAAATTCGTTACACCTCAATTTTCTAATCGCTAAAAGCAGTTTGAGTGGTCGGGTGTTGCGATTCCAAAACAAAAAGAAATATTTCCTTAACAGAGTTGAAATGGTCCAGTATTCGCGATACGTTGCTATCAGCAATGTTCAATAATCGGAGAGAGTCCCGAGAAATCGTATGACTTATCGTCTTAATAACGTACGAACCCATTCGAGACCGGAATGGAGGGGGCTTTCATTGTCGGAATTTCTCCCACTTTGCGTCGATTCATTAGAAGCATGGGCGTCCAAGAACTAATCGAAATTCCTCGATCACCGACCATGGAAAGTTACGATGTTAACGATGTTTGCGACATTATTTTGCCTCAGTTCGAAATCCGCACCGGGTTTTCCTAGTTGAACGAAAACCATGTATCGCGACGATCGATCGGGTTTACGTGCCAAAGTATCGACGATCGTACGAGGTATTCTCATTATCGATCTTCTTCGATCTATCGTAGTGATCCGTGGTGAGCTGTGCACGAACGACGAGTGCTTGGAACAAGGTACGTAGGTGTACGTTTTTCGTAAAAATTTTCGTTAAAATTTTCGTTAAAATTAACGCGTCCCGAGGGGGTTGATGAAATTTTTTATTTTTAAAAAGTATCGAGCGGTAAATAAAAAAAAGATAATGAAAATTCGTGGATCATTCTCTCGTTATATTCTTCCACGAATGGGAGAATATAACGAGGAGAAGTAAATACGAAAATTTGAAATTTGCCGTGTATTGTTTAATTAATGAGGCAACTTTGGTAAGTGGATCCGCCAACGCTATTCCGTGTTACCGAGTAATACAAGGCTCTCATTTCCAGCTACACGACTAAGAGAATCCATCGATTCGCGGGTCGATCCCTGCGACGACTTTGTCGAGTTCGCCTGCGGCAATACATTCGCAAAGTTCAAGGAAAATACAACTTCTCGCGATACGTATACACCATCGACGAAGCCGTACGTTGTAACGCCCTCGTCTCACACTATTCACATGTGGTGGATTCGCCTGGTACTCGAGAGAGAATTAAACGAACCTTATAGAATCGAGGAACATCGATCTATCGGTCTTGCTAAAATGTATTGGCAAAGCTGCAAAATCAGTACGTTACTATTTCATATATTTGCCACCTAAACCTATATTAAATATTATTGAATAAAAATGTAATTAATAGTAATAAAACTTGTTTCGTAACTTGTAAATAAAATTTCATTCAGCGAGTTCGAGCGAAGCTCTCGCAGGAGTTCGCATATTGTTCAAACGTTTGGGAAGTTGGCCGTTGATCACGGAAAACTGGCAGGAGGAACATTTCACGTGGGACAAATTTAGCAAGTGCGCTCGATTGCTCGGCTTTTTACCCCGAATGTTCGTTCACATTGGGCTCAACGACGAGGAGGTCGAAAAGCCCTGGTATCCCAATGACACGATCGAGCTGACCGTCGAGAGATCCAAATACATGTATACCCGTGACGATATGATCGCAACGATGCAACGGGCTCCCGAGTATCTCAAGTTCGCCGAATATATCACGGAAACGAAGACGCCTGATATTAAAGAAATCGAGGAAGCCATGCAATTTGGAAAAAAGATACATTTGGTAGATAAATTCAAATCGATTGAATCTCAGGTTCGTTTCGATCGGTTGATATTTGACGCGAAAGCATTTGATCGCAGCTGGCTCATTCTGAAGAAATGCCGATAATCGAGGAAAAAGTAATGTCGATCGAGAAACTACAGAAGAGTTACCCTTTCGTCAATTGGATGGATTATATCAGATCGATGCTGACCCGACGACAGGCCAATTACTTGTCCGATCGCAATTGCGTCGTCGCTGATGTATGCTTTTTGTCACAGATCGGTAGTCTTCTCGAAAACACCGATAAGAGGTATCGCTAAAAAATAAAACAGTACAACGAGAGACAATCGTTGTTGAGTTTCATGATAATTCGCAAACTCGAATTCGAATATGTTCTGATTAGGTATATTTCTTTGTCCAGGGTACAGGCAAATTATGCGTTCCTTTCGATAATAGACGATCTCTCTCTATTCATCAGGCCTCAATTGTCGTTGATCTTCGCTTCCAGTCAAAATGAGATCGATCAAATATGCTTCGATTCTGTTATCGCAATGTGAATCATGCAATTAAAATTTCCTCGAATAAACAATTATTGTCGATAAATTATTATTTGTTTTCCTTTCAGATTCACGAAACCCATTGAAATGATTTTATTAAAATTGGCCGGACAACAGATGAGACTAAAAGTCAACGAGGTGCAGAGAAACGTAGCTGAGCAAGCGCATGCGATTTTTCATAAAATTCCTTGGATGGATCATCAAACTCGGTAACAGGGGGGTTTTAAAGGTAAAAATTCACGACAAAAAAATGTAATAATAAACAATGGGATTTTTCTCGCAGAGTACAGGCAGAACAAAAATCCGAACGTACCAGATTCGTAAATCTTTTCGAAGACGATTTATTCGAAGAGACATACTTCGATCGGGTGAGTTCAATTCGTGTTTACCTCGTGAATTCGTTCGCTCTATTGTCGTGAGCTTTGTCGTCTTTTCAGCTGGAATTCACCCAACCCGATGCCACTCTCGTTTTATTTCGCGAGGTTAATGTTTTCCTCGTAGATCGTTACTATCTCCAGCTCGGCCATCCGCGAAATATGTATATTCTTCATCGTCGTGATAATCAAACGATGCTCGCGATATTCAAGACTCCTTTCTCCGCGGCCGAGACGACAGTCAGACCGGATCGTATTTCCAATCAAGTTTGTACGTGATCGAAGCAGTTTTAAAAAATATCAAATTTGTCCATATCGCTCTTCTCGATTGTCCTTTAACACGAGGAAAGGCTTTATTTCAACCTCAAACGGAGCATCGTCTTTCTTTTTCCAGACATACCTGCGGCATCCGTTCTTCACGGACGCTTCAGCGTTCATCCGGAGTTGGATTTCATGAATTTCGCTACGATCGGTTTGCAAATCGCCAATGCAATGGGGCATCAGATATATCAAAGAGGCGCTTTCATAGATTGTAATGGCCACTGGCGCGAGGCATCATGGTGGTCGAAAACCACTCAGAGACAATTCGCCAGTCGTCAGAGTTGCGTTCAAATTGGAACGGTAAAACCGCTCGATGAGATGTCAGCGATATTCGGATATATTGGTGCGGCGGAAATTGCGTACGGATCGATGTTCGAAAATTCATTGAACGCGCGCAACACCACTTTACCCGGTAGGCCAAAACGCGACCCAAGCTTCGACTCTCTTAATCAGCAATAATTGTTCTTTCCGCTTCCTTCCAGGTCTCCAATATACGACGAGACAATTGTTCTGGATCACGGCTGTATCTTCAGACTGCGATACGAGCGTGAAGCATCGATACAACGCTATGGTGGCCCACAATTCAAATTTCTCTATGGATTTCAATTGTCGTATGGGATCAAACATGAACGTGAGCGACAAGTGCAAAATGTGGATCGGCTAGAAACAAAAAAGAATACGTCGAAAAAACCAAATTGCTCTACGGGTTTGTAAAATGGGAAAGAAAATTTAGAAATATATGTATATGTACATTTTCATGAATAGCAACAACGATTTTATTACGACTGTACATTATTAATGCCTCGTTCAACTTCAATGTACATTATTATCATTATCCTACTGTAATATACTGTATAATTTCTGCGCATTGCGACCAAGGAGGACTTTCGATTGATCGCTCATCAGGATTTCGTAGAAATCAATTTTATGATAAATTGCACCAAGCTTCTTCGTGGCTAGGTCCAACGACGTACATTTCATATACATGTATGAATGATTATTATCTCTACGAAGAAAAAAAAGGCAACAATCATAATACCTAAATTCATTACGTCTACAATAAATAAATTTCTAAATGTAATATTATAAATTTGCAAGAATGACCGAAAAATAGAAAAGATCGTTCAATTTGCTTTCAATTGATCCACGGTGGACAAGAATTCGAAGGTTGGCAAGCTTGTGGTATAGGAACTTGGAAGTGATGCTGATGATGTTGGGGACGAGTTCTTTGATGATTCTGAGACGGAGATGGTGGCTGGGGAGGCTGGGCTAGTAGTGGTAGTGGTAGCGATGGTGGTGGTGGCGGTGGTGGTGGATTGCAGATCGACTGCACGAGAGGGTGCGAGTTCGACGCCGGACGCTTCGGTCGGCACTGTGGCATTCGATTGTACTCGTGATTTGAATGATGCTGATGCTGTTCCAGGACGCCTATCGGAACGTGACCTTGTCCACCGGGTGATCTGCTACGATCGACGTCTGATTGACCTTCCAAAAACTGCTGATATTCATTCGGTCGGTCAACCGAGAGTTCAATGGTTAATTCGCGCGTGACTGTCTTGTCACTCACCTCTGACCGGCCTTATCTGGGGTGGTGGCATGTTCGTTGGTGGAGGAGGTGGCGGTGGCGCGGGATACAGAACGTGATGATCGCCGTCTCTCGAGGACGATGGTGGAAGCGGCGGCGGCGGCGGCGGCGGTGGCGGCGGCGGTGGCGGTTTTCCCCAAGGTATTCGCGCGTGGTGCGCTTGCCAAGGGACCGAGGGTGGTGGCGGCGGAGGCAGCGGTCCTGAACCGTATTCGCCGATGAAATTTCCTTCGTTTCCTGAACAAACTGTCGCGGCTATGAGACTCGAAAACTTTCAACGTTCGCCCGTACAGAGATGGCACCCCACCCGCATTACTACTTTCAGACGCACGCTCTTTGCTAATTGCGCTTCGTTACTTCCCAGTTTCCTTTTCGTACTATTTTCTTTCCGTTTAAAACAAAGTGTAAAAAAGAATAATTCATTATAGAAAGTTAACGATTCTTTTTTGTACAAAGCATTCGGTCCATCCAAAAGACGGTTGAATTATACATTTTTGTTTGTTTGTTAATCTACAGACTTCGAAATGCTATTTTTGCTACTTCAAAGAGAGAGAGGAGGGGTTTGTGGCGAAAAAAATAAAAAATGTGAAATAAACACGGAATGCTTTTTGATAAACTGGGATCGTAATATAAAATATCACGAACCCATGAATATGGAAGGTCGAACTTGAAACGTGTATTTAATTTAGGAATATGGTATTTAATTGCGGGTACACGTGCCCATCTCTGACGGCGATAAACGCAAATTTAATAATTCACAAAACGAACTCACCGGAACCCGGTCCCCCGGGTCTTCGATCCATACTACGTTTTTCACCTGAATAACGAGATAACACCGATATAAATAAACGAGTTTCATCGAGGTTGATTAGTATCTGGCACTTTATACACGATTGATCTAAGATCCGTGAGTGAGATTGAGAAAATTGCAGAATCATCTACCGAGAGCTTGACAATTGTTCATAAGTAACAAGAAAACACCGATAAGAGTTAAAGAGAAATCTGGTACCGGGTCACGGAATGCCTGGAACGATTGGCCTGAAATAATGATTTTAAAAATAAAAAATAAAATCTACCAATATTATAATATCCCCGTTCCAGACGTTAAGTCGATAATCCGCGAGTTCTTCGACGAGTGCCGCTTCATTTTCAATCGCCTGAAAAATCATAATTGATCGTTTTAATCCGTCAGCTGCCGGCCCATTTTCACATACGAACAGGATGGGAACTGTGATAAAATAGCACAAGAAAAAAATATCATAAAATTATACACAGCGCACGAAAACTAATCGGCCACAACGTTGCCAAACCTAACGAGATAAAGAAATCGCAAGGAGAATATGGAGAAGATCGGTAACACGTGGCACTCCGGTCATTGTGCAAGATATTTTCCAAGCGACAAATTTAATCTAAAGAAAACACGAATGTCCATGTGTTCCGCAAATACGTGCTGCAGTCCAGAAAATTTCATTAACACAAGATCCAAGTCAATGAATTTATATTAGCATAATGTAGTACAGTCTAAGAGTATTGGAAAAACGTGCTGGATAGCCGCGGTCGAGCCGTTGTTATTGGAATATATTCGCTATCGCAATTGCGACCAAGCGAACAGCCAATAGTGCCAGTTGATTGGGGATTTCTATTATACACGATCTACGCGTATGTGTATGTGCCAAGAAAACGAACAAATAAACAAAATGAAAAGAAAAAAGAAGGAAGAATAGAATGCAGCGAGTTATCCAGCACCCTTTCGCTAAAAATACTCTTAGCTACAGACCTGGATGTGGAGGCGGTAAAAGCGGCTTGTTTCGATCGCCGTGCGGTGGACCCACACCTCCCGGTGAAGGACCATGTAAGACTTGCTGTTGTCGCTCGCCACCTTCTCTGCTTGAACAATTCAGTCAAACTTATTAATTAAACGAACATGACACGATTCGTTATGGAACATTGGAGGTTGAACAGATCCATGGGCTTATGTTCTGGAAATAAATTCGATACGCTTGATCGTTAATTTAATCCGGCATCACTCGCGGGTGATCTCTGCCTCGTTCACGATGAAAATGCTTCCTCTTTCTTGATCGACATCTACGAGAAAAAAATATATTGCGTGTAAGGCATTTTTCGACTCTTGGTAGGTACCAATGCTTTGGTGTAGCGCGAGTGACGCCGGCTTAACAACAATATTATTTCATATTTTAAATAGTGGGAAAAAAAAACTTTAATACAAAAACAATAAGACCGAAAGCTTAGGGACGTTTCAATATCATTCTTAATCAGATATAAATGTGTTTTCTGGTTGATCTTGCGTGAACGCGAGTATGCGCGTAACTCACTATATCCAAGACTCGCAATTTTCGGGTCGTGAGATTATTTTTATCTTCCTTCTATATATCTACCGAAGAAACATTCAATGCGTCGTACGGTAGAATGTGTTAAACGTGGATATATTGAATCGTGCAGCAATCGAGACGGAGAAAACGTAACGACCCATTCTGTTATCCTAGTTCATTTTCTTTGATGCTCCAAGCTCTACTTTTACGGTGTTATAACTGGAAAAGCAAATTTTCAATACTCGCTGAACCCTATCGTTGTGCATCGCTCACCGTACTCGTTATTATCCATGTATATACTACCATATTATATACTTATTATATCATGAGAGATGTAATTTGAACAAATTAAATATATTCAAAGTTTCTTCGTCGTGAGTGTTCTGTCAGAAAAAAAAATCAAGCCTCAATATACGTCGGGCTGTCCTGCTTGCTCTATCGCTCCTCACTTAGCAAATAATACAACTCCTTCCGTCCTCTGTACGTACTTTCTGGAGAGTATAAGATTTTGTTCGCTTATATCGATAAATAACAACAATTATTTTGGAACCCACCGCAACATTTCTATCCTTTTTTCTTTTTGATCTGATTTTTTTTTGCCTTTTGATTTCCGTGCGGCAGCTCCGGATTTATTCTATGGCAGGTTTTTTTTAAATTGTTCGAGACATTATTTACATAAAATATTCACTCACCCATTGCCTTGACGTTGAGCAGGGGGTGGACCGCATTGATACGGAGGAGCCTCCTGCAGTCACAACAATATAGCCGAATATTTTTTCAAATCGTATTATATCGAACATTTGGTAAATATTAAGAAACATTTTCGGCCGTTGCTATCCTGCACTTTAGCTGCCTAACGATAAGTAGTATGAAACTGCCGTGTTTGGCAAAGCTCTTGGCACTCTGATCGCTCCAAATGCATCGACACCTGAATTGAAAATGTTCCAACGACAAAATATAACTTGGAATTTTTACAAATATCGATGCGCAATTTTCCAAATTTTATTTCGCACCGACCACATTTTATTTTACTCATTTGTGAAAAGAGTAACATTTTTTTTCTTCGCGCGTTCATATTCTACGAATCGTGATACATGAAAATACGTATTGGATTTCTGTTTTCTGTAAGGAAGCACGTTTTCTTAATATTGACCCAACATTTGTTTACTTTTGATTTCAACGATTTTCGATTATTCACCTGGGGCCCCTCAACGTCAGCGAATCGTCTCTTAAGACCCTGGCACTTTTGTTGTTCCGGCGAATCGGGCTTCTGCAGTTCGAATTGTTGTTGATGAGGCGGGGGAGGTTGAATGGCGTAATGAAGCTGAGCCTGCATGTGACCGTTTTGACAATGCAACTGTGGCGTGTGATAATGTATCTGAGTCTGAACTATCTGTCCCGGAGATTGCTGTGGTCCTGACGGAGCTTGCTGGTGAGCGTGGTATAACCAGGGTGCATTTTGCGCCGGCTGCAGTTGGTGTTGCGAATGTGACGGCGGCGGTGGTGGAATACTCGCGAGTATATTCATGGAATTTGGCATTTGATTGACGTTCGGTGGTGGAACCATCTGAGGCGGTGGCACGGGTTGAGGAGGCGGCGGACCTTGTTCCATGGGACAATCGAGACCCAAAGAGGGTCCTTCGCCACTCGGAGGTAACGGTGGATGGTGGTGCACATGATGTTGTTGTTGTTGTTGTTGATGGTGATGTTGTTGTTGTTGTTGTTGTTGTTGTTGTTGATGTTGTTGTTGTTGTTGGTGTTGTTGTTGTTGTTGTTGTTGTTGTTGTTGTTGTTGTTGTTGTTGTTGTTGTTGTTGTTGTTGTTGATGATGATGATGATGATGTGGCGACTGAGAAGTTGGAACGAGAAAAGTTTGCGTGCTCGGTGGCGGTACTTGAAGCGGCAAAGGGGGTGGTTGTCCAGCAAATTGAGGTGGCATCATATGATGAGATACGCCAGCGAGAGAATGCTCGGGATTATGTTGTATCTGCTGCTGAGAGACGATATGCTCGGCCGATTGTAGAACGAATTGCGTCTGTGTTTGCGGGCCCGATGCTTGCATCTGTTGATACTGTATCTGATAAGTTTGCGGTATCGGTGGTGGCGGTTGATTGGGTGGAAAATTGGGCGGTGGAAAATGCAGATGCAAAAGAGACGGCGGTGGCTGCTGCGATATATTCATCGGTGCGGCGGGTGGCGGTTGTTGAAGATTAACGTTCACAGTTTCTATCGAGGCTTGGGAAGGTGACGAAGGTCGCGATGTGTTCGATTGTGTATAGACGTAAGATACCGCACCGCCGACTACGGGTCCGCTTGTGCTCGAAATAAAACTCGGTTGACCAGGATTCTGAGTTGGTGGCGGTGGCTGGCTCATAACATACATCTGCGTTACAGGCTGTGGTGATGAATGAGACGAGGGTGGCATCTGAATGTGTAATGGTTGTCCCGAGTGGATTTGATACTGAACTTGACTGACCGTCGGTGGTGGTCCGATTAATTGCACTTGTCCTACAGGTGGCGGTGATACGAACGTTTGCAATTCCTGAGGACGAACAAGACGGAGAACAACGCGTTAGGCTTCGAGACAAGGTTCCTTCACGAATCCTCCGACGGAATTAAATTTATTATAAGAAAGTGTTTTTTTTTTCAGATTAAGCAAAATGTAACGAGTTTTATACCTGTGTCTGATTCGGAGGTACAAGCGGCCCGGTATGAGCCGGAATGTGCACGCCAGGTGGAGGTACTGTTACACCGGTAGCCGTAGCACCGGCCATCGTCGCGGTAAGTATCGTTGCGGGCAGCGTGACTACGCTACTTTGTGGATGTTGTATTATGTCTGAGAAAAACATCGGACGCAATAAGATATACGATTTATTTATTAATATCGCGAGACGTGCGGTAAGATATCCGCGTTTACCTTGATGTTGAATCGTAACTACGTTTGACTGAGTGAGCGCGCCGATATTCATTGTTTGAAAATGTGCTATAATTTAAGAAATGAAATTATTCTTGAGAATCGTTAATCAGTCAATAAGTCAACGTTGAGTAAACATACCTTGTTGTATCTGCTGGATCGGTGGTGCTTCTAAAACCTGCTGCTGCTGAACAGGCGGTGGTTGTTGCTGTATGAACGACTGAAGCTCCGATTGCATCGTTTGTATCAGATTTATAGCTAGTTGCTTAGCATTTTGCAGAACCTCCGTTTTGGGATGTCTGGATCCGGAAATTAATTAATAATCAGATTGAGACGACGATCTCAAAATAAACGATCGATCATTAATACTTACTCTATGTACAGATGGAGAGGCTCGGGAGATTCCGTTCCTAAACTAGGATCTATGAATTGAGACCCACGACCGCGCAATGTCACAGTCGCTCCTGTCTCACCGCGAATATACAAAAGATTTGCTCCTCCGACACCAATTATTCGATCTCGAAGATCGAATCCCGGCGGTGAATTTTCTATACCTATACAGATCTTTTCCTGGAGTAGGAAACGAACATAAATTTCATACGGCATTCGGAAAAATCAACAAGACAATTCATCCTCGGATTTTGCATTAGAACGATTTTCTCACCACCGATGGTACTCCGGAATGTAGACTCATGAGTGGCGGCGGAGCATTCGTGAATCTACTTGGCCTATTCAGAGCCGTTTGATGCTCCGCCTTGATGATTTCATTGATCTTCTGTACGGCCACTTTGCACGGATAAAGAATCGTACGTTAAGAGAAATTATTATTTCAAAGGATAGGCTACGAACTAATTTGAACTTGCTACGTACAATCGATATTAAGTTTAGTGTGTCCCTGAATGAAGAGGTAGAGTGGACGTTCATTTGGACAACGTTGTTTTTCTGGCTGAGTCATAAACCTACCACGTGTGGAAACTGTCGCACCTATATAAACAAAACAGCCTCAGATTGCAATTTGTACTGTACTCACTTATTGTTTCGTTTAATTAATAAAACCACCGCTTCATTTATAGATCAAACTTTGCTAATGAAGAAGTATCATTAAAAGGCACGTGCATGTTGGAATTTACAGTTTTTTAACCCTCTTTTTTGCCTATGTATTGCCCCAGAAATTTCTTGATATTACACACTATATGGATTTATCAAAGGTTTACCCATTATATAAAAAATTTACAATTGCGACGAATCAAAGAAACTGGATTAGTTTTGTTTAGAAGTTGGGAGAACTTTCGGACACCTTAAACATAATTGTTTTACTCCTGGCTTAGATATATTATCTATCGGTAGTTTCTAAGCCATAATTAATTTCACATAAAATATATTGAAAAATTTAGTTTACACTCGCCCGGCTCTGTGCCAGAAATGATAATGCGCATAACTTTCCAGCTCCAAAATAGATATATACTGAATTGTAGCGTCAATTATATACCTGAAAAAGTGTTGATCTCATCTTGGATGTAGCCTTTGGTGAGTAAAGTTCTGGCACTTGGTAATGTCTCATTGATCTGATATTCTGTGTTGTACATCTCAGCAACTTTAAATCCGTTGTTTGTCGATGACAAGCACTGCAATTAATAAGAGGCGATTAATTGTTCTAAGTTAAACAGAGCTACAGACGAAAGCATATATTACCGGGCCTACCTTGTTACTCCCATTGGAACCTCGAAATTTGCCTTTTGCCATGAGGATAGATCGGATTTATTCAGTAACATGTGTTCTTATTTTTATAACCACATGACGGCTTCGATTTCATCTCTGAAACTTGCGACACAACTCGCAAATATCTTCATGGCGAGAAACAATCAGAAAATGTTCGTACTCCTGTTATTCGATTCGTTACAACACACACTGTGTCCGTGGAATCGATCGTTGCGCGTACTCTAATTGATATACTTTCTTTCTTTTTCTAGTAGGATTTGTAAGCAATATTTATATATAACATTTACCAAGAGAGCAAACACGATTTCTATTAGACGTACCCAAGCGCTCTTGGTAACGTTTTGAGAAACTATGTACACATAGTTATAATGCTATCCGGTTAATATGTATGAAATACTCGGTCGATACGAAAGATTATATGTAATCTGTTTCTAGTGGAGACTTAGAAGTTGAGTATATGAAATGGCTGACCAACTTAATTCTAATTTGTTTACTTAATTTTTCTGATGTAACAATTTTCAACGTCGAATTAGTCCAACAATTGTCGGGCAAGCAACCAGGGATCGATTTTTAAAAAAAAAGTTCATAGAACATCGTCCAAACGCGTACTTCAGACAGGTTACCTTCAGTAGAATGCGAACTTTGATTTTCTTAAATGTATGCAGAACACATCTTTGAAAAGAGAATTTCATGTGACACAAGGACAATAATTAATCATGATAATATCTTATCATCACGAGCTTTATCCTACAGCACAGCTGTAAGTAAAATTGAGATAAGAAATAATCGACATCGAAGTATTATTTGACAGATAAATACCCCAGAAACAATAGGCGGCGCAAACGTCATATGTGGCAATGCGGCCGTGATCCACTATTACCAACATATTCATGTTCTCCTTCTCTTTCTCCGATGCTCCCGATGCTATTGCGTCCATATCACAGCTACAGCTTGACGACGGACACACAAGGCACAGTTGAACGTTGAACTGTGAGCAGTAACGCAAATAAAACCGATTCACAATCTTTATTTATGTAGTATTTTGAGCCATTATTCATTTCAACCGTATGGACGTTCGTTTCAAATATCGGATGAAAGAAATAATTGTGTTTTTTCTCGGAGTTTTCGTGCCCGTTATTCTGTTGTGTTAATTCTCATCTTCGTCACGAGAAATTTTCGTACATTCTGCGAAATATATACTGCTTGTATAAAATTGTAAATAGCGCAATATTTTGGGGTTTCGAGATGCGATAAGACATAACGACTAATTAAAAAATAACATTACAACGTTTTTTTTCCAAGTTATAAACGAGTGCAACGAGAAAAATCGTCTTGAAAGCAGCAAGTGGTCAACCAGTCTCGTCCCGTTTGAACAAGAACGAGCAAGTCTAAACCCTGGGATAGAGTTTCAAGAGAGGGGTATGGCAGTAGGGAATGCGTCAGTGCAACGAGCTCACACTATTTAGCCATTTCTTACAGTTATTTCTACAATAATGTATTACAAGTGAAGTTTTTTCATACGATTTCTGTGAGATTCTTGCATATATATACGTATATAGAGTGAAGAGTGAGACAGACTTCTACGAGGGCAACGTAATAAGGACGACTCGAGTGAAAACAAAGCGTGGGTGTATATACTATACCAATGCAAGATTGTACCGTGTGAATGCGCGCGCGTGTGTTCTCTTTTTCGCGCTCTCTCTCTCTTTCTCTCTCTCCCTCCCTCTTCTCAATCCTCTGTATCTTCTTCGTTTCTGTTCTTCAGTGGCTTTCTCTGTGCGCGTGGTAATGCGTGCGTGAGCTTGTGAGGGTTAGTAGCGCGCGTAAGTGTTTGCATAACAAGCACAAATTTGATTATTGAATCGACTTCGAGACTTTGAAGAGTAATAAAAAAATATATATATATATATATATTTCTAATTTTTAAAAAACTCCGTTTTATTCACTTGTGTTGTGCATTCATATGATTGTCCGAAGCTATTTGGAACGTGCGCGCGTGCCTTTGTGAATTTAAAGTGGGTCCTCTTGGCTTCCGTGGTTCTTCACTGTCGCAGGCAAAATTGGGTCTAACGTCGACCCCACGATGGTGATACGGTAAAGAAAAGTTTCAATCTTTCTTTTGCTTGTTTTATTTTTTTTTCAGCCCTGCAACAATTTGTTTCTCTGACTCCAACGGAATTTTATTATATCTTGTAATTACCGAATTAAAGGAAAAAAAATGTTAACAAAGATTGTTTACAAAGATTTTTTTCTCCCCTATAACTCATTGTCACTCAGTCGGTTTCCTTTGATAATTGTAGAACTGAAAAACTGGTAAGATAAATAATATGTGCAATAAACAATTTTATCGAAATATTTCATCAACTAAAGACACTTTATGGATATGGATAACTGATTTTTTGTCAATGAAATACGGTTTCGCGAATGTCCAAGGCATTCTAATTGTAGTTAGTAGCCAAATATTTCTAATAGTATACAAAACGAGTGACTTAAAAGAGTTTTCTGTCCAATGCTCGGTGCAAAGTCGCCTGTTCTGAGAAGCCATATGGAATGTAGAACGTACGAGGCTTGTAACCTCATTAACATTCAATTTTTTTAGCATGCTCAAAATAATTTTTTGCGCTAGCAAAATCTTATGACAAAGTAAACAATGAATTATCAAAGTTTTGTGCTGTGTTTAACGAGACATAACCCCTTTACGATTTTTCTACCAATGTTTTCTTTTATTTCTCATGTATGATGTTTGAATAATAATTAAAAAATAATAATTTGTAGATCCGACGGTGGCAGCAACGACAGCCCTCTACTCGTAGCAGAGGGTGGGACAGTGGGACAACCTCACAGTCCTCATAGTAAACAGAGTCACAATCATTCTCATGCAAATCCTCATGGCGCTCATAGTCATAATCACGACAAGCCTAAACAATTGATCAAGTATGGCGAATTGGTTATTTTGGGGTACGTAAAAGAGTTATTCCTCGGTGTTCTTTGAAGGTTACTTGTGTTACTACGTTGCAGTATTTATAAGACAAAGTACGATATTGTATATGGACATTTTGGAGTTCTTCCAAAACCATGAATGATCTTCTAATTACCGATAGATAGAAGGTCATAGCACCATTTTTATTCACACAATTTGATTGCTTTTTGGCATAAAATAAAATATAGACTAAAAATGATTTCATAATTTTGCTTCTTTTACCCGATTCTGCTTTGTCAGACAAGGCAGAATGTCACAGTCCAATTCTTGAGGTGTGATATATGTACAAATGATATACAAATTGGCCATAATAATGAAATTTCGTAATTTCGTGACCCTTATAAAAATGCTTATAGGGTAATCCTCAAGTTGCAAACAGTGATGAGGGAATATTTTGTTGTTTACTGAAATTTCACTCATTTAATTTTTTCTGGTATATCAGTTACAATGGATTTCTGCCACCCGGGGATCGTGGGAGACGACGGAGTAAATTTGTTCTGGTTAAAAGGCCAGCTCCGAATGGAGTTAAAAGAAGTAAACATTACGTAGTGAAGACACCTCACAGCTCTCAGGCTATATTGAATACACAGCAGCACTCGATCTCATACACGCTATCGCGCACTCAGGCTGTTATCGTTGAATACACAGAGGACGAAGATACCGATATGTTTCAAGTAAGTTCTTTTTTTCTTTACATATTGAAAATATATTCACGAATGTACGAGAATCAAATGAAAATTGAATTGATATGACATTTCAATTTGACTCAATAACAATTCGGCATCGTACGATTTTTGTATTACTGTAGAAATTGATCAATTGATTAATAAAGATTAGTTTTCTATTATTCTATTATCATGACTGCATGATTTTGTTTTACATTGCTTGAACTTAATAAAGTCCATCTTAATAACGTGCAGGTTTAGCTTGAATAATCAAATCTTAAGTGGATACCAGAGCAGTTTATTTCAGTTGAATCAACTCAAATCATTTGATGAAAGAGTAAAGAAATTTATAATTAATTTGACTCATTACCTTAACTTTGGCAAGCTACATATAAAACATCCTTTTTTCGAACCTTTATTCATGTAGAAAGGTCCAATTAAGTTGGGTATTACGGAAATTATACTTCAATACTCCTCAACACTAATCAACTCTCTTTGACATCTCATGAGTATATCATCATAGAGAGGGGCACATTCGTCCATATGTTTTTGAAGAATTTTTTTTTCTTACATTTTAAGTTATTAGACATTTTGATTCTGTTATTTCATAATCGTGACGCTCCCATTTCCTAGAGAAGCAAGAAGCCAATACGAAAGTGTCGAATAAATGCTAAAATGAAAAAAAAAAACAATTTCAGATTGGTCGTTCATCGGAATCTCCGATTGATTTTGTAGTTATGGACACATGCCCAGGGGGAAGCGACACGGGACCAGCGAGCGAAAGCCGAGTAGCCCAGAGCACAATCAGCAGGTTTGCTTGTCGAATATTAACGGATAGATCGGATCCCAGAACCGCGAGAATTTATGCAGCTGGATTCGACAGCTCGAGAAATATTTTTTTAGGGGTAAACGCAATTTCAATCTACAAAAGCATGGAATAGTGTTTTTGAATAATTCATAGTTTCTTTCAAACGTGAAAAAAATGTGGCTATTGACATAATTTAATCGTTATTTCGTTTGTGTCAGGAGAAAGCTACAAAATGGCAAGAAAATCATGAAATCGATGGGTTAACAACAAACGGTGTTTTAATAATGCACCCGCGTGGACAATTCTGCGGCGGTGAAGCACAATGTGGCTTCTGGCGCGAGGTGAGCGTTGGTGGAGGAGTTTTTTCACTGAGAGAAAGTCGTAGTGCCCAACAAAAAGGAAATGTCGTTGACGACGAGGATAACGTACTTCAAGATGGCACACTGATCGATCTTTGCGGAGCAACTTTGCTATGGAGATCTGCCGAAGGATTGTCTAAGTCTCCAGTAAGTTTTAGGACGAGACGACTCATTGAATAAATGCGAGATTATAGGAAAAATGCGATTGTGCGAAATTTAATCTTGTTTGAAAACAGACGAAGAACGATTTGGAAGAATTGGTTGATGCAATTAACGCCGGTCGGCCCCAATGTCCCGTTGGTTTAAATACGTTAGTAATACCCCGGAAAGCTGCCGCTGATTCGGCTCAACAGCAGCCATACGTATATCTCAGATGCGGTCATGTGCAAGGACATCACGACTGGGGACAAGAGAAGGACAAGGCAACGAGACGGTGTCCTATGTGTCTTATCGCCGGACCTATCGTTAAATTATGTATGGGTATAGAACCAGCATTTTATGTCGATAGCGGCCCACCAACATATGCCTTTAGCCCTTGTGGTCACATGGCGACTGAAAAAACAGTCAAGTTCGTAAAAAAATTCATTACTTTCGAATATACTTTATTCAATCCCGATAACTATTTCCTATATCCCTATATATATATTTATTGGATATTTTTTTAGATACTGGGAAAAAGTGGCCATACCTCACGGCACTAACGGATACATAGCCATTTGTCCATTCTGTGCTGTGCCCCTTGAAGGATCTCCGGGATATGTAAAGCTCATCTTCCAAGATAACGTAGACTAAGAAGAAAAATCGACCTCGTGAAAGACATTTTCAACCTCACCGAACAAATCAGCGTGCGTAGTCAATTTCATAAAATTATCGCAATTCGTGGTCGGAGATGATCTACTACTAATGGTTTATCCACCAAACAACTTTCTTCTATGAGGGGTCTTCAGGAAATCCCATAACAATTATTACATTATTATTACTGGCGACACCCAACTGATTAAAAAAAGGTGTTCTACCCGAATCGGCTGCCGTCTCGAGTAATCTGATTATTCGCATGGGAATTCAAACTGAATACGGTTTGGTAAAAATTTTGTTTTTAAATAGCATCTTCGATCCATTTCGGCGTACCGATATGTTTTTGCAGGTGCAGCTGAATCGGGCAATGTGGATAATTACGATTGAGTTGCATCGAGCGCTCGAGTGAATTTTACCAAAAATAATAATAATAAATATTATTATTACTATGTGAAAAAACGCAGGCTAGGAGAATCGCCATTTGCCGGTTTCACGTAAAAAATGATAACTCAAGTAAAGACTGCTTAAAGTATTTTATGCATGGAGGAAAACTTGTCGACGATCAACGACAATGTTTGTCAAGGACAATTTTACCGAACACGCGCTACAGCTTGCTTTAAACAGAAAGCAAAATGGTTCAGTACTGCAAGTTTTGGGAACGTTTTTTTAACGACATGTTATACTTAGTAAAAATCTCGATAACAGACAATATTCATCAATTTTGCGTATATAATTATTATAGTGTTTATTTGTAAACGATATGTGCAAGAAAATAAATCCTACGAAATTACAAATCTCACGAAAAAAAAGAACAAAAAAACGTATGCATTAATCTGATATACGTGTAACGAAGAAAAAAGAAATTGTCGATTTTTCTATTCCACCCATTGGGCGAAGAATTTTAATGACTCCTGTAACAAAAACGCAAATGCGCCCCCCCCCCCTTTCCATCTTGTGTAAACGAATAGGATTTATGTATATAAGTAGATTTATAATATAGTAATATATAGCGAGTAAATGTATATTACATTCGTTTGATAATAGCATCGAGAAGGGAAATGAAAAAAGAAAATACAATTGGACCACGTATGATTAGAATTGGAAATTTCTTCATTTTCCATTATTCTACTTATAACGGTAATTCCAAGGACAAATTTATACCGATTCGCTCTATATATAATGGTCAAATTGCGTATAAAATCCATGGACGAATCGCTCATAACTGATTGTACATTTGTCCACAGTTGAACTGCCCAAAATGTTTTATATGGCCCTGTGTATGGAGGATTGTATGAAGAAAGTATGTGATAGAGATTCAATAAAGCAAAAAGAGAAAACTCGCTTCCACATCGTGCAATCCGTATACAAATAATATTTAGTAATATTCTGTTTCTTTCTGAAATCTGGTACTGTGAGATTCATTATGACGTACCGTGACTACGGTCGAAATATAGAGGCAATATTTAAAAAAATACTCGTATGTGCTTGATTATCGATCCAACGTTGATTGTTTTTCGATCGACTGGTATAAGGGAAATAAATATATACTTGAAAACAAGATTTCTGTGTATATATCATGTCTTCGGCAATTGTAAATGTGTATAACGTAAATTTAAAAATACTTGAACCACCGAGCTTTTCAATATCTAATGCACACCTTTCACTTCTTATGATTTTTGTAAATGTTTATACAAAATTTAAAACTAGTACATCCGTTCACATAGATGTCTACATAAAGTAGATTTCAAACATATTTCCGAATCAATTAGACTAGAAATTCTTTAAAAAAGTTCTTTTAAATCACACGTACCGATTTCAATCGATATTGTAAGTAAAATAGTTGATTTCTTATTTGTTAACAATTGATAAAAAGCTTCTGATTTGGCATACTTTGAAGCTCCTTTAAAATATATTACCCATATGTCACCAGAGATTAGGGGGCGATCAGCAGCGCTCGACGAAAGTTGAAACCTCGAGAATTTGTTTTGCGACATCTGTGGCCAAAGCACCAACTATTTTGTACCTACGTTAAGTTGGCCGCAAGTTGGTCGGGTGTTTCCGTGAATGACCGGCTGTGCAATGATGACATGTCATTATTTCACAGCCTACCTCATGACACATGTCATCAGTGTACAGCCGGTCTCATTCACGGAAATACCCGACCAACTTGCGGCCAACTTAACATGGGTATAAAATAGTTGGCGCTTTGGCCACAGATATCGTAAAACAAATTCTCGAGGTTTCAACTTTCGTCGAGTGTTGCTGATCTTCCCCTAACCGCTGATGTCACGCCTTCAATCTCTTACCTAACCTTAATTATACAAAAATACATCAATATTTAATCTTTACACGTAAATCATCGGTCGAGCTTGTAACCGATATGAAGTATTTTTGTTAAATAATCTTGAGACTTTAGTGACAATTTCTTGTTTGACAAAGTCCCCTAGCTGCGAAGTTCATGATTTTCATCATCACTATCTATTTCTTCATGTGCTTATTGAGATTGTAGCTATCAAACCTATCCCTACGGCCACACCGGTCACACTATGCTCCTCGCACTGCGGCGATGTTGCCGTAGGTAGCCATACGCTGCTCTACTCACGCTACTCCTCGCCATACCCACCGCCCACCGCTCCGTGTTTTGTCGGTTGTGAGCTACGCAGCGGCGGCTGCGTAGCTCGCAGTCGCTTTTATCAACGAATTCAGACGACTATAGAAGGAGTATGCCTATGCTTCGTTTGGCTCGAGAAATGGGGTACCCCACTGTAGTTTGTTACCCCACTGCCTGGCGTCGCTACAAAAATGTGAGGTTACAGACACGTATACCTCATACAACTTCATGGCGTCGCTCCGCCTCCTCTCTCGCCAATTAAGTCCGAGCAAGCGCGTCTTCTCACTTTCTCTAATGCAAGGTATACACTGGGGTACTACACTCATTAGTCCAGTCACCTTAGCATAAGATCTATTCAAGAGGGGCACCCTCGCCCCAATTTTTGTATAGGTTGTTTAGCCCTACAAGAATATATCCTGAAGTTTTCCAACTGTTCCGAGGGATATTTTGGCAATGAAAAGTTATTAAAAATTTAAAAATCGATATTTTTTAGATGATTTTTTTGGAACGCATCCTATCGAATAAAATTTGTTCATCATAACGTCCTCTGTAAAAAAGGTTCTAATAAAAAAGTGCTAACATTATTAATTAAGCGGTAATGGGGCAAATGAAAATGAAAATGTCAATTTCATTGTTGCAACCGCAATCGATTGTTTATCAACATATCGGTTTGAAACTCGTACATGTTGTAAAGGAGCCAAACCCCAAGAGAATCGTGCAAGATTAATCGATCTGCGGGATATAGTTTAGCAACAATTAGCGATCATCGAAAAATCTTTCCCCTTCAATAGAGTTTCCCGACAAAAGCCCACAGGGTTGAAAAAAATCGAGGAGCTTCGTATCATAATACACAAGCGATTTGGGGGAAAAAAAATACGTTTTGTTGAAAATGAATATTGTTTTTCGTCGATTGTAGATTTTCCCTTATAAACAAATAACAATTCTGACCAAAGTTGCAAAGATATCTGAAAAATTATTGGACCATCTAACGCGTCTTAAGAAAACGAACAATTGAGAAAAAAAATTTGCAATATCTTGATTACAGCCCGAGATATGAATGTGTTTACGTTTGCTCAATTTTCTATTATTGTAATCAAGATCTTTGCAAAATTCGAGTTCCTTAGCAATCCCTACGCTTCCGGCCATAGGATTCAATAAAATTATTCCCTTGACGAGGAATTATGCCATCAAAGTTATCGATGTATTTCGATCGACGACTCGCCGCCGAGCGCGCGGTGTCGACCGCTCGGCCGGGCGTCGTGGTGGGGATGCTCCCTCTCCGTAGTCTGGCGCGAGCCAGGCTGCGGCGTGAGAGGGTGCATCCCCACCTCGACTCATTTTAACCAAAACGTATTTTTCCTCGTCCCCCACCACGACTCATTTTCAACAAAACGTATTTTTTTCCCCAAATCGCTTGTGTATAATGATACGAAGCTCCTCGATTTTTTTCAAACCTGTGGGCTTTTGTCGGGAAATTCTATTGAAGGGGAAAGATTTTTCGATGATCGCTAATTGTTGCTAAACTATATCCCGCAGATCGATTAATCTTGCACGATTCTCTTGGGGTTTGGCTCCTTTACAACATGGTACGAGTTTCAAACCGATAGGTTGATAAACAATCGATTGCGGTTGCAACAATGAAATTGACATTTTCATTTTCATTTGCCCCATTACCGCTTAATTAATAATGTTAGCACTTTTTTATTACAACCTTTTTTACAGAGGACGTTATGATGAACAAATTTTATTCGAAACTTTTTTCGATAGGATGCGTTCCAAAAAAATCATCTAAAAAATATCGATTTAAAAATTTTTAATAACTTTTCATTGCCAAAATATCCCTCGGAACAGTTGGAAAACTTCAGGATATATTCTTGTAGGGCTAAACAACCTATACAAAAATTGGGGCGAGGGTGCCCCTCTTGAATAGGACTTCGTAAAATATGGCCTAAGGTGACTGGACTATCATGGCTCATGCTGACTCTTTCTTTTTCTGAGCTGCTACTGCCGTACTCCAGTGATTCGACATATATAATAATCCTAAGGACGTTAATAACCGCATAATATAGATCATATATATAATTGTAAAAAATATATTATCTTTAATATATGAATTATCAATGAATAAGCCATAAAAATTAATTCTTTTCATTATAGAAGGAAAAAAGAACAGAAAAACGTTTGATCGTGCGATCTTGCGATTTCAAATGCAGAACTCTACCAACTCGGCCAATGCCTTATTGTGGTTTATTGATAGATACTTTTTATATACCAAAACAAGAACATTCGAGTCGGCACCGCAGTCACTGGCGTCTCTGCAAACATGTGTTGGACACCCGTATGCATACTATAGAATCCACACAACCTCGTATTGTAAGCTACGCAGTGGCACTCGAGTGTGTGTGTGTGTGGTTGTTCAGTTTCACGACGGAAAGAACCACATATTACTTTTTATCATTTTCCACGAGAAGAGTAAGTCCACGTAAGTCGTATTTATTTGTATCTCGCAACATTGTATGATGCTGTAGGTAAGTATTTGCTGTACTTGCGTTCAACGAATAGTTGTACGCAAGAGCGCGACTGGCCACCGGCGAAAAGAAGTTTTCCTGTTAAACGGCGAATCGTTATCCCCCCCCCCCCCCGCTTTCATCGAAAATACTCGAAATTAGGCAGAACGTACAGAGCTTACAGAAAGCTTTGAGAAAGCAGAACGAGAAGACGAAGTAAGGTGTAGAAGTAGAGAAGGATTGTCGTTGTGAATAAATATTAACAGTAAACCCTTCTAAGTGATTATTAATGTTAATCTCCTATTTATATTCCCTACAATGCCTGCGACCGTTTCCATACGTATTAATGTTATCAGAAAAAAAATCATACTTTTGCATTTTGGTGCAGCCCTAACTTTATGCCATGATTATTTTTTCTTTACCCACCTAACAGTCGATTGCTATGGATCTCGCGATCCGGAAACCCTTTTTGCCAAACAGATAGACAATGTCAGGATTTGTTGCACGCATTTTTCTCCGGGTGATATTATCCCATACGATGGGAGAGGTAAACTAGTTATAAAGCCTGGTGCACTGCTTATTGATGCAGGTACCGTGACAATTGCCACGACTGATAAGAAAAATAGCGTCAAAATTGCCGAAATTGTATCAGAGTATATCGCGATCGCGAATCCTGTTAGCCGATCGACGAAAACAAAATTCCGCATATATACCTAATAAGTTGAAAGGCACACGTTTCACACCTGCGGAACGAAAACTGCAACGATTGGTGATCGCTTTGCGGAAGGATATAACAAATAAAAGTCAAACGAAAGTCAAAAATACGCAGGCCATCACATTTCTTAAGGCATCGAATTCCCTGACCGATAGCCAACTTAAATTTTGTTTAATACAAATCAATCACGTGAAAAAACTGCCATGGACAGAAGATGAAAAGCAATTTGCTATATATTTATACTATAAATCGCTAAATGCCTATTGTCATTTGAAAGACAATTGTACTTTTGCATTGCCGTGTGTTCAAACCATTCGCATGTGGGTGAATGACCTCCACCTGTCGCCTGGAATCAGTCCCGGGATTTTTCCATTCATTATATTATACGAGTACATTTGGAAATGCAAGTGAACTGAGAAAGCTGATTTTCGGATATTGTTTGGGGAGGGGGGGGGGGGCTTAGAAACCTTAACTTCAAATTGTCGACGAAATATCCCATGTGCATTTTCCGCCATCTTGAAAAATGGTCACATTTTGTTTCTTTACGATAACTAGACTCTCTATCATGATACAAAAATTCCGCTTAAATACTTTTTTGTTGCATTTTTAGGTGCTACAATTAAGGTTCCATGAATGTTTCAGCTACCGTTGATCGTTGTTGAGATATCGAGCGAGAAAGTAAAACTTTAAGAGATTGACACCAGTTTTTTGCTAAAAATATCTATTATGAAACTAATAGAGCATGCTAATATCTGCAATGTAATTTTTTGCTTTTTTTTAGACAAAAATTATGACTTGTAGTGCGCCGTAAAATTGGCAATTCCTCGCGAAATTTCGATGTCATTGCTCGCGCGATTGTAAACAGGGTAAGGCACGAGAAATAGAATACCTGAATATCTCGAAAACTAAATCCGGAGAAACAAACTTTTCAAATAAAAAGTTTGAGTCATGGAGGGGCTGATGGCAGTAGTCACACCCGCTTAAAAAATTACATTGCAGGTATTAGCATGCTCTACTAGTTTCATAATAGACATTTTTTCGATATGTATCGCGAGAAAGGAGCAAAACCGATATGTATCACGAAAGCCAGCAAAAAAACTAGTCTCAATCTCTTAATGTTTTACTTTCTCGCTCGATATCTCAACAACGATCAAGGGTATGTGAAAAATTCATGTGACCTTAATTGTAGAACGTAAAAAAGCAACAAAAAAGTATGTTAGCGAAATTTGTGTATCATGATAGAGAGTCGAGTTATCGTAAAAAACAAAATGAAACCCTTTTTCAAGATGGCGGAAAATGCACATGGGATATTTGGTCGTCAATTTGAAGTTAAGCTTTTCTAAGCCCCCCCTCCTCCTCACAATATCGAAAAATCAGCTTTCTCGCTTTACTTACATTTCTTCACCGTTTTTTCGGATATAATGACTGGACTATGAGAGAGAGCCGTGCGTCGAAGCGTGGTACCTCAACAGTGATACGGGATCTCATATATAGATACTTTAGAACTCTTACCCTACCAATAAGTGTGATTGGTCAACGCCATGCGATCTCTCAAAAATGCACATTCTGTGCGGTAAGCGCGTGAGGCGCTAACAATTACTAATACTTTTCAAGTTTGTATGCTGCAGATAATATAAACAATTGGGTGCATGCAGTTACTAATTCATACATCGTTAGTTATTGGAACATTTACCCTCAATTTGTCAATATGTTGCTTGCTTGTCAGGCATTTAAATCTGCATTCTTGATTTCGCTATAACCCTATTCCCAACGCTCTCGCTTTTCACTGCACCCTTCCCCTTCAGATGGAAGATGTCCACCACCTTCGCGTGGTTTCCGTTGAGTAGTTTTAGCTCGCACACGTTTTTTTAATTGCCATCGATGTGCACGATATTTTATAATATCGTGAATTAAAATTAGCTGATTGTGAGAGTGGGCACGTATAAATAAATTAAAACTCTTGGTATTTTTCTTACCTTTTTCGATTCTCAGAACTGTGAATTTAAAAAAGGAAGAGCGTTCGCGCCCTCTCGTGACTCCACCTACGGGGCGTGTACAATCCCGAGTGACGTCACATATCGACCGCTGCGACGCCCAGTGACAGTTTCTGGCAGAAAAAACTTTGCTTCAATCGGGGTACAAGCATGTTCCTCCTATAGTCGTCTGAATTCGTTGGCAAAGGCAAAGAAATACTCCTAAACGGCAAGAAAAATTAAAGTGCTTAATATCAAATAATTAGTACACGAACGAAATAAACGATATCATGGAAAAGCTACAGCAAGGAAATTCGACAGATAATGCCGGAGTGAGTTGCGGATCATTTTTAGCCCGGCATTGACTATCGTACCGGCAAAAAGTAGTAGTATAGGTATATCCCAAATAAAAATGATGATACCTGACGAAATGTCGTTGTTTTTAGATCCTAGTATTAACCGCTGAAGAGACCACGGCTCTTAAAGAGTGTTATGATCAGGCATTCGTAAGCAGAGGTTTGCCTTGGGGTATAACGTCTGCAGGAGGAGTATACGCCGGACTCAAGTACAAAATCTTTAGGCCATTTAAAAGTTTGGGCTTTGTGAAAACTATAGGAGTTGCAGGAATATTCGGATGTATGGTTGGGATGATTTCTTACAAAGTTGTATGTGCACGAAAAGTACTTGCATCTCATGGTCTCTTGCAGCAAATGATGGACCAACCCATGACGGACCGTAGACAGCCAAAGTGTGTATATTCATAAATATTTTTTTTCAAATATCCTTGAAATCATAATCTTTTGTAAAATTACTAATGAAATTTACTAGTCACAAACTCATTATTTTTTATCAGTGCAAAGTCTCTTTGAAGAATTAATTTTGGTTATGAATTTCATACTATTCTCATACAAGTTTAATAGTTTAGGATGCAAAATGTTGAAAAGGTGATGCTAAGTTTGAACCGGATGCCTCGAGCTATCGTAGAGATATACAAATTTCATTTATCAACTGCGTCTCTCATACGTGCTCAATTATATAAAATTGTTTTCCAATTTGTTCTTTTCTGTATTTTTTGGGTATTTTAAACATACCAGCCCTCCAAAACTGGATGAAATAATTTATCCTTCAAGACACCATTTCTATCCGATTGGAATGAAATATGTATAATGCTTGGTGTAAACGATGTTGAAATATTAATTTTGATTGTTTGCGAAGTGTATTTCCAAGAAGCGTGGAATTGCCAGAAGCACTGCAGGCTGGAGCTCAAACACGAAAGAATTCTAATCTAGATATGGATACATATCAACCGTCGCATGATTTCGATGGATTTACGGGTGTTAATTCAGATGGTAATTACTCATTGCATTACTCGATATGTGCTTTTTGAGTGATTATTTCGATTTTCTTAGTGTTGTCATATTGGACAGTTTATAAATTTAATTGATACTTCGTAGGGGGCAAATATTATTACTTTCTTTTTTTAAATAATATTACATCGTCATAGGTGACTCATCCGCTCAATATACTCTGCTGGAGCCGCTTGATAAATATGCCGGTGCCCCGACGACTTACGATGACCTTAGACGCAAAAATCGGGATGATTATGCCAAGTCTCAATCGGCTGGGTGAGCATGATAATAATATTTCGCCATATATAAATCACATGTATTGTACTTGACACTATCATTTTCATCGGTGCTACATAATTCCATGAATTATGAGGAAGGATTGAACATTTCTTTTCTCTGAATTTATAAGAATGAGTGTCTATTTTTTTGGTTCATAAATCACTTGTATTCTCTTCATGCAAGCTTTTGTATAAAATTTTAGATGGCGACCAATTGACAATACGCGAATTGGTGAACCAACTAACAATACGCGATTTGGGGAACCGCAAACTCCAATAACAGAACCAAGTTACTTCGGCGATCGCGACAGAGTGCCGCAATATCAATTAGTAGATTAGAAAACGTCGCGCCATAATAATTATGACTTTGATTTGAATTCAGTGGTTCACAATCTACGGAGTCGTCTGTATGAAAACTTTATCTAACTTTTGTTGGATATATATGTACGTAAGGTGATATACAATAGAGCGTTTTTTGCGAATAAATTACACTATTTTATTCAATGAAATAAAACAATGAGATCATTATCGCTAATTACCCTTCTATCAAGGGGAACACAAATTGTTGACAATTGCCAGTGATTTTGAACATCGACAATTTTTCGCCAATTCATTAAAATCCCGATAGTTCATTGAATAAATAAACAATTTCGTACTATTCTATATCTTTCAGTTTATAAAATTCACAAGAATTTCCAAAAATTCGGCAGGCTTCTCCGACTGGACCCAGTGACCTGCACCATTGATGTAATGGAATTCTGCTTGGGGAAACAATTGCTTAATGGTCAAATGATCCTCTTTTCTTATATAATCACTATTTCCTCCACCAATAAATAACGTCGGTCCATCATAGGACCTTGATTCAGTTTGCGGAAATGTCGCAATATGATTAGAAAAATGTTCAGCTAGTATCGGAAGATTTACACGCCACTTGTACTTTCCTGGCTCGTGCTCCACGAGATTCATCAACAAGAACTGAAAATAGAACAATCGGTATTGGCGATTTGCATGGCAAAGAATTTTGTTTACGGTCACACTTTTCTTTCGTCATTGCATTTTGCGCACGCGGAAGGAAGCAATTCTTCGCCCTATCGATGGCACAAAAATCATAGTTCGATAATAATTGTGCCAATTATTTTCTTATATATCAATTATAGTCGCAGTCTTTAAAAAGCTAAAGGTCAAGAAATTGAAAATACCTGTCTGAGACTATTGGAGTGTATACTCGCTGCAAGTTGTCGATCGATCGTTTTGCGTGCTTGGACTAGGGACGAACCTGTTTCAATCTTGACAGACAACATTGCGTCGAATATTTTATTCATAGCTGATAAACTTTGACTCGTACGTACTGGCGACATATCGACTACCACCAACTTTTCAACTATGTTAGGATAATTCAGCGCAGTACACATCATTGCCGCACCACCCATACTGTGACCCACTAATATAGATTTTTTAATGTCAAGATTTTCTAAGAGTTTAACAACATCTTTTGCCATATCAATGTATGTCATGTCCGGTGAGTGCGGTGAATCTCCATGATTTCTTGCGTCTACGGCTATCACCTAACGCCAAGATTTAAATAACAAAATGAAGAAAAATTGTACATACTATATCGAGGCTCGGTTGGACCGAATCCATTGCTGAAAATAATTTTTGAAAGCATGTGTACATTACCTTTCGTTTTGTTTTCTGATGAATGGCTTTTGCAAGAGTGTTCCAATTATTTTTCGAACCGAAGAGACCATGCATTATAAGAATCGGTGGTGGAGCGATATGTCCAACGTTTGTACCTGTCGATTCGTAAGTAGCATACGCTAAATTGACCGCTGATCTGCTGAATAAATAAAGGTTAAATAACCTATAAAATTGAATTTTTAAATAAACAAAGTACGCAAATGCAATGAAAAGCTTGTTATATAAAAAAGCGGTTACGTTTACAATGTAATAAGACGATCTTTGCCAATTTTTATAAAATATTCACCGATAAATTCACGAGTTTATTTGTGATACATACCAAGAACAAGCTTTACTGAATCTTCTATAAAGTGTTGGATTAATTCCAAAAAGTTCGGTCGCTGATAATTGAACTCTTTTCATAAACCGTAAACTATTGATGAGGGCCATAATGGCAATTGAAAATAAAGCGTCAGCAAAATTCAACGCTTTGTCAAATTAACAAATAAAAATAAGTGTTGATGATTTGGAAATTGCTTCTGCAATGTCGAAATAGCCCGCCAGTATAAATATGTGTTCTGCTATTATTTGCTCAAGTCCCGTTTTCATGAGACTGCTGTGATTTGTATCAGATTTATATTTAGAAGACGACCGACCTTAATTAACTAGCACCATAAAATTGGCCGATTGAATTCAACTTTTCCAAGCTTTTATTTTTCCAATCGCTTCATAACGTTTAATAACTTAATTTAAACGTTTGATAGTTAGTGGTTTTTTGTATAAACGCATGAATCTGATTTACAGTTGGCCTGTAGGTCAAAATAAAAATTCTCTTTTAAAAACAAACTGTTAACGATGAAACATTCTAATTAAGTTATCAACGATTAAAACAAAAAGTGTGTAACGTTAAAATCGTGCGGCCAACTTTATGGAGCTAAATTATCGTTCATGCTTCTGGGCAACGATTCACACGACTATAGAAGGAAAAAATATGGCTATGCTTCGATCGAAGCGAAGTTTTTTCCGCCAAAAACTGCCACTCGGCGTCGCAACGGTCGATTGTGACGTCGCTCGGGATTGTATATGGCCCGTAGGCAGAGCAGGCAGAGTCACAAGAACGTGAACGCTCTGCCGTCTTTATTAATATTCACAACTCGGAGAGTCGAGCGATCGAATCCTCGAGACGACATCAAGACTCGAGTTTTCGAAAAAATGTATGAGGTATTCCACGGGAGATCGGCCATCAGACTGCCGACCCCTCTTCGATTCCGAAAAAGAAAATTCCGAAAAAGAAATTCAAGTAACTCCAGAACAAGACATTTTTAGTAATGTTATAAGTACGTCAAATTATGCGTCCTGAGCTGCTTTTCCAGAAAAGAATAACGAAAAAATATTTACGAATATTTCAATGGTTTTTGTTTATAAAATAAAAAAAATCAAGTATGACATTACTGATTTTTTTTCAATTTTTGTCCGAATTCCTCTTGCGATTTCGACAAAATCTACACTAGTTTTATAGTGAAATCTCGATATTTACTGTTTTTTGTCAATATTTTGAAAATGATGCGAAAATCGAAATTTCAATGAAAGACAATCAATATAGTAAGAGGTTAAGATAGAAACCATTTATTCTTGACAATAATAATTTTATTCCCTTTGTTTTAGTCCATTCATTTATAAGCTAAAATTTTATATCCTCGAAAAATGGAGTTTGTTTGCTACGAAGTTATTTTTAAAGTTAAATCCTGAATGTACACGTTGAAACGCACCTGCTGAATTTGTTTTATCTCCTGTGAGACTTCTGTGGAGGCTGGAATCTTAAAACGACGGATTTTCCCAGATCAGAGATTGTTGTTAAACTATATAACATACATCGATAAATCTTGCGTGTATCTCTTGGGAATAGATTTTTATAGATGATATATGACATTTGGAACGGTGTGTTGATAAACGACCGATAACAAATGCAAAAACCAAAACAAAAAAATCCTTATTCAATTGTAATTTACCGGTAAACTAATAATGTTATGTGATTTTTACATACAACTTATTTTGTAGAGGACATTATGGCCCACAACTTTTGTAAGAAGCATATTCCGATAAAACCCATTTCACCAAAAGAAACTAAAAAAGAACGATTTTATTTAAAATAATGTTTGGTGGCTAAAAAACATATAGGGTTTTTACGAAAACTTCAGGGCATGTTCCTGGATGTCCAAATAATCTACAAAAATTCGACTGGACTATGACTATGGTTATACAAACTCGAATTGAGATTAATTGTAAGAGTCGGTGTTAAGGACTCACTGCCCCTGCGCTCGGTGAAAACCGAGTAAATTAAAAAAATTATTATAAACATTATATGGTGAAACAAAAATTAAATTGTTGACTTTACATTTTGTATTAACATTTCAACTATAAGAATTTTTTAAAAAATGTTAACATTATTTTTTACGGGTAGAAATGAACGACTGATGAATACCGCGCTGCCTCTTTGTCAGCATCATAACTTCACCAAAACATATCTAATTTGCAAAATTAAAGCAGAATCTAGTAAGTAAAGTAATGTAGTAGTTATAGTGTGATGAAGAGAATTTTTTTGTTTTATCAAAAATAAATAAATTGCAGTATTTCAAACTTTAGTATGCAATTTAAAAAGAAACAATGAATGTGTACTAATTTATACAAAATTGTCCAACCAAAAAATTAAAAAATCCTCTCGATAGAGTATAGTTAGTAGTTATTAGTTATGAGTTATCAACATTTAGTTAATAGTTATCAAGATTAGAAAAAAACATTAAAACATATTTTAAATTGACTGATTATCGTGGAGACACTGTCTAAAAACATCGTTTCGAGAAAAACGCGTTTTTTAAGTTTCTGGTAGGTACAACGTAAACTTACGGCTAGTCTCTCATTCCAGCTTCGCACTGTACACCTTCTTCCTCTTGTATTTTCATGTTTTTTTATGGTTTTCTGCAATCTCTTGTCAATTCTAGTTTCTATAAACGTCCTATAAACGACCTTGGTTTTTTTTGCTAACAAAAGAAATACGAAGAGCAGCAGTCGAGAGGGGCGCGATAGTTAGCGAGGTAGTCGTCCCAACCCGATGTCCGGCACATTTACTGCTATGGCTTTGTAACGGAGAGGACTTTTCTTAATTTTTTTTTTAATTCAGGGGTATGTGATCCGTTAACCCCTTCCCGTACGAATTAGCGCGACGAAATCCGGACTAAAACGGCACGGGTCAACGCGTAATATATCCATTTGTATCACGTAAAACAAATATATATATATAGACGTGTTAAGAACTGAGCCACGATTGCTACTGGCAAAACATCGTTTCACGAGTCTAACTCATTATGTTTACGTTTGGATCGACTTTCAGTCGGCGAGTCCTACTCGTAATGTTCACGTTAGGGACAAAATCTTCATCACGAGCCAGACTCGTGAAAATACGGGAAGGGGTTAAAGGCGACGAGCGATTCAAAAACGCGACCCGTACCTTCTTCGGCACTGAGCAACCGACCGCATTAAAAATTTTGAGGGCATCTAGAAAATTATGGCGAAAAGTGGCTAATTGTAAGTGTTTGCCCAAATTTTTGCCATGATTCCCTCAAAATTTTAATAAAGAAAAAGAAAAATAGCGTGCTCGTCAAAAAAATGGGGCCATAACACATGTTTGTGTCATTAATTGATTTATTGATTTTTAGAATAGAATACGGCCATGGAGATACTTTTTCGTGCGAGGCCGAACAGTTTATATAGCGGAAAAGCAAAAAATACAAAACTAAAAGGATTTCCTGTTTTCAACCGTAATAATAATAATAACTGTTGCACGACCAGCAACAGTTATTACTTTTTTCCATTTTGCCAGAATCTATTTACGTGGACAGTATAGATAAGTATAGCGAGACTTCCATACAGGGTGTCCCAGAAAGGTCGGAACAGCTAAATATCTCGGAAAATATAAGTTTTACAGAAAAGTATTTCAGACAAAAGTTATATGGTTTAAAAATATCTATTTACTGATTTTATCACATTGCCCTTCGGTGTCGTCGCCAAAGTCAATTTTGTTTAATGGAACACTCTATTTTTCATTGCATATTCTTATAGTACATCTCGAGTGCTTTCCAAAACACTATAACATTTTTTTTTCATGAAGTACTTTTCGAATTATGATGGTTGAAAGTTACAGTATCGACGACACTAGAATGCTGCTTTTTTTCAGTCGACAGTTTGCTATCGGCACCCTACTCGCTACATTGAGCTAGAGCAAAGCATACATTTTCCTGTCAAAGTGGACGAAGTTTCTGTCGAAAATACATTCCAAAATTGTCCACAGTATTCTCATTGAACATGACGTGGTTCGCATACGTTTCTTTCGTTAAAATAAAAATGCATACACCAAATTCAAATATTATAAATGAAATTTTTCATTTTTACCTAAGTGTTACCGTCAATCTTTATTCTGCACTTACGAGTATAGACCTTTGGAACTGCGTGGTCTGTTTTGAAATATAGGGTTTCAAAACTTCCAATAATTTATCGAATGAATTTCTTGACATTCGATAGTATTTAAAAAACGTTTTCGCCGGACCGGCAAACACGGACGCGTTTTAACTACATGACACATTGATGCTGTTTCACCGGACAGTTTCGTTCGAACAATGAACGTATCAACATAGGAGGGGGAACAATTGTTTGACAATGATTTAAAAAATTGTATACAAACATCTGTAATTTTAAGGATAAGTTTTTTAAATACTGTCGAATGTCGAGAAATTCATTCGATAAATTATTGGAAATTTCGAGCCAAACCACGCAGTTCAGAAGATCTATAAGTGCAGAAGGAAGATCGACGGTAACACGCAGGTAAAAATGAAAAATTTGATTCATAATGTATGAATTTGGTGTATGAATTTTTGTTTTGAACGAAAGAAACGTATGCGGCACAACCGGATAGTGTGACACCAGGCATAAGCCTAAACGTATGTTGTCACGTATCAGGCGGTCTGGTGCGATAAATCTGCCGCAACATGCTACGGTGGCATTCGGCAGATACGGCAGCGCCGCACTAGTGTGACACCTCATTTGAACGTATAGTATGTATGTAAGAAACCGGATGACCCCATCCGTCAAAACCGGCCCGGCGAAAACGCATAGTGTGGGACCGGCTTTATTTTTTCTAGATACTCGGAGCCATTATGACTGTTCCAATCATATTATTCGCTTACAATTAGATAAAAGTTTTCACACTCGAAATTGTAATTTACAATATATCACTGTTTTATTATTTTTCATTCAGAAGCATTCGATTTTTGAGCATACGTCGATCAAGCAGCGTAGAAATGATAACATTTGCATGAGTCAGCCTTTCACCCAGTTTTGATAATGATACGTTCCAAAGAAAATATATTTTCCAACTCTAGCTTACTTTCCGTGAAACAAATCTATTGTCACTACGCCACATAGGTATTAGTGGCACTATCGGCTGTTGGTTATTGCCATTTTCCATTTGTTCTGAAACCATTTACACGGACAGGATGGATGTACAGGAAGAAACATCGTAATGCTGGCAGACAGTTCCTTCAGGTATTCGGTACCAAGCGGTTGTCTAGTTTTTCCAAAGCGAACTTTATAATACAAAGTGCAGTGAAACCGTTGGTATTTCGTTTCACTTTCACAGAAGCCATGACGTGGTTTCAAGAGATGAAACCTTTTTTCGTCGTCGTACGAGCTTATGGTGTAGCACCGTATTCATTTATCAATGGTGAAATATGTTCATCGAGAGGATGGCAAATTCATGCATTGATCTGCCTCGTTGCGCGTATTTGCATGAGTATAATTGGCCCTTACCTAGCAATCGCGCTTCGTATAAAACCAACGCCATTGCCGTTATCAGTGTATTTGTATGTGTATACACTCAGTGTCTGAGGAAATGGTTTTCCTCATAGAGGGTTTTGCCTGCATTCGTTCTTTCAATCAATTAAGAACCGCGATTGATCTTATAGACGATTACGATCGAGCTTTTCGAGTGAAATTTATAAAACGATCGCACATCGTGTGGGCATGGTTGATGCTAACAGTACCTGGGATTAGTTATGGACAGATTACATTTGTATTAAATAGTCATGAATCGATTTTTCTTAAAATTTTGAGCGTGTACCTCCTCATATGGATAACTGGTTGTTGCGGCATGATATTCAAATTCACAGCAACCGTCAATTCTATTCATCAGCGATTTCAACACCTGCTCACCGTAATCACAGTAGGTTTGAAATATTTTCGTAATAATTATGTGTATTCATCGTTTCATGAAACTCATTTAACGAAATCACGAAGTTCACATATAATCATTGCGTTCGAGTAAAATCAGAGGATGCATGTTCAGCCACCTGCAAAATTGAGTTGCTTATGTAGGTGATATGAAAATGTGATAAATTGAACAGAGCAACCAACCATCATCTACGGACCGGGCGAGAATCAGAGGAGACCGGTTCGTCTCAGCGATATTGGTCGTCTTCATGGCAGTCTTATATCAACAGCAATTCTAGTCAATTCAATGCACAACAGTATGCTGCTGATATGGCTTGGACGATCGATTATTGATTTAACGCTGACACTACAATTTGAATTTGCCGGAGATAACATGTCGATGTACTCGAAATCAACAGAGTCGATATTTATTTCGATGGCTCGAGTAATACCGATTTAACGATCTTATCGTAAATATTAAGTAATTGAAAATAAATTACTACTTCTTGACACAATTGAGATTTATTAATGTACAATTGGAAAACCGCTGGTTATCTCTGCTCAGCCGGAAGAAAACAACTCGCTCAATGTAATTTGCTTGTTTTCCAGTGTAGTTATAATATTGTGACGATTACAGGCAAATAAAATCGGATACATGACTTTATCAACAAGATCGTGCGTCCTTCGCAATCGCTTTCGCTACGAAAGAGATGTAAGAACATTTGTGAAAAGATTCTGTTGGCACAAAGTCCAACTGATCATCCGTTTTAGTCATCATATTACTTCTGAATTACTAGTGAATTGAACTTGACGAAATAAATTTCTTAAATCGTATTTTCGGATAACTTCTTTGTAGGACAACACTTCATTAAGAACCCCCTTCGCTTCTGAGCAGGCTATGGTTTCTTCACCATTGATCTTCATCTTTTGAAGACTGTGAGTTATGATAGTAGAATATTAAATATACCGCATATTCGATAATTATTTCAAATACAAACTCTTATGTTTCCATTCTTTTAGATACTCGCAAAAGTGACTACTCTGGTAGTAAGTTTGACGGCTTAGCAAACAATGCGTTTACAAATTATCACCAGTCTTCAATCGTTAGAGATGTCTGATCTAATAATAGTTCAGTGCACACCAGCACAAAGTCATTTTGATCAAAAAGCTTGATTCCAATGAATACAATTTTATAATATATGTTACTACAGTCTAACGGTTGTTAAAAACTCTAATATATTTGTAAACGAAAAACGTATCATCCGTACAATAAAAAATACAATTAGTACATACATCAAAATGAAAGAAATTGTTTATAAGTGTCATCTTGTGCAAGAACTTTCACTATGGAAGATGTTAGGAGCTTGGAAGCTTGAGAGCTTATATTTCATGTTCATAAGGATTGGTGTTTCGTGCGAATCCTTTCGAGATCAGAAAATCGTTGCAATCTTCTCGAGTCAAACGTGAAAGCTGAAGTCTCTCGGTAATCTGGAATATCAGAATTCAACCAATCGCCCGATATCAAGGCTGTTCTCATTGTCAGTATTGTATCAGCAGTACAACCATAGAGTGTACAGCAACATTAAATGAGCAACCTTAAAGCGACATAAAACTGTGACCGACGGTAAGGGATATTATATCGATAAATTTTGTTTTCACGAGAGCTTTGACATTTCGAGAAACCTTAGACTCGTTCGAATTTTCCTATGGTCGAAGAAACATATTGGCCAGAATTTCGTACTATCTTTAAATCTGTTTGTTTGGTGTATCGTGTTAGAAACTTTTATTTAAACACACAATGTCCATCAGGTTACGAGTTCATAGTCTTTTCCTCAGGGACGGAAATCTCGCCTTTATTTTACCGCAAGATTCGGTTGGAGGGGTTTTCGACTAGGACGGCACCATCGGTTTCGACAGTCCAACGGTCAGTTTTGACAATGCGAAAGATTGTACGATAAATGATTCGACTCACTCTTTTGTTGATGCTGAAGACTCGTGGATGCTCGATTTACCGCAACGGTGACTCTGGAGACTCGGTGTGGAGCGAAGGAAATATGCTGGATACTCGAGATTTAATACGAAGTTTTTATTCGTAGCACAACTTTACTGACTCTAAGATATTTTACAATATACGTCTTTAGTCTGGGTGAGTTTACAACTTGATACTCAAACGGACGACGAGCGAGAATGCTCCTCAGATTCTGTTGCGGAAGGTGGTTGCGTTGCTGGTCCTCGTTGAAATTGTAACTGTCCCTTAGCGGAAGGATGGCTCCTTTATACTAATTTTTGGTGGTTACTTAGGTCTAGTTAAATCTTCTGATTGGTTGGTTACATTTTGATTCGTCGTATGATTGGTCATTTACAATTGGTGACCTAGCTAATAAGTAGGTAGGGGATTCCTGGAAAGAGCACTTAGGCTCGCTTAGGTTGGATAGTATGCCTCCTCTCGTCTATACAGGTGGGAAATGCCGGTTAAATAATCGATATCTAATTCCCTTATGTGTATCAAATGGGTACGCACTCCAGGTGATGTATCGTTTGTGAATTTCATATTGCGCGGTTTTCTCAAGTTGTACGAAGTGCGTTTAGACAACGATACTTGGGTCGTAACAGGTGGTAAGTGTTCCCAAATTGTGCGATATATTAGTTGAGGGTTGGAATTTTATCAAATTCGTTAACTAACGATTCTCGGATCGTAACAATATACCTCTATGCCCGCTCTGGCGTAACTACTGCCTGCCGAAGTAAACTAGATTGTACCTAAGGTGCGTAGTAATTTATTACAATGACATCAAATTTAGATAACTCAATAATAATGTATCGATGTAAAGATGACGTATGTAAATTAGAGAAGTTATTATCTTCTATAATCAGTAAATTAACCCTTTGCCCTAAGACCACGAGTGAGACTCGTGGTCAGGTATTCGGGCCAAAACTGATTATCACGAGCCTGGCTCCGATTCAGGATCTTCCATCTCATCCACTGAACAGCTCCAATCTTCCCCGTGGACCATCAACGCAGCCTTCAACGTCAGAAGGAATATCCAAGGCTTCAATCTTCTCTTTTTCTTGTAACGTAGCGATAACGTCCGATATGGAGCACAAATTGTAGCATCGAGATATTATCTGTACAATTTGTTTGTAATCACTATCATTTTATTTAAATCCGTAAATAATATGTTGAATATTATTCTCATATTACCTAATAATACATATACAATATTGATTTCAATATAAAATATAAAATCAACTTACCGTCACAAAGGTCGAACATTAACTCGCAACTGGGGTCTGTACGTATCCCACACACGGTTTCCGAGTATACTGCGTGACAGCCAATGATCAACTAAAGCTGCGACCGACCTTATACTACTCACTGACCTTCAAATCGCAGACTCTTTTAGACCCCAGTTATGCGTGATAGAGTTAATATTACCCCCTCTCAACCTTATCAGCAGCCAGAGAAATTTCACTTCTAACATGCATGGCGGCCACGCATCTGTGTTTTTTCGTATTGATTCTTTACTTGAATTTCTTAATTTTTACACTTGCAACATATTTTAATCTTTACATATTAAATTTAGTTGGAATGAAACACAAAATAGATTGGAATAGCGGCATTTTTGGGGCAGAGGGGAAGAGAGCCAAAGAAACTAAAGCTGCTTATATGGAATAGCACGACTGACAGAAGCGGAGATGTTTTTGGAGAATTATGACATAGTGATTATTCAAGAAACATGGGTAGAGGAGAAGTCGATGGGGAAAGCGAGAACTAATCTTAGCGATAGGTATGAATGGACGGCAAAAGCAGCAATGAGAGAGAGTGCGAAAGGGAGAGCAAAGGGCGGGCCGTTGGTGAGAATTAAAAGAGATGAGATCAAAATGGAAGTGAAAAAGTGGGAATATGGATTGATCATCGAAGGAGACATAGAGCAGGAAAAGTGGAAAATTGTATCGGTGTATAATAACGTGGGGGTTAGGAATGTTAAGAAGGAAATCAAAACGCTGATCATAGAAAGTATTATGGGTGGCGAGAAACAGTTAATTGTCGGAGACTGGAATGGAAGAATTGGACAAGAGCAGGGAAGAGGCTTTCAAGGACAGGACGAAGAGTGGGTCAGAAATCCAGAGGACGGAACGAGAAACACGGAGGGCTTGGGACTGTTGGATTTCTGTGAGGACTATGGATTGACAATACTGAACGGGAGAGGGAAGGGGGATAGAGGAGGTAAACTCACATATGTAGGTCCAAGAGGAGCGTCGGTGCTGGACTACATAATTGTTAAAGAAGAGAGGGACGCAGACTTACCGATCTAGTCGGTCATCAAAAGAACGGAATTGGACCACCTGAAGGTAGCAGTTACGTTTAAAGCTGCGGTGAGGGAAGAGGAGGAGGAGGAGGAGGAGGAAGAGAGTGGATTAAAGAGAACCCACAGGAAAGAGGAAGACGGTTTAATCTGGAAGGAGGAGCGTAACGAACAGTACGAGAAAACAATGGCAGAAATTTGGAAACCTGAGGAGAATCAAGACTGAACGACCGAGAGAATGAAGAGGACGACTGAGTGCATGAGGAGGGCGGCGACGAAGGCGAGAATGGTTAAAAAGAGAAGGAAAAAGAAAGGACAGAGCTGGTTTGACGAGGAATACAAATCGAAGAGGAGAAGAGTGTGGAAGGAACTGTCAAAGTTCCTAAAAACCAAGAAGTCGGTAGACCGGCAAATTCTGAACAAGGAAAAGATGGAGCTAAAAAGATTGTACGAGAGTAAGAAGAAATAGTGGTGGGAAGGAAAGTGGCGGGACGTCGAGCAAAGTCAAAATATTAGCGACTTTTGGAGTGCAATGAGAATTTTCAGACCGCGTAAAAGAACAATGGGGCAAGGCATCAAAGAGGAAAGCTGGCTGGCACACTTCAAGAAGTTACTGGGGGGAACTGAGGGAACGGAAGCAGTCGGAGCTTGGAAAGGAGATATTGGCGAAGAAGTGAATGAAGAGGGACACGTGTACGAACTGAATCGGGGCATCGAGATCGAGGAAATGGGAAGGATTATGAAGAATATGAAGAAGAACAAGGCACCGGGGGAGGATGGAATCAAGTTGGAGTTTTTTAGGGGAATGCACCGAGAAGGAGTAAAGGAATGGCACCGAATTCTGAGTGACATCTGGAAGGAGGGTAGGATACCGGAAAATTGGCAGGTGGCAAGAATATATCCCATTTTCAAAGCAGGGGACGAGAAGGAGGCCGCGAACTATCGTGGGGTCGCATTACTGAATATAGGCTGCAAGATACTAACGGCGATCATGGCGAGAAGCAATCTTCTTTCCAGCCATACCCTCAATAGGGTATGGCTGAAAAGGCACGATAAGTTGGAAGAAAGCCAAAATGGGTTTAGATCGGCAAGATTGACGAGCGACCACGTGTTCGTCTTGAATACCTTAATAGAAAATAAACTCAAACTGAAAGGAGGAAAATTCTACGTGGCCTTCGTTGATTTTAAGGCAGCGTTCGACATGGTGGATCGGGAGTTATTGATAGAGAAACTGAGAAGAATCGGTGTGACGGGTAGAATACTGAGGATGATCGGGAACATCTATGAGAGCACGGCCAACGAAGTAAGCACGTAAGAGGGCTGCACGAGAGATTCCAAACTAACAGAGGGGTGCGCCAAGGGTATCCGCTCAGCCCAACACTTTTCAACATATTCTTGGACGACCTGGATAGTGACTGGAGAAGGGGAAACGAGGGAGGTACGGTAGTCGGGCAAACAAAAATATTCGCGTTAAAGTTCGCCGACGATGTAGCGCTTGTCGCAGACGACGCGAAGGGTTTAAATGGAATGCTGAGCACGCTGGCAAGGTATGTGAGAAAGAATCGCATGCAGATCAATACGGTAAAGACGAAAGTGATGATATTTAGGAAAGGAGGGAAAAGAAGCAAGAAAAAGTGGAAGTACGGTAACGACGAAATTGAAGAAGTGGGCAGCTATAAAAGTAGCGGGGTTTTTGGTTCACCGTCAAGAATTCATACACAAAACGAAAGTACCCGAGGAATTAAAGAATAAAATCGACTCGCTATTCGGAAATAGCAAAGGGCAAAATGAGTGGAACATGATTTTGCAGGGAGTTGTAAACCCCAGCTTATGCGACTATTGTAGAGAATTCGAAAAAGCGATAAGAGGGAAAGAAGAGAAGCAATAAGTCAAGTGGAATATAAATTAAGAGGAATGAGTGAGGGAGTGGAGGATTGCAGAAAGAAAGGTGGAGGAATGAGGTGAAACCAAAGAATGTAAATATGTTGAGGGAACCAAGAGGGCCAATTTAATTTAAGGAACAAAGAAATATATGCTAAACTTATGTCTAACCTATGTAAAAATTCCAAAGCCGTGATGGCTAATAAATACTACTACTATTATTAAATTTAGTTAATTTTTTACCAATTAAATTTCTGCATGTTTTGTATTATATAGCTTATTAAGGTTTTTTAAGAGTATTTATTTACCATTTGGATATCATTGTTTAGTAAACGAACCTCTACGCTTGCAAAGATTAACATGATACTAGGGAAAAAAGAACGGAAACCAATGTGCCATGTCGAATATCAGTGGGGTACAACAGTACCAGTTTAGAGACAGTTGACCGTGTCGGTAGAGTTCTGCATTTGAAAGCGCACGATCGCACGATCTCAAATTTTGTTCACTAACAATTTTTTTGAAATTTTCTATGAAAACAAATTAATTTTGGTGATTTATGAATTCATAATTCAAATATTAAAGATAAAACCTATTTTGTACAATGTTCTGAACTTATATTATATGGTTATTAACGGTCTTAGCATCGATATTATATTTGTCAAAGCAGTGGGGTACGGCCGTAACAGCTCAGAAAAAGAGAGAGTCGGCGCGAGTACCCTAGTCTATATCTCGCATTAGAAAAAGTGAGATGGACTGCAAGACGCGTCGGCTCGTACGTGATGGGCGAGAGACGTCACGGAGCTACGCCATGAAGTTGTGTGAGGTATATGGGAACGTGTCCGTGTGACCGAACACATTCTTGTAGCGACGCCAGCGACATCAGTAACTGGGATACCAAACTACAGTGGGGTCCTCAATTTCTCGCTTCTATCGAAGCATAAGCATATTCCTTCTATAGTTGTCCGAATTCGTTGTTCTTGGTTTGTGGAAAGACACCTTAAGGTGACACGATAAACGGAAGAACGTGGCGTTTTCACATTTCGTCGGTCTGACAAACTGTACGTGACATACGGCGTAACCAGTAGGATTACGTCCAAAAAAGAAGATCGGAGAAAGAAACAAAATTGATTCATCGACATAGGTCGAAAAACACCAAGGATCTTAATTGTAAAAATTTTGAGGACCATCGAACTTGCTTATTCGCCAAATCCACGTAACATCGAACGAAGTAAACATTTAGTTGATTTTTCAGAATTATAAAAATGGAAAAATTTGTTCTGCCGTTTCTATTGTTGTTGAGCTTTTATAGCCAGACAAGTGCATACTTTATAACAGTCGATGCACACGCCGAAGAATGCTTTTTCGATCGCGTCGAGGCTGGCACAAAAATGGGTGAGTTTCTGTTTTACCACGTATTTTTATTGTCGCGGATGAATTTCAATGTTCCGACGACGAACAGCCCCGTACGGAAATCGTGAAATCTTATTAGAACCTTTATGAACTCTCCTATCGATTTGCCTACTTCTCTGTCCATTAATTACTATGCTCGGTTTTCATAAAATCTAATACTTAACCTCAAAATTGAACGTTTTACAAGAGTGAGAGAGATGGCGCCATAGACATAGTAGCGAGGGAGACTGATATAGATAACGTGTTTAAAATTCTGTTAACATATGTGAAAATATGTTAACATATGTGAATATATGACCCTTTTCACATAAATGTTCCCTGTATAAAAAAGAATAACGCAACCATTGAGCAGCTGTTTACTGACAGTGATGGTCATTCTACCAATGTATCATGAAACCATAAGATACTCCCAAAATTTACAAAGAGAATGTAGAAATATCCTGTGCGCGTGTACAAAAATAAAGACACGAGCTAATATTTATTGAAATCATCTCTAACAAAGATGCTTTGAAGGGTCGTATACTATTTCTTGCGATCATACAGGTTTCACATGTTCTTAAATAAGATGCCTCGTCTAATAGACAATGCATGTAGTTAATATGGAAATTATATAATTGCAATACCACAATAGGCGCTAAAATAATTATTCCAATATGCATTCGAAACATTCTCCATCATGAACGAAGGATTTGACTACAGATAGGATATTGAAAATATTTCAGGGCTCACATTTGAAATAGCGGAAGGTGGATTCTTGGATATAGATGTAAGGATAGTTGGTCCCGATGGTAAAATAAGACATCAGGGTGAACAAGAAGGCAATGGAAAATATACATTTGCCGCTGACGTATCTGGTGACTACACGTATTGCTTCAGCAATCAAAAGAGCACTATGACACCTAAAGTTGTAATGTTCAACATGGATATCGGAGAACCTCCAAAACCAGCTAGCGAAAATAATTCTGCGGTCGAAACTCCGCAAGGCACAGAGGCAAATCATGTAAATTTGGATGGAATGATCAAGGATTTGAGTACAAGCTTATGGGGAGTCAAATCCGAACAGGAATACATGCAGGTAAGTTTAACACGACCCATAAGAACTTTTTGCATTATTGCAATATTCATGAACTTGCAATTACAAAATAATAATGTTTACTTCTTTGATAAAAACAATAAATTAAAATCATGATTTACAAAAATCCTTAATTATTTTCTTATTTCATGTTGCAGGTACGGGATAGAAATCACAGAGCAATTAACGAAAGTACAAACTTCCTTGTAGTCCTGTGGTCGATTTTCGAGGCAACAGTCTTGTTTTCCATGACATTGGGTCAGGTTTTCTACTTGAAACGTTTCTTCGAAGTTCGCCGAGTAGTGTAACCAGTTATATGCGAAGTATGTCTACCTATTAAGATAATAAATTAATTGAATTTTGGATAAGAAATGTTCTCAGTTCTCTGTATCATCATAAATATCGTATCCAGTAACTCGAATCCCCGAATTATTCCTTCGTCTTATTTTATTCTGGATAAAATGATCGATAATGATTTTAGCTTGTATCGGAAGATTCAATAGTTGTGCTTTCGAATGAAGCTTGGAAAAGCACTTCTTTTCACAAGCGTTTAATTTGCGATATTTGTATGCGATATAAATATATATACGTGTATTAGTATCGTTGTAAGGCGGTACGAAAAGCCCCGTAGGTTTAGACCGGAAAGATGCAGGGGAGGAGTCTACGAATTTCTAGTGAAGGAGGGGATGGCATTCCATTTCGTGTGTATGCGTTTGTATATGTAAGGGACATTGATGGGAATTGCACACAGCTATAAGAATACATAAGCGAGAGGTGGGTATGCATATATATTTACACATATACATATATATATACACATATACATTGAACACAATGAAAAACGGGAACCGAGATACGGTCGAGCAGCTCAAACCAAACCCCTCTGCATCACCAATCGATTACAATAGCGCACCTAACGCTAGGGTGGCGTTCAGCGAGCGAGGGTGCGCTGATGGTTGTTGAAAGTGAAAGGGTTTTCAAGATACCGTCTCGAAAAAAGATCTCCATACATTTTCCTTCAACCCTCAAACTCGATTTCTTTTTTTCACTTTAAATGACATTGTACAAAAAATATAACGTTTAAGGATATTATAAACGAATCTGGATTTCTTATGATCATGGCAGGTGCATAATGTTTCTGTGCGATAAACTTGGAAAAAGTTAGATGGCTCGTTTTTTAAATATCCACAACAAATTGCTTTTTATAGCGGACTTTTCTTATTTTTTATTCTGTTTTTAGTAGCCATACTTCTTGAACGGTATAGATTCAATGTGTACGAGCCACTTGTGTAAGGTTGAAAAGTATTATCGCTTAGAGAATTAAAAAATTGCAATGCCCATTGCAACTTTTGCAGTAATATTTAAACAATGTCTACAATACAAAGAACAACATTCATTTCTCTCGAATATGTAGATTAAAACAAACAAAATATCAATTGTGCATACAAAATATTGGGTAATCAACTTTGGATGAATTTAACTTTTATTCTTAAACGGTGTCTGTTAGTGTTTGCGTGGGATATAACGCAAATTCGTGTAAAAAAGATCGGACAAAGCCATGAAAGAAAGTTTAAGAAAACTTACAAAAACGAAATATTACCTACCTCATGCAACCAGAATTAAAATTATAAATGCAAATGGATTTTTCACGTAAGGGCGCGAGCTCTTTTTTTCATAAAGCTGCAACAATAAATTATAAATGATATTTGGAAAGCTATCGAACGATGCAACCGGCATTCTTCGTAAGAATGGAAAACGTACAAAAAATTTAAAAAAAAACAAAAATAATAAGATTCACGTTTTCATATCCTGTCTGCGTTACAATGTTTCCTGCTTGCGATCTTTCGTTTCAGGCGTCTCTGTTCCTTCGATCCAATGGCTGTAGGCAAGTCTCGCAAGCCAGACAGTCACGAGAATACACTTGGCGTTTCACTGTACAGGCGAAGCAAAAAATCCTTCAGTTTTTCAGAATGAGAAGTTTGTTTTAGACAAATTATTGCAATCGGTTATTTATGATTGAATTAAATAATGATCTGTATTATTTAGGTAAAAAGGCAATAATAAGCCTTTTTTGCTCCATCGTAGAAGCTTTATCCATTAACAATTAGAATAAATGATCCGAAATAATAGTGACAACAATTAAGGGTACGAAAAAAGGTAATATCAGACATTTATGAAAATAATATATTTCAACAAGAAATTGTACACAAAAAAATATTACAGGATTGAATTTATCGCAATCGAAAAAGTCTTTCTTTTCGATGCTGCTTTTTCTTTTTTGCTCACTCGCATTATTACATACGGTAATTAGTACCATGTCTTCCACGAAATATTTTTACAGCAATGAATTTTTAGCCATCGATTGCCATTTTTTTCTTCTATCAACGACATTCGATTGTCGCATTGATCGTACATATATATATGTGTATATGCGATTTTATTTGCGCGAGTGATAGTCGATCGTAGCTTAACTTACTATCTCGGTTTTTTTTTCAATGATAAAAATTCAAGTCGATAAATCGCAGCGATTAATTCCTCGTGCTATTATTCTCAATTACAATCATCTAGCAATAACAAAATTTTTGCTAATTCATATAGCTCGTAAAGCTCAACTTTGAGATTCGATTCACAAAAGAAATGAAAAATCATCGCTACGAAATTGCTTTTCTGATCAACGCGAGATCCAAATGTCCGAGTTGCAACAAAATGGTAATCGGGACTCTCTCTCTCTCTCTCTCTCTCGATTTTCATCTTTTGTTTTTCACGCGGTATATTTCGCGACGCTATCTAAAATTTTATCGATCCTACAAATAATAAAAAAATTATTCTTTTCTGCTCTTCGTTTGCTTATTCGAATAAACTCTTATTCGATTATCCGTTAACGAGCAAACGTACAATCGTCAGGATTTACAGCATCGTGTTACTTATGGTATACATAAAAATCGAAATCGTTCTGCATCGAATTCAAGTTTAAGTTTCGAACTACGAGCTATTACGTATGACGAGTAATTGCAGAATATCTTCAATTTTCTGGACTATAATTAGTGGTGTTTGGTAGGTAGGTTGGTAGGGTTGTTCGTTTTTGATGCGACGAACTACGCCGTGGGCTTTCTTCACCTATATACATACATACGATAACGTCACCCATAACAATGATTTTTTTCCGCTTATCCTTGAAATCTTCGAGTGATCAGCGGGCAATTTTTCCTATCGAATAGAAATAGTGAAAGAAAAATACGCGCAAATTCCATTATAGATAGTTTCGGTAATATAAAAAACTGCCGATCTACCAATAACCCGGACTTTAATGACTGTAATTATAGTGTTTTACAAACGCCGTGATTATTACTTTTCGACAATTTGGTGAACAAAAAAGTGATTTTTTCTCTTAAATTCTACGTCCATATATTCTTTCCCCGCTGATCACAAAGCGACGCTGGGATGTACTATTTTCTTAATCTTCGATGCGAATATAAAAAAAATCCTCGAAAATTCCCAAAAGCGTGTTTTTTCTTGAAGATTTCGCCGTTTTCACATTATGGATAGATATATAGGTTTAATGTCACCGCACGGCCCTAGTCTCAGTTCACGTTTTGCCTCTGCTAGAGTTTCAGTCAGCCACCAATGCCCTCGGAAAGCACATACAAGCGCGCTAATGTTCGTGTATTCATTGGTAAGGCCACTTTTCTATACAATTAATAAAACTGCGACAAAAAAAACTCTCATTGCATGCTTTCATCCGTGCAAATAAGTAAACAATATCTTTCCCTGCGTCTCGTTTTCGAAAACGTTGGAAACATTGATTTTATGGATTTCTTGTCGTTAATATTTTTCGTTTTTTTGCTTCCTTACACAATTTTCGTCTTTCATACCGCTACAAGTAAAACAATAATATGCTTAATGTGTAAACACTCCACGCTCTCATTCCAATGAATAATTCGTAGCTGTTCCAACAATTTGATATTTCCTATTTAATTAAAGATATAAAATAAGCGTTCGACTTAACAGATTATTATCATAAAGAATGTTGACACGAAACAGTGTGTGTCTGTGTATGAATGTTATATACGCATTGAATAAAAAAAGTCCGATCGCACCTTTTTCTCTCTCACATAATAATAACGTAAATTGGCTGAACGCTATGATTTGGTTCAATCGTATATTGCGATTTCTTCTCGACACGTTCTCGCATCAATCGCACACGATTCCGTTGTTTTTACGTCCATCGATCGTTCACGCGCCATTCGATTATCCCGGCTATTCTAGCTAATCGAGTAATGACGATAATAAAAGTTTGATTACAATAAAAGCAATAGCGAGAAAAAAACATATATATTAAAAAATAGTAATAATAGTAAAGGTTGGATTGAAACGAACCAAAACAAAAAAATGCTTTCCTTCCGTTTTCGATCTTACGATCGAGAATATTCACAAGACTTTCAACGTAATAGAAAATTCGTTGTTCACATATTAAAGAAGAACACGTTTCAACGTCAGTGGGACGATAATGTTATTAAAAATTAATGAAGCTCGGTCGACAGACGAAATCGTCTCGTATAGCGAACGGCGATTTACAAATAGTTCAAATATTTTAACAATATCGTTGAAATGTCGTACGCCCTATGAAAACGAAAAAGTCGCAAAACAAAAAACAATGACGGAACGCTAGAACGATCACAATCGAGTACATGCCTTATTTCTTCTCAACTGAAGATAATCCATGATTTTAGATGAAACGATGTAAGACTCATTTTTGCTTCGCTCAACGAACTTTACGTCAAATCGAGACGGTAATAAACAGAAAGAAAAAGATTACAAACATAACCGTGCTCCTCTCGACTGATCGAAGAATTTGCTATAAAAAGAAGTGAATCTAATTCGACGTAATACAAGGACGAGAGAATGAGCAAGAAGGAAGGAGAAAGAATGATTGGGAATTTCGACGAACCCATTTTTTATCACAATGTTTTTTTTTCTTTTTTTCTTTACGTAAAAAATATGAGCAAACAAAACCGTTCGAGACGGAGCTTATTCGTAATATTACTAATAATAATAATAATAATAATAATAATAACCATATCGTTCGTATCATTCGTGTCGGTGTATCAGCGAAAGAAAAAAGATATGTATATATATATATATATATATATATATATATATATATATATATGTGTGTGTATGTATACATAAGAACGAAAATAGTACCGCCATCACACTAATGCGACAGCACGAATACTAATGATAATTTGCAAACGAGGTAGAAACGATTAATTCATAAACTCTTATTAATTTGTTTTGTTCCTACGCTTCAAATTACTCGTCGGTCAAACCTTGCACTCGTTTCAGGAGTCTCGATCCTCGTTCATCGACGAAAACACCTTTGATCGGTCTTTTCTTTTCATTGAATCACAAAATTGGAGTCAGATATTTTTATTTTGAAAACTTTTGAGTATTTTTGTTCGTTACATCATTTCAATGAATCTTACAAAAAAAAAAATTTCTTACAAATTCATCGAGCCGAATTTTGCATAGGGCTTCGTGCCTCTGGCTGGCATCGAGAAGATGGATTGGAAAAATAATTCTTAAATTCTGTTCAATGATACGTCCAATTGTGGGAAAGAGGATGATTCAGGCAGTCGGAGAAAAAAGGAGAGAAAACTCCCTCGAGACTCCTAAATATCGAATGAAAAAGCGTCAACGTTGATTTGTAAAAAAAGAAAAAAAAAACAACGAATGACACAAATTATGCGAGAGCTGAACGAGGTGCGCATCACCTCACGTGCCATAGGCCAAGATTTAACGAGCTCAATTGCGGCAATTTCATAATTCTCTCCAAGCCACTGGTCGTTATTCTCGTACAACCATAGAGATCGATGCACCTCAAGTGTTTCATACTATCGGCAATGGTGTTGAGTCCCTTATCCGTTATTCTGCTGCATTGTCCAATATTCAAAGTTTCAAGATCATGAAGAGTTTTGGCAATTTTGCATACACCCTCGTCGCTTATCTGACACGCCGAGAGCGAGAGTGATTTAAGATTAAAGAGACCCTGCGAAACGTGGACGAGTGCTTGATCGCCGATTTTGTCGCAGAATGATACGTCCAACGAGGATATTCTGCTGTTACCCTCAGCGAGATAAGCCATACCGACGTCCGAGACGTTATCGCACGATCGCAGATTCAATTCTGCCAATGTTGGCATTTTGGCAAGATGCTTTAGTCCCGAGTCGGTTATCGAGACACAAAACGAGAGATTGATGGATTTAAGAGCCGGGAGACCAACGGAAACGTGCCTGAGCGCCTCGTCGCTCAGTCTCTGACAATCCTGAAGTCCTAGATGCTCGAGCGCCAAATTTCCATCCGCTGTCTCTCTGTTTAATCCAGAAAGATGAGCTATTCCCTGATCGGATATGTGCCAGCAGCTTCGCAGATCGAGCCTTTTGAGTCTCTTGAGGCCCCACGCGATCAGCAACAAGCCCGTGTTGGTTATGTTGCAGCAACCTCCGAGTTCCAGTGACTCGAGATTTTTAAGATATTGCGCTATTCGGCTCAGCGACGCATCCGTTACTTGTTTGCAAAGTGACAAATTGAGCTCGACCAACGACGTAAATTCTTGGGATATTGCGTTACCAAGTCCGGAATCGGTGACGTTGTAACAACCGGAGAGATTGAGCGATTCGAGATTTGGTATTCCCTTGACAACGTCACCGAGACCACGCCTCAATGACAATACCTGAACTCTCTTGACACCGCGCTTAACGAGGCTCGCGAATAGAGCAGGTGCTTGTTTTCGCAGATGCAATCTTGCCTCGACACCGCGCCATACCGAACGATGGTAAGCAGCGTCGCGCCAAGCCACACAGACTTGAGCCGCTCTTCCCTTATCGCGTACATCAAGATGACTGAATATAAGTGCCAATATCTCCGGATATAGGCTCGAAACGTGAGTACTCGCAAATGGTATCCCTCTTTTGCACAAATCGGTAAGTAATCTCGATATACCTTGACCCTCGTAATTGGTTATATCGGCCGAGTCGTTGGTGTAACGCTCGCGTCCATTAATCCCGTGCAGACAGTTCGAATTACCACCGCTAGGATCGTAATCGGCATTGCCATTAACGCCATTTGGACAACGGCGACCACCGGCTGTAGCGCCGCTGTCGCCGTCACCGATGGCTTGTTTACTATTTTTTAACGGCAGCGTGACGTTTTCCGTTGACGAGGTGAGCGCCAGATGAGGCTGATGCAAATGATAATAGTGTCCCGATCTGTGCTGCAATAATGTCGTGCAGCCTCGTGTTGTCGTTGTTCCAGTCGTTATTCCTGGCAATTCTGTCATCAAAAGCTGACTATCTTCCATATTGGGTCTCTTTGAGACCCCGATAAGATCATACACTGATTCTACAACGATCCTTGATCGCACGACTTTGTCTTCGACAACCAAGATATTTTTATCCACATAATAATCAGATTGTTATTTATTTCAATTATCGTCGGGATTCCTCTTGCATTTTCTTTTTCTTTCGTAACGATCTTTCCTTCGACTCCTAATTCCTCTTTACCAACAACACAACCTGTTAATTTTCAAAAATAACCAAAAATTGTCACGTATTATATTTCCCAACCATGCGTTACGTCGCGTTTTGAGTCTCCCTTTATTACACACCGAGAATACGATTTTTGTTCTTTCTTATACCGGCACTCTGGCGCTTGGCCCAAGAAGAACGCCTTAAAAGAAAATTAGCTTCGAAGATCCGTGAGTCCTCGAGCGTTGAAATGTTAAAAAAAACACGCCACTAATGTTGATACACGAATGCCTTCGCAACATTTGGCTGTTTCTTCCTCCGAAACTGTCCTCGTTTTTTTAAAGAAAAATTCTTTTTTTTTCACTCGAACGGACTCCCATATAGCGTCACTCGACACGCGCACTGTTGTGTTCGTTTTTTTTGCACCATAAGCGTCTTCGAAAAGCACGCGGAGCGTATCCGTATACTCTATATGTGTGTATGTACACGAGATGGAAAAACACATACACGAAGGCCTGGACACACCTCGACTTCACCCGAGCGAGTCGAATGCCATAGAGTCGCGACACCCAAGAAGAAGCCTTCGCTTGTAAAATGAGGCAGGTCTTCTCTGTCTCTCTCTCTCACTCGCTCTCCCTCACGCGCACAGACACATACGCACATATACTATCCCTCTCACTCTCTGTTCTGTCCCTGCGTTATATTATATTATCACTTCACTACTTCTCTCCACAGGCCAGTCTCGCACTCCACATTCGCGAATGATAAAAAAAAGAAAATAAATGTAGAAACAACGAAGCATCAATAACGAAAATTTCGCGTCACACACGTGCGATTTTTGTACCAGTGTATTATTAGAGTCGCGAAACGTACAAAACAGCCGTAAAGTATTGGACGTGCGTTTTTGTACGTAGGAGGCACGGAAAAATGAAAAAAGAGACGTGGAATTGGTGAAACGCAACGCGAAGCACTTCCCACAAGCGTGTCGAGCTCACACCACGATCCAGTCCAGTGTGCACTTTCGGTTATGTGTATGCGTGTGTGCGTTGACTTGATTCACGGCTACGTTCAAGTGCTGTTTTCGATCGTCAACCTGTTTCGTTTCTTTTCATTCTTATTAGATGTCACCAAATTTTCTTAAATCATGAATTTTCGCACACTCAATAACAAAAAACATTGCCTATTCTGTCTCACGAATAGTGCACAAGTTGGGATGGAACACGCTGTGGATGAAGTTCGAGACTAAATACGAGAAAAAAAAAGAGGGCAGTGCCGACGACTGTCGCTATGGTAGCGTCCTCGGAACAGGCGAACTCCGCAGGTAGTGTCTACACGACTATGGCACATGGCCCATGGTTGCATAGAGCCCCTGTTTTTGCCAGAAAAAGAAACTGAGCGTGACAGACGTATGAAGAGTTAGAAATGAAGAGAGGGACGGATAGTCACACAGAGAGGAACAACAAAGAGAGGGAGCGAGCCATCCAATGAACGATTACTACGAGCCCGAGCTCGACGATGGTTCGTCGAAATACGTTAGCGACGGGTCACGTGATCACGTAGCCGGATATCGATTCGGGGTTGTGGCGGCGGCGGCATTTTTAAGTTTTCGTGCTTGAGGGGGCGGGGCCATGGGGTATAAATGCCACGTTCTCTGGGTTTCCAACGTGCATACACACGTTATACTGACGTGGGACAACAAAAGCGAGCAGACTTGGGCCACCTACCTACCTGACTACCTGCTCCCTTTTACCTGCCCTTCTTTTTTCTTTATTTTTTGTCCTTTTCAACTGCAAATTCCATCATTCTATCCTCTTACCCTATTTTTCCTTCCATATATACATCTGTACATTTTTATACATGTATGGCAGTGATTGTACGTATTTCTGAGGAATTCATTCCTTTTTTTATTACTCATAGCAAATTAACATAAATATGGAAATTAAAATATACGTGGACTAACTGTAAGATATGTTCAACTCTTATCGTAATAATGTTTATAGTATTAAAATAATTTTACAATAATGGTGGAATCATACCTCGCGATCTTGGATGTTGAAATGTATGAAAATTCATTATACAAAATATTTAGATATATAAAACTGAATAAGTATATATATCCGAAAATTTTCGATCCTATATGCGAACAATGCATTTACGCCATAAAATGCATTTCCGATTTTCTAAACGAGTATTTTAAGTACAAAATGAAAATGATAATTAATATGTTATAATCATTAAGGATACGTTTTTTCCATGCTCGTGAAATCAAATTGTATAGGCTCGCAAGTAGATGTTATAATTTATGTACACAACACTCCTTTTATTTTTGAAAATACCTGGCGAAAGAATACTAGCACGATAGACGGAATGCTGGCACGATAGACAAAGAAGAAAAATCGAAGGTCGCTCACTGTACCTGAATGTAGCCTCGTCTTAGAAATTCTCCGTCCTCGGGACAATTCATTCGTACTAGACGCTGGCATTGTAATAAAATCCGGCCGAAGTAGGAACGACTACCTGCATTATAAACTTGACACTATATTTATTCCAATATTGAGAAGCTAAAGCGATGGCGATAATATGATCAAGTAAATGGTTCACTTAAACAAAACATATAGATTCAAGTAATTTTTATAACAATATCTGTATTGCGACTGACGAGTTAGTAATTCACCCGCAATTGTTTATTCACACAAAAAACGGATCAGAATCAAAATGACTCATACATATGTGACATGAAAGACTTAATATGTGATCAACAAAAACTTTACCCCCCTTAAGGAGGTTCGAACACATACTCGCGGAGAGCGGGAAGCGGGGGGGGGGGGGGGGGGGGGTCCTATGCGTATACACAGGGTCACGTGATCATTGCCAACCCTAAATATTGTGACAAATTAAGAAAAATGTACAAAACGCTAAAGCGGTCATATGTTGATGCTGAAAATACTTAATATTATGTTTTTATTAACTTTAATCGTGATAAAAAATCAATGAGAATAACAGCAATAGGGCCAGTAATTCTAACGTTGGTACAGATACCTTGTCATAAGTGTGCCTACGTACGTGCATGTATACCTAACCTATTTCTTCACATTTTTCAACAAAGATAAAAAGATACAATAAAAAAAAGGTCAATACGCCAACACAAATTTTGTTATCAAGTCTTTTTTGAAGATTTAATTTAATTAGGAATTATTCTGAATGAGAAAAATCTTGTCAGTTGAAAATTTTGTATTGAGGGCGTCGAAAACTTTTCAACATCGTAACGTTCACGGCCGTGACGGTAGACGTTGTCTGATTCGACTGCATAATTGACTTATGGCCGGTGTCTTCACCTCTGGATCAGTTCTGGATACCTTTACCCGGAAGATATTCTGTATATTCCTTGGGTGATATCTTTCGGATAAATTTATCCAGAGTTGAAGAAACCGGCCATTAAAGAATCAGAAATTCTCTCTGATTCTTTAATGGCTGGTCTGAATAAAAAATCCGCATATGAATGTCTCGTTCTGGTACATACCATTTTACCATTTGACCAGGGTTGTTCTAAAAACTGAGAACGAGATAGTCCACTAAATCTGCGGAAGTTTTTATATTCTTCGAAATTTGTTAACTTTCGCAGGTCCATATGAGGACTCACATTATTCCTTGCTTCAGATTGGATACGTTTTGTAGCCTGTTACACATTATTTTTACCTGACACCAAAATGCAATTTTGTTTAAATCGCGAATTATTATTTCTAGGCATTATTAGCCCATGTTATCCTAAGTGATCCACATTACCCCGACACTTTCGAGAAACATTTGTGATAAATTTTAGTGACTGTGAGGATAATGCGAGTCAAAGACCTTCTACACCCTCCTTCAACATTATGTTCTTATGATACAAAGTATGATTTTTGATATCCCGAAAGCTGAAAAACGAAGCTGGTATCAGGAGGACATAATGTCGAGCGAAGTTGCAAAAAGTATCTGACCTGCATTGCCCGGACTTACCAGCTTTTCTAAAAGTAATTTCAGAAGCTGGAGGTAATCTGGGATACCTGGGGTAATCCTGGTCGATCAACAATGTTGATTTGGACATCGACATTTGCACTTTAGAATTCTCATCATGAAGCAAATATGTCCCATGACGAAAATAGAAATAATCCATAAATCATATCATCCTTCTCATAAGCGAATCTTTGCTGAACAAGATTATGAATTCAAACGACTGTAGAAGCATGTCTATGCTTCGGGTGAAACAAAACATTGATGATGTCACTGTAGTTTCGGACGCCAGTTACTGGCATCGCTGGCGTTGCTACAAGAATGTGTAAAGCGCCCCGTAAACGAACAAATAATTTGACACATTTGGCAAAAATGTAAAATTTGTAAAATTATTTGTTGGTTTACCGGGTGCTTTAGGCTACGCAGACACGTTCCCGTATATCTTACACAACTTCTTACAAGCACGTACAAGCAGGCGCAACTTACAGTCCATCATCTTTTTGCTATTCAACGATAGCAAAAAAAAATGTTGAAAATGTTAAAAAATACAAAAACTGGAATCGTCCATAGTTTATTGATAAAAAGTTACCAGCCAACTTCAAGTCAGACTGAGAGAAAGTAAATTTCGTTTTTAAAAAAACAAACAAATCTTTAAAAAGTTAATGTCGATCGGCCGATTTTATGTAGCCCGCCTACGGGACTTGTTCAATTCCGAATGACTTCAGAATCGAGCACTGCGACGCCAGGTGGCAGCTCCTTTGCTTCACCCGAAGCATAAGCATCATAGGCATATTCCTTCTATAGTCATCTGAGTTCGTGATCGTTCGTGTTCGTTGATATATGTGTTTGTCACCTGGACCCTAAGCTCGAATGGATGTCGACATTCTCTCTTACTCTGTTTTTGCTCAATTATTCAAAAATTTCAGGACGATATTCAAACGCCAGTTGCCAAATGAATTGTTGATCACCATTCCGCAATGTAGCATCAGATCATTCGTCCAAAAAGTCAGACCTTAAGTTAGTAGCGTCGCGTTTCAAAAGTTAGGTTAGAATTTAGAAATTTCAATAACAAACACAAAAAACCCTGTTACATCTTTTTAATAATAACCTCAAATAATTCTCAAATAATAATTTGAGAAATAAAAATGAAGAAATATTGCCAGGAAGATGTTGAAGGACCTTAATTCGATGGTACGTAAGGATTGAAATACTACGAATGCGATTAAAGATATTGTGAAACGTCAACCTTACTTCGATATCTTAAATAATGTTTGCATACAAACATTGCAACATTTTTATAATTTTTAGCGGCGGTTTAGCGAACCATTTTCTATTAGTCTACCACTAGTTTAACAACTATTAGAAAAATATTGTTTGGGACATTCACATTCTGTCTCTGTCAGCGATACGTGTCTTATCTCAAATGCACGGGTTAAACATCGAGGCTCTATTTTTCCTTGCCTTTTTACATGCAAGCGGATTATTTTAAACAAAAAAAAAACAATTCCTGTATTTTTGAAGATCGCAAATTCGGTGCAAATTCCTTATGTCTTCAATATTTATATATACATCGTAAAATTTTACTTCATCATCAAAATCGTTCAATCTTTTCAGTTTATTACAATCAATCAGTACTGCAAACAAAGATGGCTGAGAAGGATGGCAAGATTGAATTTGTGACATTACCGTGTCCTGTGAGACCACGTAAAATCGCGCCGCAAAATATTGTTATTAGACTCCGGAGGCGAGAGACAATAGGTTGTCCATATCCTGGTACTCATGTACTAAATGCCCGCCAATTCTATCAAAATGTGTTTCCCAATTTTACGGTCGTAAACGTCGAGAAACCACCATGTTTCTTGCGTAAATTCAGTCCCGATGGACGATTTCTGATAGCATTCAGCGCGGATCAAACGTCAATTGAAGTCTATGAATATCAAGGTGCATCAGCCGCTGCTGATTTGCTTGCCGATCTTAAGGGTGAATATGTGGGACACAAAAATGACGATCGTACTTTTCATATAAGAAATAATATTTTTCGGAGATTCTTCAAGGTATTTATATCGATAATAATAGTCAGAATGATGCAAAATCATATCTCTTGTTATGTAGCACGAGAGTTACACTTTTTTCTGGCTTAAGTTGTTTATGGTCCAAGATTTTTCATGGAATTATTTATATGTGATTATTCGCAATTTTGTTTTATAGCACAAATGGATTGTTAATGTTGTTCAAAGCAATGAACAACTTAATAGGGAATGCAGTCTTTTCACCGACGATGGCCGTTATGTTATAGCTGGTTCAGCTGCTCATATACCCGATGAATTGAGACCACACTTTTATCAGGTAGTCAGAGAAAAAAAACAATAATATCAATGATCTAGCCTATCGCGATTGCATAATAGGGCAAAGATATCTTTTTAAATACTGTTTAGTTTATCGTGGTACGAAAGAAGAAGAGGTTTATGTTTAAAAAGAGCTGTCCATTTTTATTTTTCGTTTTATACCTTATAGAATTGTCCAATTGCATTCACAATGCCTATGTGCAAAATTTCATTTGAATTGAATCAAGTTTCTTAACCCATTTGCATCATGACTCTACCTATGCTTCCCAGTTTAGATATCAGCGGCGTTCGACCAACTACTAAATTTAAGTCGCAGCTCCCGGTATAAATCGCGCTTGCTGATAGGTGACGATCGCCATGTGCCGATGGATGCAAATGGGTTTAAGAGATGCAGAGTTATTATCACTTGAAACCTAATGTCTTCTTTCTAGTCCGGGGGATTAAAAAAACAAAAATTTTTGTCTTTAACCTTCTCTTCTCATTCGCTTGAATCGAAAATGTTTCACCGGTTGTGAATCGCACCGTGTTTTTATCGATTACTCAAAAAATTCGTGCGTTAAGGAAACACGAAGTACATTTCTATGTTTAAATTGACTAAAAAAAAGGTAGTTATCGATCATATCTACAACACCAATCAATCTTACCATTGAACGGATTTATGTCATACGAAAAATAATGGATTGCTTTTTTTCACATCTGTATATTTCTGGTAACAGATCTATACAAACAACGAGGCTCTCACACCGAATCCTCGATCTCCACTTGAGGACTATAGTCTTCACCTTGTCGATTTAAGAGGTGGAAAACTCTGTGATAGTAGACATTTTAAAGTTGATAAAATTTATCTTTCGCATAATCAAGGTAAACTATAAATTTTCATTGAAACGATTATCGGTTACATGTAAAAAAGTTATTGTAATTTTGTTCGGTAGTTGAAATCAAACACACACATATATACTTCTAGGACTATATTTGTATAAAGATATTTTGGCTGTGTTATCTGTACAACATCAAGCTATCCATATATTTCAAATACTAGACGGAATGTTTATAAACGTGAGAACGATCGGGAGGTACGTAATATTGAATTATAAGGGATACAACAACGAAAAACTTTATACTGGATTCAATTTATTCGAGGCACTTTATTATTCAAGGTTTTGTTTGGAAGACGATGCTTATTTGGTAATGAGCGCTTGGCCCGGTGTTCATTCAAGACCTTTCAGGGATGCTAGTATCAACAGCCTAAAACACAAATTGCTCGTGTATCTATACAAAAGAGCAAAATACATGAGCGATACCACGCGTGATCCTTACGAACTACGACGTTTTTATCAGTATTTTGATCAGGTGTATTTTCTATGACGGAATCATTCGAAATAATTCAATGCTAAACTAATTATTCCAAGTTACTCTCAATTTCGTAAAATGCACGATAATCAAGCCTTTGTCATTCTCAGTTGAACGCTCTAAGAATGTGGAAAATGCAACTATTGGACACAAATCATATACTCGTCCGATATGCCAGCGAGGAAGTAGCTACTTTGCAAGCAAGCGAGCCAAATGCACAGCCTGCTCTGCTGGTAGTCTACGATATGGTCACCGCCAAGGTTCTTGCTGCATACGATAACGCCTCGACGCAATTATTGACTCAGTTTGAGAATTTCAGCGATTTCTTCAGAAATGCAAGAACTAGTACAGACTGCCAATACATGTGCTCTCCATCCAATAACATTTACGCAAGGTACAATACTACTTTTTCCAATAATTACGTTTTTCTACTACATGGCGATCTTTTGGGAACATTTTTGAACTTTTTTTTTGTTTGCACATCTCCGATCAGATTAATGCAACAAAGATTCAAGCAGACAATCGTCAGTGCACGATACGGAGGTCTGACCGAAGCAACAAAACGTTTGCTTGGTCAATTGCCAATATCGGCTCAATCGTACTCGAGCTCGCCTTATTTGGATTTATCATTGTTCTGTTATGACGACAAATGGGTATCAATGATGGAAAGACCAAAAGCTTGCGGGGAACATCCTATTCGGTAAGAGAGAAAATAATCTATTGAACGAGATATCTGAGTTTATTTCAATCAGTGGGAGTTATGAATTGCTTGTTCAGGTTTTATGCCCGAGATTCCGGCCTCTTAAAGTTCAGAATGTACGCGGGGATGTTAGGCCGGTCGGCACCTGTGGTCGCCAGAAGATTGGTCGCCTTTACTTTTCATCCGACCGATCCATTTGCTATATCTGTACAACGTACAAACGCCGAATACATTGTCAGTTTTCATGTTAGACATATATGATGATGATGATGGAATCATTGTATAACAATAAAGTGGCTTTTTCTATCTTATTACTCCGAAAAACGGAATCCTATTTTTCCGCAATATTCTTCTAATCACTGTGTAAGTATCCAAGTGGCGTATACCTTTGAGACTTGCACGTCGCAAATCCCTTTAGTGCAATGAGACGTATTTTTTTTTGTGCAATGGTTTTCTGTTAGAGTGCTTCTGGACACCGGGCCACTTAAAACACCCTGCATAATGACATTGACTTATGCATCCCGCAATGATTAGCGCGTACCCGGAAATTTCTCACAGTTTAAAATTTTACCGATGTTAATGCGCTCTGCTATACCGAGGTGGCACTTGTATATTCGTTAAGTGCATGAACTATAGTTTAGCGCCCTCTGATCAGTTGGTCGATGAAGGTGAATGCAAACCTAGATGGTCAAAGCGTAAACAACAACAAGAACGCGCTTTAACCTCCAAATGCACGCGTCTATTACGATCGTTACGATAAATATTCCCAACAGTTCTGAACATATTCAATATTAAACAGTTTATCTGGTGATAAGAGTTCGGTAGTTTAAAAAAATAACATAATGTTCGAGGCACACAGCATAAACGCCGAGCATAAAGATTTGATCCACGATATTGCTTATGACTTTTACGGACAACGCATGGCAACATGTTCTAGTGATCAATTCGTAAAGGTAAGTTAATGAACAATAATTTAACAACTGTACCTTCAAAATAGTTTATCGGAAATTTTCCTTTCGCTTCGTTTTTTTTATTAATTACGGTCGACGTACTGTCGGGTTTTTAATAAATTCTCATACGACAAAGTTCTCTGATGTTCGATTTCCATTGCTATTCAATAGATATTTTTGCATGCGAGTTTTTCTGATACCTAGAAGTTCTTTGTTTGTGGGTTGATCCAATTTGAATCGGTATTCGGATGATTTTCTTCGCTATCATTTTTTTAATTGACGAAATTTGACATCAAGCTTTTGAAAATTCATATATTTCTAGATTGTCTAGATTTCAATAAACTTTTTAGATTTGTATTCGATAAAAACTTCAACATGAAGTGCAAATTTGTTGATTAAAAAATTGGCGTAAAGCATTAGAAATAATAGAGTGTGGTTTGAGTACTATGTATCCTTGCTTTTCATAAATACCTACATCATAGCTTTTTCCAGCAGTTTAAGTAACTTGGAGACCTTTATATAAAATTTAACGTACATGACTATTACTAGTAGGATAAGCTTCTTTATACAAATTAAATAAATAAAAGTGTCGCTGGAAACAGTCTTAATTTGCCATGCTACATAAGTTATATACAAAAATCATAAAAAAATATTGTCAAATCCAAAGTTCGATACTAAACTTAGTCCATCAAATTTTGAAGAATAAATTAATGTAATCCTAGGTATGGGACGAGGATGAACATGATAATTGGCATTTAACGGCATCTTGGAAAGCTCACAGCGGTTCTGTCTGGAAAGTAACATGGGCTCATCCCGAATTTGGTCAAGTTCTCGCTACGTGCTCTTTCGATCGAACAGCAGCTGTGTGGGAAGAAATTGGTAAGGTGATAAAAAATCACAGGAAAAAACATGCGAAAAGATTCTCTAAAAACAAATGTTACGCAGTTGGCGAAGGTTCTGGTCCAGGTGAACTAGGAATGCGACACTGGGTCAGAAGAACAAATTTCGTAGACTCTCGTACTTCCGTAACGGATGTGAAGTTCGGACCAAAGACATTGGGTCTTCTACTCGCAACTTGTAGCGCTGATGGCGTTATAAGAATATACGTAGCATCCGACGTCATGAATCTCAGTCAATGGACTCTCCAACAAGAGATAAGTTGCAAACTCGCTTGTAGTTGTCTTACATGGAATCCATCGTTGTCCAGGTAATCCAGGACAAGAATAGCGTGTACCGTATTTTACGGACTATAAGACGCACCTCAATGTTTAAGCAATTGAAAAAAAAATAATATTAATTCGGAGTATAAGACGCACCTGAATTTTGGAGGCAATCTTTTGAAGAAAAATGTGCGTCTTAGAGCCCGTAAAATACGGTATATCTATGCGTGCTGTTAACCTAAATGTTTTACTACTTTTGAGTGCTGGAAATTATGGAATTGTTATTCATACAATTTAAAAGAACATATTCCAGTGAAAAATACAGACATACATGAGTAATAAAGTTGAGGGGTTGGCACACAGAAGTTTCTTAACAGCGATGCATGTTTGTTATTTTTCCATAATCATTTAGATTACATCCGCCGATGATTGCCATCGGCAGTGACGATTCAAGCGTCTCGAACGGTGGTAAAGTATTCATTTACGAATATTCGGAAAACAGCCGGAGATGGGCGAAAACGGAAACTCTGTCCAACGTCGTCGATCCTGTTCACGACATCGCTTTTGCACCAAATTTGGGAAGAAGTTTTCATACGCTTGCCATTGCAACGAAAGACGTTCGAATTATTACTCTAAAACCAATGCAGTACGTATCCATTTGGAAACTCGGTTAATCAATACGTTTGTACATTATCAATTATGTTGTACTCTGTTCCATTTTGAGTTCATCGTCTCTTATCATCGTCCATTTTCTATTTCCGTGACAATTATTATTTGTTAGGGATACCGCTCAAAGTGGACTTTCACGTTTTGAAATAACGACAGCAGCGCAATTCGACGATCATTACTGCACCGTTTGGCGCGTATGCTGGAACATAATGGGCACAATATTGGCTAGTTCAGGTGATGACGGTTGCGTACGCCTTTGGAAGGATAATTACATCAATAATTGGAAATGCGTAGCGGTACTCAAGGGTGATGGAACATCGGCTCAAAGTGCTGAAATTCCACAAATCGCTACACCACCGAGTCACTCGATTAGTGCTCAACTACCTCTATCTACCACAAGGTACTACAAATTGGGCTCGATCAGCCATCCGAATCAAGTACCTTGGCACTAGAATAAACATTAAAATGAAATACAAACGATTCGTCTTTCCATGTCCCACAATATTTCATATAAAACAATACCCACGGTTTCGTTGGTGAATTAATCTTGAAGCGTTATGTTAATTTGATTATTGTATATTGTAGAAAATGAAACCCTCTTTGGTAAACAAAAAGTTCGCGGATTTTCCCACTTTAATACTCTCGCTCTGATTTTTCACTCATCAATTATTATCTATAATTATTTTTCAATAGTCAACGGTTTTTTATACAGCGCAAAAAAAAAACACGAACAGTAGTAAACGTTGTCGAATTTAATCATGTACAGAAATCGATCAATTATTAAACAAAGTGATTTTCCCCGTATTTTATACCGGTATTATGCAAAATTTTCTAGATGTAATCTAATTTACAATAAAAAAATTTTTTCGTTGCGTTAAAATATATTTTATTATGATTTTTTCTTCTCCACTCCCTCTCTTTCCTTTTCGCGACTGCAATTTGATATTGTCGTATTGACGCGGATCAGCGCAGTCCAGTCTATGTGTTTCTCATTTTCATTTTCAGAACCGTAAGCATTGCTACAGTTACAGCTGAGAAACCGACAATTAGTATAACGACGACTAATAAATGGCAAGGACCGGTTATAAAAGGTCGTTTTAGTAAAAATGTTTGGATGGGTAGTCCAAGTGAACCATCGCCACCTCCACCACCGATATTGGATCGTCCGAGATCCAAGAAATAAACGAAATTAAAATTCTTATGTTCAAATTTTACTTGTAAACAAGGCAATATAAAATACCAATGGGCATTACGAGAAAATGTAAATTCAGGTTTTTAACCGTTTCAGGTTGTTCCGAGATTTCAATTTAATATTCAAGTGTTGCACACAAATTTGGATAAGCGAATATATATTAAGATATATTACGATAAGACATTTGTTTTTGGAATGAACTCTCAATGGAGCTTAAAAAAAAAATGGTCGGAGACGTTTTATTTTCTCGTCGTGCCTGTACATTTTTGGTAACACTTACCGCATCTCGTCACTACGGGTTATTTAGTTTAAAAAAAAGAAACGCTGACAGTTTCTTAAATGTGAAATATCCTTTAGGCTATGACTTTTCGGCTTGATCGAGATGAAAGAATATGTGATATACGCAGTAATCTCGAGAGTGAATAAATCGACAAATTGCCGTACTGTTTTCCCGAGCAGTATTATCAATTCTTCAGAATTTGTCAAAACTGGTTGGTTTATGAAATAAGATTTTTCTTTGGTCAATTTGATTTCAGTATTATAAAACGCTGACAATGTATTTTAGGCTACGATGTATAAATGCTGTATAACGTTTTTTAAGCTAATAAACGAGGGTTGCACTTATAGCGGTAATAATTTTTTCAATTTAATTGGCTAATGGTGCTCTGGGTAGGATAATATTGTTTTTTTTAGTTCGTTGGCGAAATAAATGCTATCAAATATGCAAAAATGTCAATTATTCAAAAATGATGAACGAATCTGGAAAACAAATTTTCACCCAAAAATGTTGAATATTGTACGTGCCATATTTTTTTTCGAGAAAATGTATCAGCGACAGTTACTCTTAAATGTTCACAAATTGCAAAATCTTTTTATTTCACATTGATACCGAAGGATATTGGTGTAAACGTAACAAATATAATAATATAGATACGATAAAGCGTAATTTCTACATTTTTAAAATACATTCGTCTGAAAATTACGTCTTACGCATGGTTTATGGTTTTAATCAGGAAAACTCGATTCGATCGTTTGTATAAATCATTTTGCTAAACTAAAGGAAATTGTCTCAGGTGTATCTTGCCGATTTTTATGAAATTTGGCATGTTCGTAGAATGGACAAAAATATGCGACACGTATTTTTGTATACGTGCCAAGATTGATTTTGAACGGGTGAAACGCACCCTCGAAAATAGAGGTATTATCGTTCTTCGTCGATAACGTTTGAACAGTACGAGATACGAAAAAATTTCAAATTGCAACGACGTTTATTTTTCGGCGTACTATACACTGGATATGAGAATGGTGCATATAACAACAAATCTCATATTATTTATTGCAAATTTGCAATTTTTTCATACGTATCACAGAGAGTTCTTAACCGATTAAGATGCAAATTTGAATACAGGTAGAGGATGATAAAATAAAGTTGACGGTTTTTTTGTTTTTCCGATATCTCATAATTAATTAAGGGGTTAAAACTACTCTTCGATTTTGTACTCAATCGCATCGTATAATCGGCTGGCCTTTTGCCATTCCAGGTTAAATTCACGTTAATATAAGTTCTTTTTAATATGAGAATACATATTTGTAAATGCCACTCAGCCTCATCCTCAAGCATCGCCTTCGCGAACGTTCAAAGTTCTTACCGTGCGGCATGGACGAACATTTGTGGAAATACAATGGATTACACTGGAAGTACAATCAGTCAAAATAATCGATACAAATTTCCCTGTTTTGGCGGAACACCACCCTTAAGGGGTCAACTCAAAAACTTTGTTCATTCTTTAACGGGCCGAGATAAAAAAAAAGTTTAAAGGTACAAAAAGTTCTACTCTTCGACTACTAGACGTTCGCGATGATAATGATGAATATAACAACAAACGGCGTATTATTTATTGCAATAATTCGGGAATAATTGGGTGAAAATTACTCTTCAATTTTTCGCTCATATCGGCACAGAAATAGGTAAGGCTTTTACTATTACGGAATAATTTCCTGCTTCGGAAAGTAACTCGATTACAATTGTTTGCTTAACAAAAATTGCACTCCCCTCACCATATCGAAGACCCTATCTGCGTAGATTAAAGGGTCGTTGGGTTTTTGATGCAACTCGTGAATGGAGTGACGCAAATAATGTTTGTCAGCGACTGCAATCGTACTGCAATCGTATTGCAAGGTCGACCATGGTGCAAAGATCGGCATATTGCAAGGTAACATTGAGATCGCCTTATAAATGATTTATAGCAGATCTAATAACAGCGTGTGTCGTCGTTGTGTCTTTTTTGTGTGCTGATACATTGGGTATCAAGTCATATAAATTCAGCAGCGATCGTTGTTGCTTCACTTTACGACGGAGAAGCCAGCCATACACTTTCAGTTGCAAATACGAATAAAAATGTACATTAATCCGGTGAATATTATTCAACTTCTATCCATTGCGATAAGGGATATGAATTTGCCTGAAATGCCAATCACCGAACCCCTTAATTATGAGCTATCGGAAAAACAACAAACCCGTCAACTTTATTTTATCATCTTCTACCTGTATGCAAATTTGCATTCCAATCGGTTAAGAACTCTCTGAGATACGTATAAAAACATTGAAAATTTGCAATAAATAATATGAAATTTGTTGTTATATGCACCATTCTCATATCCAGTGTATAGTACGCGAAAAAATAAAGGTTGTTGCAATTTGAAATTTGTTCGTATCTCGTACTGTTCAAACGTTATCGACGAAGAACGAAAAATACCCCTATTTTGGAGGGTGCGTTTCACCCCACCAAAATCAATCTTGACACGTATAAACAAAATACGTATCGCCTATTTTTGTCCATTCTACGAACATGCCAAATTTCATAAAAATCGGCGAGACACACGTGAGACAGTTTCCTTTTTAAGTATTTAAGATCGAAGATTCGATGAAAAAAGTTGCCGCTCGGTATACTTCTTTATTTGATTTTGTTTTGGCTTACAACCGATGGACGAATAGAAATGAGCAATCTCCTGTCATAAGTTCAGGGGCGGGTTTACCGTTCAACGTAACTTTCACAAGAAACCGAAAGGTCGAAGAGTTTAAAAAAAAGATTAGATCAAAGAACATCGCAAAAATAAAACAATCATTTTTACGCGATTCTTGTTTTCTTCTGTAACCTTGTAAATTTCATTGGGAATTCTCTGACCCGTGGTGTGCATAGGTCTTCACGATGAATAAACCAGCACGAAAAAGTTATCTCGATCTAATTAAGTCTAATTTAGCTGCGGTCGACAAGGTGAGCGAAAATATAGGTCCATAATAGTAATTTAGGAAGTACGTAGTATGACTATTCATAAATATTGGATTGATTTCGCGTATAAACAAGAATTTGACGTTTCGAAGAATATACTTCACAAAGAATATTACCATTCTAGATGAACGAAAATTTCATCATTTTTGTATTTTAATGGTCTAAAATAAATGTGTTGAAATTTTTTTAAATCATCAAATTTATCGACGATGAAGTCGTAACCAGGAATTTCCATACCAAAGAATTCTCTTGTAAAATATCTTACAATCAGCCATTGTTATCTCGATTAGGCGATATCTTACCGCGGGGGTGGCGATCTTTTCATACCTTAGATCCTGTAAGTTCGGGTAATTCCAATAGTCGTAACTCCTCGATAATCAAAAGTCAAAAATAATATATTCGTAATTTACATTACGTGAAATTCCCAGGTCCAATTCATTACGCGATTGGTGTACGTTGGCGCCTATCATGGAACCGACGAATCTTTGCAGAAGGCACGTGAAACGTTTATTATCTGAAAATTAGTCGATCGACGCATTGTGAATTATTACGAATTTCTTGGTAATATAATTTGGTCTCTGCGGCATAGAAATTTCAGAACGTCGTGAATCATTTGGGCTCGGAATATCCCGACGTTCCCGTAACAGGCCTCTTGCTCATTTATCCGCAATATTTTTTGCACATTATAGAGGTATGATTTATTTGTCATCAGGTTTGTTGTTCAAGTCGCGAAATAATACGAAAGCTTGAATTTTATAGACATCGGAAGAAATGATCGTTCGACACCTAAGCCTCATATTTTATGGCAAGGAAATGAGTATTAATCTTGGCCGAGTTTTACCGTTACCTCCGTATCATCACGTTCACCGCGTAAACAACAAACTTCTATTTTTATTGTTCGATTTTACATTTTTAATTCTCTTTTTATTCCAGTCGAATCTAATCTTCGTGTACTTTCTGTACTCGATACACGATAAGAGACAGTGTTACCGGCGACAAGCCATTCGAAAGCACGATCCGTATTTTCTCTGGCACTGAGCAACCGATCGCGTTAGAATTTTGAGGGAATTATGGCAAATTTTTTGAAAAAACAAATACTTAGCCACTTTTTGCCATAATTCTCTAAATACCCCCAAAATTTTAACGCGACCGGTTGCTCAGTGCCGAAGAAAGTACGGATCACGTTTTCGAATCGGTCGTCGCTTGTAACACTGACTCTTAAGTACAATATACAATAGATTTACTCGCACTTAGCCCTTCTTTCCGAGATGGTTCAAGGTGTATGCAAAACCTCCCGAGTTGCTGGAAAAATTGGAAGGTTCTGGCAGCGTCGAAGTCGAAAGGCGATTGACCGATTGTTTATCAAAAGTTTATACTCTTTGCGAGTACGTGTCAACGGCCGCGAATGGCAGCGTAAGTTATACAAGTTTGAATTTTCCCAAATCTATCGATCCCAGATTTAATGAACTTCCGTTAGATCTTCCGTATCAAAAAATGGGAATCGGTCAGATCTTTTTAAATATTCTAAAAACATCGATAACGTCTTGTCCGTGCTCGTGGCGCAGGTGAAAAGGATGGAAGAAATATTGCAGAGTCTGAAAGAGACGGAACAACGATATCTTCCAGAAAGCACGATAATCGACTTTTTGCTAAATGCGAAATCGCCCATCCTTCGTGACATCCGCGAATACGTCGATATCGCACCGTTGCCGCCGTATATTCGACTGTATAACGGTGAGCTATTCGAATACAATTCAGATTGTCATAAAACCACCATGGAATAAAAACGATTATTTATTTCAGAATATGTACAATATCAAAAAAACGTGTTTTTTTCTTCTTCTTCTTTCTCATACGTCAGGGTTATACATCAAAGTTTTGAGTATTGCTAAAAGCTTAGGACACAAATGTTTCTTTTCTTTTTTGTTGTTAATTTAATTTATATTTCACGTAGATTTCCGCCCAAATATTCGCACGCGTTAATCACAACATTTATACTTTTTTTTTTTTCGTCGTTCCGCATCCTTTTCATGGAATAATACAAGTGCAGGTAGTTTTTGAGATGGATCGGTGCCCTCTGATTCTAGTGTAAGAGTTTCCATTTTAATGCGTCGTTTATTTTTGCATATTTGGATAAATAAACGGAAAACACAGATTTTTACTTGTCGACCTTGTTTGTTCGTTTGTTCTTTCTTTTTTTGTTTGTTACAAATGGTCTACCCTTTAAAATCATAGATCCGACTTTGATCGTATTTCTGATCATCCAGCATTAACATTCTTAACTTTCGTATTCTTTAAAGAGGGGAATACTCTTATAAAAAGGATCTTTTCTACGAGTACTACTCGAGGTTCACGTAAAATACGTGTTTTTTAAAATATAAAATTGAAGAGATCGCGACTTATAGTTTAGATCCCCTATTTTTTCTCAGTCGCCAATAATTATTGTATATCACATAGCGAAAAAAAGACGGATAGAAATAAATCGATGTTCAACCCGAACGAAAATTGATTCGATGGAATGATACAATGATGCGAGAAAGTGATTCGAAAAAATTAAATAAATAAACAAAATCTTTTAATCGATTTATCAACGCTTTTCATTTAAATTCATAGATCGTAGGATCGATCCTTTATTCCTCGTTGATTGCCACGGCAGATTATATTCGCTACTGTACAGACCTCGCAAAAAAGATTATTCAGAGGAAAATTCGAATGTAACGATAATTTTTTCTTTCCTATTTTGTTTTCTTTATCTCAAGTTCATACGCCAATTATCCGATCTGTGATTGTTTTACAGAAATTATTTGGCCACCGACTTGCGATTTTGTGCCCAACGAGGTATTCGTCGAACATGCGTCACGTCGTGATTTTATGCTGAAACTTTTGAGTCAACAGCAACAATTCCAACGTCAGAAATGAAGATACGATCTTTCTTCTTTTTTCCGCGCTCCGCCATTTTCCTAATTTCGTTGCGCGTTTCGCAAACGATTTTCTCTTTCTCTCGCGGATCGCGTACATTGCGAGCCCTTTTTGCACAAGAACATCGAGAACATTGGGAATTTAAAATTATTCGACACACTCTCGTCGACAACACTTAAGTTACAGAATATAATTTACCCATGAAAATAGTTATCTATCTTTAGTTATATAGCCATCATATAACGCGTGTGTGTGTGTGTGTGTGTATTTATGCGTGAATGTGTGGATGTTGTTCTTTTTTTTGCTGTTGCATTTTTATATATCTCGCACATTGTCAATATGGATTTACAGCAAAAAATATTCGAAATCCGTACGAATTGAATATAAAATTGACTCCTGACCAAAATCGGATGTCTAATCCACGCTTCTAATGCGAAGGAAGAAAAACATGTTACCTAGCCCTGAATTGTCGATTTGATTTCACCCAAATTTATTGGCATGCGCAACTCAATTTCGACCAATTTATAGTTATTCTATCTTCTTATTAAAAAGAATGATCGTTCCCTCTGCGTACTGAGGGAAAATAGAGTATTAATAAATTTGAACCTAAAGTAATTTAATTGATTTTACTTTATCCAGGGTCCGATCAAATTGATCGGAGCGGCCAATTTTTAGTTTGACCAAGGGCATTCCATTTGATTCAGAGTGAATTTTTTTTTTTCATTCGAATAAAATCAAATAGATTCTTCTCTTCGCTGTATAATAATGACGAATATTTTTCTTTCGCTCGCTCGATGCGACGGGACTCTTTTCGAAATTTCGTCCCAAGTATCGATAATTTGTTGTCAAAGACATTGATTAACGTCCGTACATCAATTCCATCAATGGCAATGAGTATCAATTTAAAATCTAAAATAATATTTTCATACGTGATTTTTTTTTCATTCAATTTTTCAAATCGATTGTAATAAATCAAAGATGAGTTTTCTCATAGCACTCTGTACGATCGATGATTTTTTCTCGCAACGTTTCTTATTCTCTCATAAAGATAAGATAAAAATTGTCAACGTAAATATATTACTGCAACTCTTTCCCTTATTTCATTCACAATCTTCCTTTTCCCGCAGGATTCAACGATAGGAAAAAAATTGGGATATGACAATATATCGATGTTATAGGCTATACGATTAAAGTCTTTTTTATTTTCTCTTCTTTTTTTTTTACTTCAAGCGTTAAACAAGTGGCAGTTATAGAATGTCACGAGTTAGACATTTTTTGCAAAGTGGCGAGTTTTTTTTATCTCAGCCTTGGGAGTCGAAGATATAAGTACGTGAGTGTATATCGTGTATACATATATAAAACAACGTTAAAGTTTATTTATTAATTTTGTTTTTTTGTTAAAATTACGGCGAAGATAGTGCCATTTTATATACTTTATATATATACACGAATGTAATCGAATTGATTACGTAACGACAAACAAAAAAATAAATCGCAATGCAAACCGATATCTTCGTCAAGAGGCTTCGAATATCTTTTTTTTCTTTTTTATACAAATTCGGTTTTTTGTTCATGGAAAACTGAACGATATGTCTGTCTTGATTCTATTTCCTCTTTCCTCGCGTTGACAGATCTCGCGGTGAAGCATATTCGGCTTTGCATTATTTCGATTATTCGAAATTCGAATTTATACATAGATGTATGAATATATGTATTTACCTATAATTTACATCTATTACTTACCTACAATTTATTTACATTCATATATACACATATACACACATACTATATTTCTTCCTCCCTTCGTCATTTCAAAATGCAATTACTATATATCGTGCAGAATGGCCTGAAATTCGCAACCGAAAAACGTATCAAATAAAACGAATATATTATATTTGTGTAGGAAGAAACATTTCTTGGTACAATTTGATCGACGAGTTTCAGGCCACTCGGTACAAATTTGAGCTCTAATTTTTTCAGTGTTTTTGTTTACGATAAAAGTCAAATACGAGTTAATACCAAATGCTCGTACAAAATATTTTCGATATTTTAAGGTATTTACAGAAACGCGAATTATACGATACAAATTCATTCTTACCTACGAATCTCACTCCAGTAGCTTTCTCCTCATCTAAATTGTAAGTCGAACATTTTACACCTTTGCCCGTTTATTTTTCCCCCCTAATAATTAAGATTCAGTTTCCTTCAATATAAAAAGGGCACTTGATTGATCGTAAAATTTGCCGTTGTTTGAGGAAAATAAAATGTCTAATCCAATTATTAGTCGAAGTAAAAGTAAGAAATTGATCGGACGATACGACGTATCGGAGGCCGCGTTACCTCGCCGAGTGTTTTAAAGAACGGAAAAAACGTAATATCTTTACGGTGTAATATGTACGACAAGCGATATAGTCCTTACGGCAATAGTAGGTAGTGGGCAATATATTACGTGTCGTACAAATTACCGTAAACAATGCCAGGGTCTCTTTCTTTTCATTGGCCAGGCCACTTTTTAGTTACCGTCCGTGCATTTTCGTTGCGAAAGTGCCAGTAACTTAAAAGATTCCGCTTGGATAAACAAAAAGAATGGGCCTTGTATGGAAAGATCTTTTAGTCCACTCACCGACGAATTATCAACGTTCTCGTATGATTTTATTTAAAGTCTCGTAGTACGTCACACCGAACTTTCGCGCTTCGCCATTACTATCGGTGTGCTCGTTGTAGCGTCTTTTTGCGATTGTATGCAACACTGTCCATGTCCACGTGATTCGACATCTTTCGTAAGACACGAACGACTCATGACGCCCAAACCGGCGTAAAGTACCGGTGGACTCATCGTCATCGTCATTGATTGAGCGCTTGGACTTGGCCAGTGTTGTCGCGGTAAAGTACAAACACCCGTTCCATAAATCTCGCTAACCATCGGTTGTTGAAACTGAAATGATTTGCCCGACTGTACCATCGATGTTACCTAATGAAAAGAAAATCACGATTATTTTTATTTCCATCGCTTCGTTAAAAAACAAAACAAGTTTTTTTTATTAATTCTCATTTAGAAATTTTATAATTTATATTATATTCATATCGCGTAGTATCGATTGATTTGGATTGATTTAGTGTAGAAAATATAGTTCAGTTTTCTTTCCGCCAAGTTTGAGTTATTGTTTTCGATAAATTGGATATTATTTTGAATTATTTGACCGACGATCGTAAAATTGATATACATATAGTTTCCTTACGCTTTTATGCCTCGTGGACAATCCGGTGAATTCCTGGAGAGGAATTCGACTGCGAATCGTACAATAGCCGACGTAATTATTGTGACCCCCGAGTGCAGATGCCGGTGGGTGTTCCAGTACATTTCGCGACGGCGACGTGTCTATTGTCGAGATGAGATGTCGTTTTCTCAAATATTCGGTCGGCTCGTCGCCACCTTAAATAAACAGAAACGAAACTTTATCGTGGAATTAACTTGTTATGTAAACTTAAAGGGATCTGACTTTTCTTCCATTTGAAAAATCATTTACTGGATCAACGTATAACCATCCATAACGATCATATTGAATTATTACAAAATATTCTTTGTCATTAGTGGATAATAATTATCAATTAAGAATACTTTGTACAATGGAAATAGATAAAAAGGTTATTCCAGGGAAATTAATTCTATTCGTATTACGGGGTTAGGGTCAATTCCAAATTAAAAAATATTATTTTTATTCAGATTCGGGAAGTTTAACGCCTTAAACATATTCCGTAGAAATTTCGAGTTTATTCGAGGAAAATCGATGGCGACGGAAATACAGATATAAATGGAAACGTACGTGTACGTACCTAAAACTTTAAATGCTTTTTATTCCGAACTATGTTTTCAAAGTCGATTAGCACTTTTTTTTCAAAAGTTGCCCAACCGATCGACATGAAATATCGTGGTTATCCTTTACATATCAAGAGAATTTAATCGAGGGATTATTTTGCCATTTTAAAACCACTGACAAGGAACATCACTTTGGTGTCCCCCTCCGATTTTGTTGAAACTTTTTTATGTGGAAAAGTATCAAAAACTAAGAGACACGTATTTTTTTTATCTGCGGAAACACGGTTTTAAGAGGTGAAACGCACCCTCAGAAAATATTAAAAATGCAACAACCTTCATTTTGTTGCATACTATAGATTGGAGATGAGAACGATGCAGATAATAACAAATTTCACATTGTTTATTGCAAAAATACAATTTTTTCATACGTATCTCCGAGAATTTTTAATCGATTGGGATGTAAACTTGCATACACGTGGAGGATAGAAAAGTAGCGGATACGTGTTTTTTGTTTTTCCAACATCTCGCAATTAAGGGCAGGGTAGGGTTTCACAATTTTTTTTTTTCGATTTTTTATTTTTAATTTTAACTGAAAGCATAATATCTCAAGAATATTGGGTCTAAATTTCAAGTCGATCGGAGCAAAAATTGACGACGTTATGAGTATGCGCGACTCATGAGTGGGCGCGATCATCTGACTCTATGCGTATAGGCTGAGTAGATCAGGAACCCGAAAAACAGACGAAAGAAGGCAGGATTCGTCGTAGACAAGAGCAAAAAGATGCTTTAGACATCCTGGATGACAGCAACATCCTTTATGGACCTGGCATTGATGATTCAGTGTGAGGTAAGCCGATAAAACCCACTTACGAACGTTTCATCTCAAATTTTTTAGTGTTCAAAACTTTAAAGTGTTTTTCCCACAACTCACATTTTCAAAGTCGGTGCCCATCATAACTTCAAAACTACTGCACCGGTCCTTTTGAAATTTTGCACACCTTGTTTTCTATACGTGCACGAATTGGTATTTCTTTTATTTACTTTTTTAAAGGCGATACTTGTTTCATTTTCAAGAAAAAAATACGCGAAAAAATAAAGGTTGTTGCAGTTTGAATTTTTTAAATGTCTCGTACCATTAAAACGTTATCAACGAAAAACGGAAAACATTCCCATTTTTGAGGGTGCGCTTCACCTCTTAAAACTCTTTTTTCGCAGATAACAAAAAAATACGTGTCTCTAAGTTTTTGATATTCTTCCACATAAAAATGTTTCAACACAATCGGAGGGGGACACCAAAGTGATGTTCCTTGCAAGTTTCTGTTTCTTAATTAAAGTCGATCACCCAACTGTCATCGTTCATAGACTCACATGTTTTTGCGCCCTCCGAAAAATCAAATTAACTGCACGTGTTATTAATATTTTCGAATAAAGTTTGGTGTAAGTATTTATCAAATGTAATTTAAAAAGATAATAAAATTGAAATAAAAGAAATTCGTCCATTTTTTAATAAAAAAAATGTTAAAAATGTCTTTCTCCGATCCTTCGACCGCCCTAACTCCTTGATTACACATTTTTCTCCGAGAGAGTTTGGGTTCAAAGGTTTTCTACTCCTATTTTCTATCTTTCAGATAAAAATTTATATTAGAATACTTCTTTAATTATTCCTCTTCACATACAACATTGAGATTCCCAAAAATGATTTAACCTCACTCACCGTTTATTTGTTGAGGAATAATGTCAGGATTCTTCTCATCCCCTTCGCTAAGCTCGCCCGTAGTCTCAGACTTTCTGAATGGACTGCCAGGATGTTTTTCCTCCGTTAATAAGCTGCTACATTCTCGAAATCTTAGCTCTCGTTGAATAGGTATCGATTTGGTATTTTTATCGTGATCCTCCATGTGTGGTTTCCCCTGATCGTCGGGACTGGCGTTTTGAATTCTCAAAACTACCATCACGATCACAGCAACGATAACGAGAGCCGCGACAACTCCGATCATGACACTCAACATTGGTGTCAATTTGATGTGATGTCTCGGTCTTTCTGTGAATATTTTTTTACAATGATGCGGTTCAATATCCATGCCGACAAATCCCACGTGCATGTCACAAAACTTATTAAAAATGATTTTTAGGAAGAAATTTGCCGACGTCGAATAGCCGAATAAGCGAGACTTTTACAAAATCAGATAAAATTTCGCGGTCAAAATTGATTGCTAGCGAAGTTTGAAATTACACTGTACACTAAATCGTATAACCGATTTTATGTGTGGAAATGTTGTTGCCGTTACAGCTTTCGCATAGACTCACTCGGTCAGCTAAATCCACAGGACGAGAGAAATAATGAACGGAAAGCGCTTAACAAACTTCTGAGATCGATGTTACCTCGTGATTTACCTGTTTCCGAGGTCAATTGCTTCTCCGGTAGCCTCAGAGTACCAGCCTGGACGACCATCGCCTCGCTGCGACCTTTACTATTATAAGCGTAAATGACAGCCTGATAGAGAGTACCGGAATCCAAATGCGTCACGGTGAAATGGGGAATCGGTGAGGTCATGTTGGCGTAAAGTTCTTGGCTATTGCTTTCGCGAACTTGGAGCAAGAAAGCTTGATCGAGACCACCGTTGAAGCCCTCGGCGCAACGAACTGCGAACGACGTTGTCGATGTGTTGGAAGTCGTGCAGTTGTGGACCATGTCAGGATGACCTGTTAATGACCTGATATTTAGTATTTCAAAGTGCACGTAACAAGGTATAACAGGACCTCGGAAGAAGATTGTCAGCTTAAATCAAAGTATCTAAATCGTATAATGGAGAACGCGCATCAAGTGCATACCGGGAGAAAATAACTTGGCAAATTGGAATTGTTCATTGCCTCATTATTTTTCTGCTTACCGTACAAAGGTGCTTCCATTAGGAATACAGATTCTACGGGTATTTTTCTTATCCTCTTATTGTTAGGAAAAGCTTTGCGGAAGATGTTTTCTTTGGACTGATGCAATTTAGAAATATCCAATTTTCAGGGGTTTTTAAAAATTCGTTTAGGGTTTTATCTCTACAGTCAAGTCACTAAGAGTGTCTTCGGTGCAGGAAGTTATTTGTTAATCTTATTCAGAAACGAAGATGGGAAAATAAAGATACCTGCGGGTATGATGTGATACACGCATGGCACTTGTTGTCGACCGATATCATTAGAAGCCCAGCAAAGTAAAGTTCCATAATCCAAAGCCGTCATCGGGGTGTAAGACACGGTCGATGTGCTGCCAGATCCCACAATATGATCGGTTGTAACGTCGATACTTTCGGCAGAATTGTTGAAAGTCCAACGAAACTTTACGTCCGTAGGATTTGCATCGACCTGACACGATATATTGGCTTTTTCTTGTTTAGCCACGCCGTGCACATTCGTTTGATTTGGCTTGCACGTTGGAGCAACTGGTAAATTAATGACGAGCACATCTTTAAATTCATCATCAAGAATCGATAATTGATTGAAGTTACACAATATAAATATACATATACATATATACGAATGTTGCGGTAATACTTTGTATATTGTTGGTGATGGTGAATTCTTTTTATTATACAGAGGGTTCTCGTTTAATGACGTCATACACGCCACGACATACAAACAGCCGTTAAAAATTCTTTTGAAAACGAGTTTAATGAGTCAATGAAATACTTTTGACGTATATTTATAAAAAGTAAACCTTTCTTGTGTAAACCCGGGTCAATATTGTCCGTGTCAAATGGATTTGTTTGAATATGCCGAAAAATATGCTTTTCACTTTAGAATAACTTTGCGGGCATAGGAGTGTCGATGCGAATGGTCATGTTTATATCTGAGCGCTAAAAAGTTCAAATCTCCGAGAGACAAAATTGACACAGGTATACGCTGAAAGAGAACATTTTCCAATAGGCTTGTGATTCTAACGACATCATTTGATTCGTATCTTTTCGTGTTTCGTATCACTTGTTTACCCGCGAAAAGTGTCATAGGATACAAGGTACGCGTATAAGGTACGTATGAAGGGGTCATCTTTTAATACTATGATATTTTGAGGGGCTAGGCAATTTTTTTGGTATGGGGAGAGCGTTTATGATTCAGCAGTATGGTTTTGTGAAAAAATTGCGTTTTTTGAAAATGTTTCGTTGGTCGTTCGATTTTTCCTGATTTTTATACGAAGAATGATCTTTTACTCCGGAATTAAGGGCAAAGTATCGACTAATACCGGTCGAAAAACCCGATTTTTCATTCTGCAAAATTGACCACCCAGTTAAAAACATCGATTTCGCCGTTCCGGATCATCTCTTCCTTCATCTTTCAGCTTCAATTTCCTTCTTTCATCTTCTTTTGGTCGACTCGGTCAAAAATGATAAAATTTGATGGACATGACCATGCGTATCACGCATGTTGTGCTCTATTCGTGTCACAAAAATATGTTTAAGCAAATTACTCAACAATTTCGTTCCTTGTGTTTTTCATAGATGAATCAAAGAAATTCCGTGTTTTTTTCAGATTCTTTATAGCGTAATTAGTAGGTTAAAAAAGACATCGGTGAAAATACCCAGGTTTATATTTTCAAGGCAGTAAAAAAACGTTTGCACGGTAAGGGTTAAAAAAATGGGAGGTATGCTTGAATGATATTTTTTAAATACAATTTCTTCGGGCTCTTCTTGCCATGAGAACGTACTTAAATTTCATCATTTATAATTAGAGACACCCTTGGTGAACCATCGTGGTTGTGTTTGTCGTTCACACAGACGCGAAAGAAAACTGGTCGAGGCTTTCGTGTTTCCGCATAATAAGTGTATATTGTTCAACACATTCGCGAGAGATGAAAGAACGGGCAAGCTGTGAGGAAAAAAAGTACTACTCACACATGACTCTCAAATAGAAGGCTGAACTCTCGCCGTCACCCTCGGTATTGTAACCGACGCAGGTGTAATTGCCTGCGCTCTTCCTGTCGACCTTTTGAAGTACGAGACTTCGGTTGCTTATTATTATACCTTGTGTGATATTATGATTAAGCGCCTTTCCCTGGAACAACGCACGGTATATAGACGAGACTTTACGATGAAACAAACAAATCTGAGTTATGACAGAAGTGGTACGATATAAAAATAATGATTTTAAAACAATTTAATATTTTGCAGAATCGGTATTCAATCCCATTGATAAATGTCATTAAATTATACATAAAGAATTCGTAATTTTTTTTAAATTATTTCACTTCGACGGCTCAAAGTTTTCGATTTGTTGCCACTGAAGTACCTATAGTTTTTTAGTATCCTTAGTCCGAGAGGCCATGGGCCAAATTTGGTCATACTATTTTTTATGGTTTCAGAGAAATGTGGTGACCTTTTAAATTTCACGAACCAGTTGATTATAGCAAAACGTTTCGCCCGACGAGTAATCAGGAGTAACGATCACCACTAAACGCGTAATACCCGTTTTTTGCCCCATGGCCAGCCGGGGAATAAAATAAAAGAGAAGCAATAAAATAAAAAAGTTTTCAGCAGTTACGAGGGTCCTTGGGTTCGCCATTTCCTTTTTATTTCCCTTTTTTCTCTCTTAGATCTTTCAAGAACCAAAAGAAAGTTCGTCTACGCGCGGAAAAGTGGCCTTTTTCATCGAGACCCTTTATGAATTTATTTTACATAAGTTACGTTACGAGAAAAAAGCTCAAAGTCCCCTAATTAATAATTATGCGCCATTAAACGTCAACAGGGCAGAACGAATTTGACGAAAGGGCGAAAGTGGTCGGTACTGATATCGAGGATAATTCTTTTCCTGTTTCTTCTTAACCACTCCACTCTTACCTTGTGACGCCACTCGACTTTGTAAACGGATGGTTCGGCGTTAATTCTGCAGTCGAAATATACGTCGGTACCCTCTCTGATAGCGTCTTTGTTTAAGGACTTTCCGAGCTTTATCTGGGACTCGGGCTTATCTGTAACGCCGTAACGAAAATATATTTGGTTACTTTTATATACGTGTATGGAAAAGGAAAAGCTGTTTTAGCACTTCGAGTTTAAACGCTGTTCAAATTACTTTGAGAGTTATTAAAGGAAATTGTTTCAATTTTCTAGAAAATAACGAACGGTTTCGTGATTATACTATTTTTTCTTGTCCAAGTGTATAGCGAGAAATAAAAATAATCCATGGAAAAACGGCGTCTAAATTGTACGTTCTCTTTGTTTTTCGAGAAAGTGAAGCAACCGAGCGACGGTAACTTGCTCGCGTGGTTGTGACATAAGCCTGGATAGAAGCGATGACATAGCCGAGTGAATTATTGACATTCATTATCGAGTGCTCACAATGTATCTTCAGGATCCATTCGTCCTCGATCGGCTTGATTTCCATAATTGGATTTTCCGCTCGGCACGACAAATGTCTTCCAGAATCCGCCTTGCCGGGCTTGAATGACAAAACACTTGTCGTCGTATTGCCGTCATTGGCGATCTGTGAATAATCAATAGGGGTCGATGTTTAGTTGCATTCCCCTCGACCAAAGTCAGACACGCTGAAAATTCAGATAGGGTCGTAGATTTTGAACGCGTTCCTGCAGACATACTTAACATCACATTGCAAAGGTTTCGAGATCATCGACAGAACGAGTTTCACAAATAAATCACCTCGAAAAGTCTGGAGATCCGATTTTCCAGAAAATTTATATTTTACACCGCTCGACTAATAAGAATTATAGCGTGTTAAATTTTTTTAACATACAACAATTTTATTTAGCTCACATAATGTACGAATAAAGATAATGTACATAAAAAACATAGAATGCACGAAGCTCCTGTTCTCGTTCTACGTGGGCGTAGTTTTATAAATTTATGTTTTATTCACAGAGAAAACTTTTCAATGGGAAAAATAGAGAAGAACTTATATTAAAGTTTGTATTTGACTTTATTGCTCCACCTTTGTTGCTTTGTCGACCGCCCACCGATTGTTATTTTTTAACGACTGCTAATCTTCAAACAAAAAAAGAAGATTTGTTAGCGATCGTAACTAGGACAATCGTTAACCCGTCCAGTATTGAGAAAGGGTTGAGTCGGACTAGAAAATAATCGTTTATCTATCGATATAAATAGCGTACGTAGTTGTAATCCGTAAGATAAGTGCACCGGCTCAAAGTTTGCAATAATATCCGGAAGATTGTATTTATAAAGACTAGTCGATGGAAAAATAAAACAACCGGAGAATACAAGATAGAAATCTAAATGCAAAGTTGGCAAATGTTTTGTTGCCACGTGAAACGTACCATTGATCGCTGCTGTCCATGCTTTTTTTTCTATCTTTTTCGCTTTAGCATTCCCGCTTTTCTCTGCTTCGTTTTCTTTTCCGCAATGAGCATTTATAACCATGCACAAAGTTTTATAGCCCCGTCCCTCGAATCTAGATAGGAATCTAGTTTTATCCGTAATCTGTCATTTCGAACTCGAGCGAACTCTATTATTTGTGCCGGCAAATGTATAGGAGTTTCGATGATATTTCAGTAAAAATGTTCGGTAAAAATGTTCGACGGCACAAACTATGGATAAAAATACGTATGTTTTTACATGTAATCGCAAGGTAGTCTCTCATAATTGCTCAAAAAGAAAATTCGTGAGAAGTGTATGCAGACTTGTTGATATGAAACCCGAAGAAAATTGTAACATTTATGGGGCTTTATATTTTTTAGTCTCGTGACCAACGTTACATGTAATTTTCTCATATCGTTCGAAAGACCGTGGCGATTTTAATGAACAAAAAATCACGAAAATCTATGCACAAAATGTTTTTTTTTTCGTTTTGAAAAGCTGGTCGAGAAAGAAGAATGGATAAAAATAGATAGCGATCTGTCGATCCCGAGTTATATAGGACATTTCGGTCCCGATGCTAAGGCCCCATTATTGTCGGGATAGTCCGTGACTTTTTCCCCGGGTTTTGCACAGACACACCGGTACATAGTCGCTAAAACCTCAAAGAGCAGCTTCAAAGTAGCTTTTCTTTCATACGGATGCAAAGTATCTCTGTGTCGTCGGGAGTCATGAAACGAACGATTTGCCTACCCATGATCGTCGGAGTCACGGTATGTCTGATGCAAACGAAGGGTAAGAACGTGTAGTAGAGGTTTAATAGGAGAGAACACAATGAGCGTGAAAAGCAAGCAATGACGAGAGATTACGTGGGAGGGAGGGCAGGCATAATATTTTCTACCATATAAAGGAAAAAAATAAAGAAAGAACGAAAGAAGAGAAGCGTCGAGAGAAAAGTGGAGTGTCAGGAAAATGGTAGAAAATAAGCCGGGGGGTTGAAAACGGGGGGCTATATACGATAAGTGGAAGATGAGGCGAGGATTAGGCTCGGAACGGAACGTTGAAGAAAAATTATCGGAGAAGCGATTATAATCGAAAAAAGGCGAGCTAAAAAGGAACGTTAATCTTGTATGAAAGCAGGAGTCCGGAAAGTCTAAAAAGTAGATGAGACAGGTTGTGGAGAAGATGCTACGGGAAGTAAACCAATGAACGGAGAATATGACAAGGGGGTGAGAATAGGATAATTACAAAGACTAATGGCTCGAAAAAGAATTAAGGGAAACATTCAATGATTGTTCTTAGATTTGGGTAATAAACTTAAGATCCCAATTTACAACGAATCGAATTAGGTACGGGAAAATTGAGACGCGGTTCTTGATTTATAAAAAATGAATGAGATTAATCAAAATCTTAATAATTCGATAATGAAAATTGGAATATTGCAAGAGCGTCTATTTCCAAGTACCTACCGTTAGTTTGGATTGCTTTAATCGAGTCACGGAGCTTCTATCGCGTTTGAGGTTAGCTACGTTTTGGCCCAAATATTGGTGGCGAAACAAGCCCTAGAATAGATTAGTTATAGATGACTTATAGCTGGAGCTCGTGCACGAACCACCGAGTAAGCTAATACTTTCTCGCAGTTATAGAAACATCGAATGGCAGTGTAATAGATAATTGGTTCGCGTAGGAAAAGCTTCATTTATAGAATTAAATCTTCTCTATATACGCCTATCGAGGATACAAACTGTATTCAGAGTTCCAGGATGCTTAAAACAATTTATCTGCTTTAGCAATGCGCTTATAAAGTTTATTAAAAATATTTCGTATGGCTCGGAGTACGAAATTTGTTATCGTTTCCTTTGAAAAATATCATCGTAATCGTTTCAGAAATAATTGATCATGCTTGGCTGATTGGCGGGGGAAGTACGTAACCATAATTTGGCATGGACATGATTTTACGAAATTCAATCGACTTTGTAAATCTTACGTCTGCCATTTGCATGACCGAAGGTTTTAGTATCGTTGAAGAGTTTCGACGCAATAACCGTTCTTCAGGTGGTAGAAATCAAATGGTGCGCTGCCGACAGCTATCAATGGGCTATCAGTTTTCTATTCTATTCTATTACGCTATTATGTTTTCTTTCATGAACAATTTTACGAGGGAAAGAAAACTGTCCAGTTGTCGACCAACCTTACCTCGATACTATACATTTTCTTTTTAAGAAATCATTGTTTCGTGTGAAAAACATAGATACGATTAAGAAGCGATTAATACGTGAATTAATAAATTAATAATCTTGTCAAAGTGGCACGTGACAGATATAGAAAGTATTTGGAATAAATAAATAAATAACATGACCTACGGTTGATTATTTGCGAATATTGTAATTAATCCTGATTGTGATTACACAATGAGATAATAAATGTTGAGCGCGTCTTCGGGGTAGTAAGACATTTTTTTCAGAATCGACCGAGGGTTAAAGAAATGTTTTTCCTTCTCGTTCACAGAGAATGTTTTGTCCTCGGAGCGGTTCCTGTCACATTCAGACAAGAGGATGAGGAGGAGGAGGAGGAGGAGGCGGAGGAGGAGAAGAAGAATAAGAAGAAGGGTTGAAAGCGAGTGAGATCCAAGTCTCCATATCTCATTCACTGGGCTCTTTCTCTGTGTCGGTATAGGGTCGCCCTCTATCAAGATGAAATTGCAATTTCGCGCTCTGATTAATGCGCCAGGGTAGACGAAGAAAGCACGCTTCAAGGAGTAAAGGATCCCGGCGACGGGAAACTCCAAGGTGTTCCGATAACACACCCGGAGCATGTACTTAGTCAGGATAGGCCAGTTTCCTTTTTCTTTCGCGATGACGACGACGACGACGACGACGACGACGGCGACGACTAATGGAACACTCTTTTCCCTCCAATCTTCCCGTTTCAATATTTTCGATTTAACCGTCGGTATAATACAATATTTTTTAAACAGCGAAATTTTAAGTCTTTGCCTGTTTTTATTTCAATAATAGATCAGTGGTCGCGAAGCCACCAGTTGAAAAGAAGAAACAATTCTGTTTCTTCTTTTCACGAAGCTTCAGACCTGCGCGCTATCGATAAAAAAAAATAAAAACAATATTTCATATTATTTAGGTTTCGAATAATGACTAATATTTATTATTGTGTAATAATTGTCGTTGATCATAATAAATCCCATTTTTGAGGAAGTTTTTTTAAATTAATTAGTATCGTTGAGAAAGAATCGAGTGTACACGTAAATTTCCAAATGAAACTGAATTTTTTGTGATTTTACTCGTATCTATCCGTTACGATTATTCGACAGACGAAAACGCGAGTTCCACGACGTGTTTTTCGTCGTTCGCTGAACGAGAAAAAGTGTACTGTTCCAACATTTATACGAACGCGTCCTCTATCTCTGTTTCGTCGCGAACGTAACGATTATTTATTTTATTCGTAGCAACGAATCAGCCTAGGATGGCTGACACATTGTCAAACACGGTGGTGACAAATTCTTGATTTTAAATAACCAAGAACTCATTTTTTATCGTTTAAAATACACTAATCCACTCAAAATAAATAATGGCACGAAGGGAAGTAATTCACAAAAAGTGTCTTTTGAGTGATTTTTCATGGGGCTTATGACAATCCTTTGCAGATGTGGTGGTTATTCTGACGTCCACCCGCCTTCAGCGTCTCGTGAGTCCGAGGGATTGCTTTTTAGTGGTGCAAAGGTAATCATGCCTTCTCAATTTGTTGGAGCCAATCAAACCCAGTGACAGGTAAAACTAGAATTTTTCCGGAATCTTCCACCGCCATGATTTTTCCTTTTCATATTCTTCCCATTCATGTACAAATACCAGTCGAACGGGTCGAGTCAGCGAGTCAAAGGACAAGAAGAAGTACTACAAGACGGATGCCGCACGGTCGAGGCACTCTGGTCGCGTGGAAATTCAGACGTTATCAATACCTAGTTCTTCTTTCATTAACATTAAACATTAAACCTATCTACTTTTCGAAGTTTGTAAATATAATTCGAGAACCAACTTCGACATTAGTTTGTTGCTAAGGGCTAACATACAAGTTCTCGGAGTGAGCATGGCACTATGAGGACATTTTGATCTCTGCAATTCAATCCTTCATTTTAACCGTGTGTTATCTCTTCTCCATCTCCATCTTTTAATTATCCTCAGTATTTGTTTTCAACGCTAAGGGGAGAACGAAAGGAGAGCGAGGAAATGCGTGTATATGAAAAGTTCGTGAGAATGAAACGGCATTTAAAACGTTGGAGAATAGTGTAGAAAATGTGTGAACGGATTCGAAGCGGAAGATCAGCAGAAAATTATAAAAATGATGGGTGTCACTCACCGTTCTGCTGGAATCTACATCGAACCGCAATCCGTCTCTCCACCATGTTATATTCGCTGGTGGTCTCGAGCCGTATGTTGTGCAGACGAGATCGTACCTTTTGTCAGCCGATAACGGCTGATTAGACCCGATTATCTCAACTTTCAGCGGTTTGACTGGAAATTTCGAAAAAGTCATTATTATTATTATTCTATCATAAAAAACGCAAATTTATCAATTATTATTATAGTTAAATTTCAAGCTCGTCGTTCTGGTTATGAGAAGGCTCGTTAATGGTAACTACAGTACGGTCGCAAAATAGCTGCAAATAAAATAAAAAAATACAATTGTTACGAAATCGGCAATGGTCGCGGATTAAGATTATTTTCCTTCAAATCTACGGTTCACGATTGTCATTTTGGCCCGTACTTTATATGAAGAATTGGTTTTGGACGATTGCCATCGCTGCTCGACCAGGTTCGTGTAATAGGTATAGGACACTAGTAGATTTTCAATCTCTGCCTGAATATTATTAAAGTGATATTATATTATAACGCAACTATAAAGAGCCAAATAATTGAAGACGTTCCTCCTTGTACACGATAAACTAATTTTGTTTAAAACTGATTAAAGATGCACGAGTAAAAATATAACTCTCGGTGCTTACAAATTTGTATAATAATATCGGATAATATTGAATAATCGATAGATACAGATTAGTACTATTTATGGAACAGTACAAGTGCTGGAGATTATAATTACGTTGGTTTTGATATGCATTTGAAGAATATAATATGAGATTGTCATTTTCAATGTATAAATATTGTTTCGAGAGAAGGAATTTAAATTTTCGATATCGGGATGATAATTTTTCTACGAGTAGATAACGTAAACGTGGCCAACCTACATTTTGTAACAGGTAAGTGCATATGAAAAGTGCACGAATGACAGTATTCTAACATAATAGGTAAATTGACGTTGATATATTCTCTTTTGTTATAAAAGCGATACATCATCTTTCCTTCCTTCCTTCCTTCCTTCCTTTCGTCCTGTTGAGTGCTATAGGTCGTCGCAGTCAGGAAATCATATACATATACACACACGTATGTATATGTATAGGCGATAGTTATATAGCCTGACGGCGACTCTGGCACAAGAAGCACGAGCTAGAGAATTGAGTTACCCTGAAAATTGTCGTCTCTACCCCATAGACGATATCCTACCTGCTAGAGAGTTCAGAGTGAGAGAGAGGAAACCCCCCTACGTGGCCGTCAGGACCTATTTCCCGCCGCGATGAACATTTTACGGAAGTACGTTAAGGCGGATGTCTCCACAGGCACAGCGGAGGGTAAGTACGGAGGGTGTTGAAAGTGTACCGAAGTACCCAAGAGCGTCGACCTCGTAAGAGAATCTTGTGTACTGGTATGTCAAGTGTATTATATCGTATCGAACCGACGATTTAGCGGCGATAGATACGACGACGTGGAAAAACTCGTTCTCCGCATAATCGTTCGTGAAATAATTCATTCCCGTTAGAGGCGAGGATGCTTCATGAATTTCTACGTGTCGCTGTCAGAATATGCGAAATAATTTAGCAAGAAAGATGTCAAGAGGATACAAAAATCGAAATCATCAGTTGAAAAAGAAACTCTGCGACTTTTAAATATTAATGCATTTTGTTTTATTAATACTTCGCGACGGTAGGGAAATTCAACTTTCGCAGAAACTTACTAATTTCATAATTCTTTTCAACAAGCGACTAGTGGGCTCGATCTTAATTAAAAAAATGACTTTTTGTACTTTTTCTCAACGTTATTTCTTTGAAAAATGTACGTAAGTATAGTAAAACGTGTATAAGGAATACGTGCCATTATAATGCATAGGAACAAATATAAAACTTGAAACGACTTTCTCGTGGTACGGGACCCTCAGAGAGGTTCCAACGTAATGTTCGCCCGTATAAACCAAGAACCTCATATATCCTTCGCCCCAAATAACGTATAGATAGAAATATTGAAGAAAAGTATTTAGAAGTCTCGGTAACGTCAACCTTAGTCTCTTCTCATATAGCGCGAACTACTTTTGGCATGTGAACACAGGAAACACTTTGGAGTTAAATTGCCCATAAGAAAGTCTCTCGGTACTCCTTTCGAAGAGTCTGCGGCATTGAGATTGAGCTAGAATCAAGGAACGGGAGTGGGAGTGGGAGAGAGAGAGAGAGAGAGAGAGAGAGAGACAGAGATAAACAGCCCTCGCTCGAAATGGGAACTGGACCATGACGATAAGACGTTTCCTCACAAAAAAGAATTTTAAGATAGTATTTTTAAAGCTTCATCGCGTTCGTTTCATCGTAACAACAGTTCAGACGTTACTTTTCGTCAACGAAATTCGATAAAGAATAATGAAAACAATATTTTCCCGGGCCATTAATTAGATCGTTTATTATCATTGCCGAAAAATCGATCAAAGTTTGTATGGACGTTGGAAGATTGTGGTTTTTTCGTACGCTGACGCGAATTCAAGAGTGTCAATTAATGCCACCGATGATTAATTGTCTATGTGACGTTACAATGGGTCGTTCATAACGGCAAATACAAATTTAATTCGTTGTTATTATTCGTTTTAGGTCACAAGTTGACCACTCGATCGACCGAATCGCGAGATATAGCCCGGCTCGGTCGTCGAACGAATTTGCCGGCTCGCGCGTCAGTGTTAAATTGAGTAGGAAATTAATTGCTCGTCGCGAGAGAGCTGGATGGACCTGGTGGGTGAGAAAGGGGTTGAAGGGCGAACGAAAACGAGGTGGCGGATAGAAATGGGGCCATTGGTTAGGGAATACTTTGGTCGACGAGGAGCGAATTGAGTCGACGGCTAACGAGGTTATCCTCCTCTCACCCCTCCCTCCCTCTAAGAACTTCAACCCTTCCGATACACTTTTGGCTAACAGAGAGTCGAGAGCACTTCAAACTTTCTACTCTGTCTTGCTCTTCCTCTCTCTCTCTCTCTTTCTTTCACTCACTATCACCTCCTCCCTCTCTCTAACTCCTGCTGGTCTCTCGATAAACCAATGAAATATGAAAAATATATTATCGTTCGAAATTGTAATTTGGTATCGATTTTACGTCGAAATTCATGAGGGAAGTAGAAAAAAATTCGATAAAAAGTTTTCTCATTTTTATGAGAACGCGTCGGGTCTTTTTTGGCACATTAATGTTTGGTCTTTCATTAAAGATTGAATTGTCGAATGTATCTCTCATTTTTACACGCTTTAAGAGCTTCGGCTAGAAAAATTAATTCTCCGTGTCTGGGGAAGAAACTGGCCAGACCGCGCTGTTATAAAACATCGTGCATAATACCGGCAACCTCCCGAGGGTTTCTGCGAATTATCGATTTCCAGCGTTCAGCACGTACCAGAGGCAACGTTACGATCAACGCTCGTATGCAACACAGCTAACGTTGTCCCCGGATAGTATTACGTTACCGTATCACGAGGGGAAGGGTTGTTCTCGATTTTACCCCGCGGTATATAAAGGGAATTTCGATACTCGAGCGTGTCTTAAAATTATTTCTTCAATAACCTCGAAAAGCTTGGAATATAGAAGGGTCCGCGCGTTTCGGGAATTTTCCGCATTTCGTGAAGGCAAGAACTAAGTGTGCCTCTGGAAAGTTACAGCTCATCAGGAGAGTATGCAAAAGCGGGTAGGAGGAATATGAGAATACATTCTATCCCGCTCGATGCTGAGGGCGTTGAACTCATCTCGGGTCCATCGAGCTGATTGCTTTCATCGTCGATATTCAAAAATGTACCAGCAACGATGGCAATACCACCCCATTTGCGAGGCTTTTATGTGCTATTTTATTTCGTACTTCGTTCACCCCTTAGGTATTCGGATATAAAGGTGGAACCTTTTTGTTTTTTATTTTTTTATTTATTTTAAATATGTTGAAATCGATGGAAAAAACCCGTACCGGTACAAAAAAAATGTTTCTCGCGGAAATTTCGTGAGCCTTCTCGAACGGGAAATCGGCATATATCGATCATTTTAATATATCATAACTATAGGAGTTTGTCCAGGTTGGATTTATGCCATTATTATTTTACGAATAGCCGATAGTTACGTTTAAAATAGGTCAGCCTGTATACCTCGTGTGTAATTAAAATGGATTTGCATGGAAAACGAGAGCTTTTATTTGAAACACCGTTTTTCAGATCACATGGAGAATCATTCGAGGAGAAAGTTTTGCCTCTATATTCGATTCGAGACTAAATTCGATTCTAGAATGTTTTTTCACGTGTAACGAAAAACGTGATACCCAATAGAGTCTCTCGAAATGAGGTTACTTATCGACATTTTGTTTAATCATTGTTCGTTAATAAAATATTGATATTAATAATAAATTAATATTATTAGGCGATGAAAGTCAGTACAGTGAAGGGAAATTCAACTCAAGCGTCATCCCGTAGATTTTGATTGCTAAAAAAAGATTCGTCGACTTTTATCCTATCTCGTGAATGTGACGCGGAATACGTATACCTGTAGTCGTATCTGCGAGGGTGTGTCGATTTATGCACGTAAAGCCCTTCCAGGATCTTCTCCTCACTTGCTAATAGTACGGATGGTGATAGGTGGATGGACGGGTTTTCGGAAGAGGGGGTTGAGCGAGCGAGTAAGACCAGATGAAGCGTAATAGGTGAGACTGAGTGAGTGAGTGAGTGAGTGAGTGAGAGAGAAAGAGAGAGAGAGAGAGAGAGAGAGCGGAAAATCTCGCGAGATAACACGAATGTAGGTAGAAGCTACGAATACTCGAGAAGTGCGGATAGTTTGGAGTCGACGAGAAGTAAGGATGGCTCGGAATAGGGTAATTGATCGGTGGATCCAATTTCCTACGTATAATGAAATTCTGACGACGCGTCTGGGAGGAGAACGCGTGAGAGATTTCACCCCTCGTACCTTCGATGGAATAGAAATCTCTGCCGGATGATATGCGTTCGCGCGAAAAAGCTTCTAATACTGTTTCCAGTCCCGTGGCTTTTAGAACAGCCATTTTTGGAATGTTGAAACTATACGTAGCTCGATTTTCACAAAACGGGCCAGTTAAAAAATCTCTTGAATATTCATTATTAACAATGATTCAAGATTTTGTGTATTATTGAATTATGTTAATTGAATTAAATTATGTTAAAGTAAATGTACTTACAATGTATTTCAACGCGAATGGTCGATGAGAGTGGAATTGATCTATTGTTGTTTGTTGCCGTACACGTGAACTCAAGATCCGTATCGTCTCGTCCCAAATTTTTCACCATTATGGCACTTCGGATGACTTGATCGCTCACGCTCACAGTCTCGTTGTTTACGTATTTTTGATTACGATACCAAGCTACCGTTGGTTGTGGTTTACCTACAAGAAAATTGTCTCTTTAAATATTTTTCTTTTATATTGAATTTTAATTTATAATGCACGTTCTGTTTTTATTACTCACCACCAAATACGTCGCAGAACAGTTGGAGATCATCCCCTTCCGAGTATGGGCCGACGACGGATTTTCTCTCAACGCCTTTTTCGTCGGAGATTATGATCTCTTGGGGTGGGACTGAAATTATATTGTAATTGAAATACAGAGATTTTTATAAGGGTGAAGAAGCGATTGTTCAAATAATACATCAGGAGAATTTAAATATTAAACAATTTTTTTTTAGTCATTGCATTTGATAACTATTTCATTTAAATTACGAAGTCGAACGAATCTTGAGAGAGTGCAATTTTCAATATTGAACATTGCTTCTTTGTAAGGGTTGTTCATTAACAAAGTTTCCTTTATACCATAAATAATTAAATGTTGAGAAAGCATATTTTCGTAATAAAAGGGGCTTTATGGGTGGGGAACCAATTATAATGAATGAGCCAAGGAGCCACTCGCGATTTCAATTAGCATCGATTGTTTTTCTTTTTTTATTACATATTTTTAAACGCAAAAAGGCGTTTTTACGCTTGGAAACGCAATAACGAAGTTTCGGAATTGAATTTCTCAAGTATCTTGCCATATACATCGTTCGCATATTGTAAATTGTAGGGAAAGGTAATAAACTTATATTTCCGTATTCCGTAATATAAGATACCCTATATTTTCGTGAGAACGATACAAATCGGTAAAAAGTTCGTGAACCAAAAAAAGAAACACAATGTCGTAACGAGAACGGACACTACTGTGACCCAATTCGCCAATTGGCCTGCACTCGACTCCCTTGTTCGAGCAATTGCGGTAACGAACTACACGGTACAGCTGACAATATTCTCCTCATGACTTTGTAATTTTTTAAAACGTATTTTCTGTTATCCGATGATCTTTGCGACGCCTCGTTTCGAACTAATCCGACTCTAAATTGGCAATATTTAAATTTCATGTCACTTTCATCACTTTACGTCGCTCGGGATAGCTTCGTACTCTAAAAGGTATGCCGAGTGTTTTTCCTCCGTGGCACGGACTGTAAGAGGAGGTTTCGTTGTCCGCTACGCTGCAGATTCATTAAATGAAAGCTTTTCCCAAAATCGATTGAACGACATATGACTATACCTATATCACCATAGGACATTTTCGTGCGTGTACACGCGAGAAATTCCACGCCAGATTTCGTCATACCGATGAGATTGTGTAGACGCTAACGTACCGACTATGCGAATACAATAGATATTTTTATATGAGACATTCCACGTCTAATCGATCACTTTTGAACCCAAAGCCTTTTAATTTTGCTGAAAATTGTATATGTCATATTACCCCACAAAACATTTTTACGACAGTTTTCAAATTTGTTTACCCAACCGAGAAAAAGATTAACAGTTTTATTAAACTCACAATCAAAATAAATTAAAGTTTGAAGAAAAAAAAGAAAATAGAAAATAAAAAATGTCGGAAAAATTGATGGGTTTATCTGAAAAACTGAAAAATTGTATACAATATGATTTTGAATATTTTTTTTGTATTTTTTTTTAAAGCGCGTTTAAAAACGAAAAATTTGAAAAATAAACGTCTCCATTACGCAGTTATTGAAAAAGTTATGAGGATTGTTTTAAAATTCATAATTTTTTTTTCGGTTGGGTAAAAAAATTTGAAAAATTCAGAAAAATGTTTTTAGTGGAGTAGTACGGCATATCAAAATTTCAGAAAAATTAAAATGGATCGAGTTAAAAAATGGTCGATTTAACGTGGAATGCCTCATATATATACTATGTGTGCGTGTATTTATATAGCACGGAAAGCTTCGAGCACGTAGTTCTGCGGATGTACGTTTGTATATTTCACGTAAACACGCATGCGCACACGACACATATCCACCCGTAGGCACATACACACACTCACACACGTAAATGTACCTACGTATACGTATAGTTATGCAACACGCTTCCACCGCTAGAATACAGAATTTCATCCAGGGTTTCTGCCATAATTGGAAAATCGGTATAAACCATGTCGGCCCATCTATCAGATCACTCCCTCGTGACTGCAAAAGTATTTTGGCTCACTTCCGTCGGGACCGTCGAATATTTCATTGATTTTTTTTTATATTCCAGTTTTTTTTTTATTGAATTTTATTATATTTTATTTTATTTTCATTTAATCTCGACGTGCAATATCCAAATGGAAATTAAGTTTTTATTTGATTTTTTATTTCAAAGGCTTTCGGCGAATCAGAAATAAAAGGGGGTAAAAGGAATTACCGGAGCGTTTTTCCATAAAAATCTTGAAATATTCGAGAGATTATGTAACTGTATCACTCGAGGCTTCATCTGATGAAATTACGTTAAATAGATAAATAGTAGGTAGGTACGTGTGTAGGAAAGGATGTATGGCGAAGAAGACAGAGACAGAGAGCGAGAGAAGGAGAGAGAGTGATGGAGGGAGGTGGGCATTTCCTTTGGCGATCGGACGCGGTAAATCCTAGCGGTGAGTCAAATAAGCCGGAAGTGAGCGTAGGACATGTTGGCCCGTACGTATTTATGCAATTTGCGCGTGCGTGTGTTCGCGTTGGCACCGTATTGAAAGCATTTCAGCGGAGCTTTTACCGGGTTTTCTACTACACTCAACGTCGAGATCTCGATGATGCGAAGAAACAGGTTAATCGTGCGAAAGAAGGAACCGTCTTTGTTCTTGAAGAATAAGAATCGGCCTAAGCAAGTTGAGTAAACATATTGGAGAAGCAAACGTGAATAGGAAAGGTTCGAGTTAATCCTTTTTTGAAATACTTCGAAGCATCCTTTTTCGATACAAATAAACCGAGGAAGATAGCGGGAGGGAAAGAGCGGGGGGGGGGGGTAGTAGACGGAGAAACGAAGGGCAATAAATAGGAGAGACCTTTTCTTCATTTTTTCAGTTTCTCTGTACAAGATAATTCTTCACGTGTTTGGTAAATTGAACACTTTTCAAAGATTGATGATACTTTTCTCGTTGGAGAATTATCGATTTGTACCTCGAATCTTTTTTTTTCTACATTTTTTACAAACTCGAGTAAAAAAGAAATAAGTATACCTGAGGTTTCTCCTCGAGTTCTTATTGTCGGTTCGAGGACTTGGAGACTCGCAGTAGCAAAAAAGGCCTTATTTTCCTTTTTCGTATATACATGTATATAAATGTGGGCAGTACAGAGCGAGAAAGTGAAGGAGGCAAAAGCTGAGATTTGTCAGGTTTGATACAATGCGAGTGCCAACTCTTAGGAGGATGGAAGGGTAGAAAAAATGCAGAGGTTAACAACGAAGATGGAAGCGGCGTAGCAAAGACACGAAAGTTAGTAACATTGCCTTTGTTTTTTCGTCGCTGGAACTCCAAAATGAGCGAGCTATACGAGTCGTTGTCGTAAGTTAGTAGCAGGATAATTCCCCTCATTTCTATATACAGTAGGGTGGGTACAGAAGAGAAGCCGGAAAGCGAAGTTCCATCCTGAGAAGCCGAAGTGCGAGCTCTCCCACAACGCAAATCGACTTAAGCTTTTAGTCTCTCTCTCTCTCTCTCTCTCTCTCTCTCTCTCTCTCTCTCACTCTCTCACCCTCTTGAGACAGCATGTTTTTTGGACTCCCTCGCACTATCTCACTTTCCACACGTAACGAACGTACTTTGCCGCCACCGCTCGTTTGGGTTTTGTCCTGTAGCTACGATGCAAATTATTATCCCCGACTGAAAATCTGCTAGACTCGCAATCACACACACATACACACGTATATATTGTTACGATTCGCCGGAGTTATTTTCGAGCGAGCCACAATATTACCGACCGAGCGAAATACCGAAACGTACCTTTCGTGTCGAGCTGAATATACTTTGAATTATAGAGCTCTTTCGTGTTACAAAATAATGTATTTTTCGTCCACTTTATTTATTATCCTTACCTGCACCAAAAATTACGATTTTTTAAGTTATTTTTGAAAAAGGTGAAAAATTGCCAAAGTACCGCACGAACAAAACAAAAAATTGTTACGTTCGATCAATTTGGACAAACGAATTTTGATATTGTAAGCAAATTTGAGATCACGAGGTGGAAGCTCGTGTAATTATTTTGGGGGGATAGGTCGTATATAAAATTGTTGGTTCTCGCGTAGAGAAATCGTGAGTTTCGTGGCGATTCAGCAGTTCTATATGTATATTCACGTATGTTAGCTCGCCACAAGTGCCAGAAGTTTTCCGCGCCAGTGGATTATCTACTATATGTATGCTGACCCTCTCCCTTGCTTGGGCTCTCAGGGTAGCGTGTGACTGGCAGTTGAAAAGCCAGAACGTGGGAAGCAAAAGTGCCAACGATCGATTTATATTCTATCGTCGATTTCTCAACGAAATGAAAGACGAAAAATAAAACGAACAACGAAACACGAAGACGACAGGGAAGAAGAAGGATTGTAGCTGCGAGGTTTCGACGGCTTGCTATTCTCGCGAACACCTCGTGCGGGCTTGTTCAGAGATAGGATAATTTTGAATTCTATTTCTAGAATAATCCTTATCGACATTTTTCACTCACAGCTTGGAGAAGAAAAACAAAATACACAAATATCCGAGATCGTGAAAGTAGAACGATGATTGCCCGTGACCTATTAAAGGTTGTATAAGATGATGGAGTGCATAAGAATACGTATAAAATATAAATTCAACGGATAAGTCTACATATTTTTTCTTGGTGCGAGTTATTGTCAAATTTCCGAAAACTTTATAATCGACAAATTTCATTATCAAAAGTGAAGATAATGTTAGGTTTGACAAAAAGTAATCGCAATTTTGTTTCTAAAAGAATGGATATTCGTGTCTATGTATTAAATACGCAATGTCCTTTGGACCAAACCAATAAAAGGTGCAAATAATTGGTACGAATCGAATCGATAATGGACCTAGTCTCTTTGGGGGCAACCTATCCAAAATTCATAGCTGTATCTCAATTTTTCATCGAATTCGCATTCGTATCCGTTTGATGAATGTCACCATCATGACCGTCCGTGCACGGTTTAGGGAATGCAGCGAAAATGGTGGATCAAGCTAGAATACAAGATGACCACGTTGCGATGCGGGGAGTGAGAACTTTTGCCCTGGATCGGTGAATTTTCGGTCTTTGATACAGTTTTGGGTGTATAGAAGATTGACGCGCAGTTAGTGGTTATCGGGCAGAGGGAATAGCTCGCTCGTTTTCGTTCACTCGGTACGAGACCGCACCACGTTCGGTACGGAGAAAACGGTGGCGAGGATTCACGAATTCGTCCATGCCTTGGATTCGTCATCGTCGTCGTTGAAGTTGAACTAGCTGAGTCAGGATTTTCACGGAAAATGCGAGACAGCGTGTCTCGAGTGAGACAGAGAATTTATGAGGAGATGAGAGGAAAAGGCCAGAAGGACCGAGGGTAGGGTAGAATTCCACGAGTTCACTGGTTCTCTTTTCTATCTCCAACACCGGAGATTTCCAGTCCTTCCCTCGGGACATAATTGCTTCGGCAGAAGCGTATCAACCTTCAGGCAGAGCCGGAACCAGTGCTCGTGGCAGTCTTGCGAGACGTTACGGAGACATGGATTCCACAATGGAGGAGATAAATTTTTTCTTTCTACATCTCTATGCGGAATGATTATTTACGTTTACGTGATGAGATGTGCCATTTGGCATAATCGGCTAATGCTGAGAAAAGAATCTTATTTCTCGTGTCAATAATTTCTTTTTAAATTCATGCCTGACTTCGATTAGCTCCACTATATCTTTACCAGAAGTTCGTGTAGCTCGGGCATTTGGCGCCTTCGCCCTCTCGTGCGATGGCCGTAGGTACGTGTCGAATAATGGGGCCACGAGAGTAGCGGACAATAGGTACATGGCTGGTGTCGTGTTGCCATTATAGACGTCGTTCTTTCATTTTTATACACGTTAGCGGTTACATATAGTTTCTTAGTGATACCGATTTTTGGGCTCGCATGCGCAGACGCTCGCGAACGCATTCTCGACAGTTTTTTTTATCCGTTGTCCTTTGGAGTTTTTAAACAAATATTTAAAAAACATTAAAACCCGTGCCATTATCGAAATAACTTTTTCTATTAAAAAGTAATCAATCTTAGAAATTCCTTTGGGATTCGGCGTATCGTTATATTCCACCGGTGCGCGAAAACAAAAGTAATTTAGTCGGGAACCGAACGAATTCGTATGAAAACCATTCGAAAACATATTCATATTGGCGGGAAAGGTAAAGGAGGAGCAACTGCCATTTTATTTCCCTAAGGTAGGCGAAAATATACAGCCCCTGCCGTAGTCTGTATATCTGTTAAGTGAGAATATTTATATACAGTCGTCATATACGCACCTGCGATCTCACATGCGGAACATCCCGTCGCGGTATAACGCGATATACTTAAATATGCCACAGAGATATGGAATATTATATTCCAAGGACGTATTTTTTTTCTCTGTTTTTTCTTTTTTCTTTATTTTTTTTTTACCAAACCCTTGCACGAGCAAAGCTGCCAAGCTTTGGGGGGACGATGAGAAAAAGCGCGACCGAGCGTTGTGCATGCGGCATCTGTATGGAGGGTTATGAATGCGAAAAGGCAGAGCAGGTGGAATCGTACAGTCGAGCATACGTATGGCGTCGAAAGAGGGAGAAGGACCGAATGAAAATGTATAGAGGTATCCCACAGTTATTCATGCAGCATTTTTGCTCTGACTGACAGAAAAGACTTGCCCGGATGAACGGGTTTATTGAATCTAATATTCACAGAATACATCCACCCGAGCTTCTCGTATCTACGCTTTTGTTGCTGCATCTTTGCCCTCAATCGGAAGCCAAAGAGCTTCGTAAAAGAAAAGAAAAAAAAAAAACCCCGGATAAAACGTTGCGCGAGAGTTTATATCGTCTCGTATACGAAAGAAAACGTTTTGTTTGTTACCACCTCGGGAGTTTTGAAAATAGTGCGCCGATATTGACTAACGGTGTTCCAACCGTCGGCCATGTACGTCGATCGATAACTGAGAGAAAAGCTCGCGAATTCGGGGTTGAAGTTTTTCCTAAGGAAAATTATCGAGGGATGAAAAATAGGCTGAAGCGAATTGCTGGTGTGTCCGAGAGACTCGTTGTTCTATGTGAAAGTTCTTGATATATATAGATATTAGTATGTTCAGACTGTTGCATGGAGCAAACTGTTGATTATATACGAGCTCGGTATTATGGAAGCGTCGCCGGCTAAAGTTTGCTCAACCCCATGTCACCTGGTGACCCGTTGAATACCTTATGCGTTACCCTCGATCGAGTTCTGACACAACTCCCACAATCTCGTAGCCGAGACAAGAGCGCGGAGCCCAACTCCGCGAGACACGTCGACATCCTGGGGATAGTACACGACATGTTCCCAAGCCCGCAAAGTATTTTTGGGCAGAGCTTTCGCTCGGTTATTGCGGACGCTCGTCGTAAATTATAATACCGCGACGGTATACGTTCCAAATGCATATCTGATAAAGGTGGAGCGGGCTACGGAGAGGTAACGTATATACATATAGAGGCGCCGAAAGTTAATGAAATAAAAGAGATTTATGGGTACGAAAGAATATCGGGACATTTCGTCTTGACGCGTGAGTAAATGAACTACGGCCAAATGAGAAAAGCTGTTTGATTTTTAAATAGCGAGGAATCGTAAATCGTTTCATGGCCATTATTTATCGTGATTATAAGGAAAATAATTTGAATCTCGTAATTGTAAAGTGAGAGAAGCGATAGAAGATGGCGCGAGTACGAGGTAAGCGCGAAATCGGACACGATTCGAATTCGAGCCAAGAGGAGTGGTTCGATTGAATAGAGATCCTTTGGAACGGTCCGTTGCGGATCGATGGGAATGCACTCGACAGAGTCCGCGAGACGGTGTTAACTAGGTCCTACTGTTGGAAACGAGGACGTCGGTTGTACGAGAAAAACCTGTGATCTTGGATCTCGTTGATTTTACGGCATGTTGGTGCGGGACTCTGAAAGTCATACCGAATGAGCCTAAAAAAACGTGTCGCAGACTCGAATAAATTTGAAAATCTTTCTGAACGAACGGAATAAAATATCGACGTAATCGAAAGTTACTCTTTCGAAAATTGTGATTTTTTAAAACACTTTATGATAAAAAAAAATTGAATGCTAAACAATTTTCGTTTACATTTATTATCGGTTTAGGTGTCAATCTCTGGTATTTCCGTCGATCAACCCAGATCGACCGAACATCTCTTAATACATGTCGCATGAAAGACTCTCTTCCTAAATCTCCCCTAAGTTCCCCTTCACTCGTTCTCGATTCTTTACCAGCTTAGATACTTCTCCGCCTCTTTATACCGCAAAGCCTATCGTATAATCCTCAAGATCAAGAAGTCCTCAAGAAGTCTAAGCATCGCGAGAAAATCTGTGAAAGCGAGGATACTCGATACGGAGAATCCCTATTCTCTTCGACCGAGATAGACATTTTTTTCGAAGTATGTATACGTTTATCCCATGTGTAGTAGAATAATTTTGATTAAAAGTACACAGAGTGCAAATTATACCATAGAAAGTAAATGAAACGAAACAAAGAATATGTTGGATGATAATAATCGCCGTTACTCTTGTTCGTTCTGTACTCTGTCCTTTGGCTAGCGACGTATTTTTGACGCGTTCCAGCGTCTTGGCTAATCACACGCACTTTTTCTCGCTTGTTTTCTATAAATCATGCATACACTCGTTCTTTATGCCTTCTTCGTCCTCACTCTCGCTCACTCTTGCACCCAGACACGCTCTCTCTCACACTCACTCACTCGTCGTTTCTTTCTTTTATGGCCTTGTCCCTTTTTTATGCACTAGACTTGTTTTTTTCGATTGACTATTTTTCTCGATCCGTTGTTATTTCAACAAGCGTTTCTAGAAAAGTGGTAATGTTCATCGGGAATAGGAGAAACCTCTAGAGAATTCTCTCGAAAGCTTTTCACATTCACTATTCGTAACTCAGTCCTCGTGGGATTTTACGGAGTTTCCGTGTGATGTATAAAATGAGAGACACGAGAGTGGTGATCGTGACTGACGGGCGATCAGGCGGATTTATCACGTGCACGTTCGCACGTCTTCCCAGAAACGAACAAGGGTACGAAGTATCTTCCGATGGAAAGATATAGGATCAGTAGGGAGCGCATAAGACTGTTCTTCTCCGTGTTTGGATTTTCATCGCTATTTCTTCTTTTCTATCGTCGATGTCGTAAAATTGCACCGATAAGTAATGGTAATTGTTAAGCCGTAGGAAATATCGCATTTTATCAAATCGGCACCTTTTTTTTCATATCAAGCTTTACCTATTGTTATCCTGCAACGATTCAAAATTAATGTTAAACTGTATATCCATTGATCCAAATACCTACGTTATAATTTATGAATTGCGATGAATTTATAATCAAAATTACAAATAAAAATTAATTATTTCGCAAATACAGAATTCACTACGATTTAGTCCTAAGCGAGTAAACAATTACAAATATTGATTATTTTCTTCGAATTTCACCGTATTGATATTTTCTGTAATTTATTTTTATATCGTCTGCAAGGGGTAAGTACATTATATCTTTTGAATTTTGTTTTTTTCAGACGGGAAGGAAGGTTGGTACGACGATCTTTTCGGCCCTTCTTTTTTTTCTCCAAAACTCTCGAACGATAAAGATGAGCTGCTTCGATAGAGACGAAGCAGTATGTGCCGTGGCAAAGTGAGAAAGGGTTGGTGCACCGGCAAGGAAAAAAAGTTAGCCGAATTTCTTGGGTAATTCTCGTGGGTAAAGTCATAGCTAGAAAAGTTCGCATAGAAAGTCGCAGCTAAAAAAGCAGACGCCGAGAATATCTTACTTCCGAAATAAGGAAAATGTAACCGTATACACATGTATACACTATACAACCTTAGGTATAGTTGTTTCTGAAGATTCTACGGGGATTTACGCGCCCTGGGTTTCCCCAAAGTTATCTCGCGAAGATCCGGCCCGGATTTTCTTTCGTTTTCCCCCTTCCTCATCTCGTTTCCTCCTCCCGATCTTTCTTTTCCTTCTTCTTTTCCCTCTCGTATCGCGTGAAAAGTTTGACCAAGCTCTTTCTCTTTCTCTTTTTTGTTTTTCTTGGGGGATTTCAATGGCAGTAAGGAAGAAGGGGATGTTAATTCGGGAAGGCCATCGCGGACAGGGCGCAGGTGGTTCCCGGAAGTATAGGAGGCTATAAGCAGTTTGTATGACAATTCAATTACTCGGACGTTTTTATACGAGACAATATGACGCGTAAAGATTTAATCGACGGTTGTTCATCCCGTAGAGGGGTGAACTGACGTATATTACCTTGGCAGAGGAGACGAATCCATTTTGAAAAACGAGTTTTAAGTTTGCGTAAGAATAATTTCTCACTCGTCGATTTTCGAAAATGAATGGAAATTTTAATTTGCGATGAGCGAAGTTGCGAATTTTGGAAACTTTATTTCAATGGTAAAGAAAAATTATTTTTACCAAAAAATAGTGAATATCGGTTGATTTTATGGACAAAAAAAGTTGAACGAGCATTTTTCGGTTCGTGAGCTGCGAGAAGCAAAAGAGATTTTCCTCGACGGGGCGTTAAGTACAGCACCCGGAAGAGAGGAAGGCTGAAGTTTGGCACTCACAGCTTATTATCCTATCTCTCCCGAACAGTCCCCCCCCCCCCCTATCCGCCTCATCAGAAAAATTCTCCGAGTTGAGAGATTGAATAAGTTTTCTACTGCGCAAAAGGCGGGAGTGTGAATAGAGCCATCGATCCCCAACCCACGGGGGCTAACCATTTTTTTCTTGCCATCCTGGCTGGTTAACTGGTTAACTCGTTCGCTCTCCGCGCGAGAAACGACTTTATGAGCCTGAAAGATATCACTCGGTGAGCGGCTTCGAGAGCTCTGCAGAAGAAGATGAACAAGAAGAGGAAGAAGAAGAAGAAGAAGAAGAAGAAGAAGAAGAAGAAGAACAAGAAGAAGAAGAAGAAGGAGCCGACTCTCGACGAAAGTGATTCATCCGAAAAATATTACTTTCCAAATTGAAAGAAAATAATAAAGTAAATGGCAGGCACAAAAAGGAGAAGAAAAAAAAGATAATGCGATAGAGAATGAGAGCGTAGCAACTGAGACAGAAGTGTTGTACTGGACCCAGTGAAAAATATTGGTTCTGGCGAAAAGGCTGTCGAACTTGTACACAGTAGACGAATAACGAATAATAGATTCGAAGAAAATCGTGAGACTATTTCTGTTATTTCCACCTCTCGATATCGAGACGTTTGATATTTCCACTGATTTATTCTTTAACGAGATACACCAATCAAAAAACGCGATCGAAAATTAACGTCTAATATAAAGACAAAAAGTTCTTAATCGTTTAAAAAAAAAAACACGATAATATGAGAAATATATAATTTTTTAGAAGCGTCTGTTTTTGACAATGACGGTACAACGTTAATTGAATCTTTATGTTAAATACGCGAAGTAGACACGTCGACGCGTCACGCACGTGATAGTCGCGCTTGCCTAAGTAGGAATTATTGCATGCCCATTGTCTATTCTCAACTCTCGCCACGGTCGAGAGTCGAATCGTCGACATAGTTGTAATTATGACGTCTTTCACATTAATTACATACAACACTTCGTCCTCACTTTTCTTCATTTCTCATGTTCATAGCTTCCACATGGCACGCTCATCGCAGTACTGACGCGGGTCTACGTATGAATTATATAAGAGTTTTTGTATCATAAATTTTAGTAAGCTATACTGACGCGAATATATGATACAAAGTCCCTTTCATCGAAGAAAACGCGTTAAGTACGTACTCGCACGTATACAATAACACATGGCGTAGTAGTTTTTGTCGTTATGGAGGGGTTGGTATGAGCCATTCTACACAATGGGGAGGAAAAAAGATCTCGAGAAAGCACGATTGCGTGAGTCAAGATTCGCTGCATAGCCAGAGACAGGAAGAGAGCGAGGGAGAGAGAGAGAGGAGAGCTTCGGCTACCGTATTGTTAATTGGATTTTTTCGCCTCTCACTACTCATCCTCTTTCATCCATTTTCTTCTCCCTCGTTCGCCGGCTCTTTTTCCCCTCTCTTTCTCCTCGCCTAATACACATATATATATATATATATCTATATCTACGTGTATATGACCTATTCTCATTCCTTTCCCTCTGCCTCAACTATCTTATTCGTTATTTTTTCCTCCGGTTACTCGCCAACTCTCGTGTTCTCTTCACCCTCTTCTTTTTTCCAACCCCCTCCCTCTTTCCCCTATTCTCTCTCGCCTTCTGTTCTTTCCCTGCTTGCATTGTCTCCGTCTCCTCTCTCTCTCTCTCTCTCTCTCTCTCTCTCTCTCTCTCACTCTCACTCTCATTCTCACTCTCATTCTCACTATCACTCTCCCTCTCTCTCCCTCTCTGTGGCTCCCTCTTTCCGGGATTTTCCCCGTGCATTCGCACTCTTATAGTATTCATTCTCCGTCATTGTGTTCATTTTCCTTTTCGAGTTCATAACGGCCCGAGCTACGTGTGTTCGCTTTTTTCCCCTTACTCTTTCGGTTTTCTCACTTTGTCCCTCGCATATTCCGATTTTCCAGGATTTTGACTCCCGCTGTGTCTCGTTTGTATTTTTTTTTATTAACGTTTTTTATGATTATTATTATGATTTTTTTTATACATTCATTCCAACGCTCCGAGTTACAGCACGTGCAGCCCCCTCTCGATTATCTGCGCCCGGCAGCATTGTAACGCCGTTCGAAAGCCGGCCTGGCGCAATAATTTACCGCTGACATATTTTCCTCGTTCTCCGGGAAAAAGGCCTCTCCCTCGACGTTTTTCGCAAAGTAAAAAATAAATAAATAAAAACGGTTGCGCTAGAACAAAATGGCTCCCTGTGTGTTTTCGCTTCGCGCTCGAGTTTGCCCACGAGAACATAAAACAAGTCTGGAGGAACAATTGCGTAAGCTAAGCACAGTCGAGCACTGGTTTAAAAAAGTACGTTTCGTCGACTCTACTTTTTCGCCGTCGTTGTTAGCTTTTGGTTTTTCATTCGCAAAGGTTTTTTACCTGACGAACGTGCGTCGAGTCTCTCACGGAATCCGAGAAAGGGCCTCTCGACGCGCGGCCTGCTCCAATTATTTTCAGCAAAAACGCGTTTAAAAACAAAAAGTTTGCTTTAAAAAAAAAAGTTTGTTTTTCAAAACGCAAGTTTCCTTTCGACTGGAAAAAGTCTCCTTCGAAGAATAAAAGAATTTCTTGTAAACATATTTTGTATTTATTTTCAACTATAATAATGTTGACACGGACTTACCTATGACGGTAAGATTGACTTTGGAGTTTCTCGTTTGTCCAATTTGAAAGTCCACCCGACATCTGTAGATCCCTGCATCCTCTTCCCTTATTTGATCAACTCCCAGTAGTGCTGGCTGCTTGTTTTGGAGAAACGAAGCACGATTCGAGAAAACTGTATTGTCTGCCCATCTTTCGGCGACGCGGAAGTCACGGCCTCTGGCGTCGAGGCTGGGGTGAAAAAAGAAATCACCCGTTAATGTACCATTATTTTACGAAAATTAAAATGAAATATAATGTATATTCTCGTATGTTTTAAATGGATTCCAATTTATTATCGAACACATCTAAACAAGACTATACAAAATCTTAATTAATGATTAACCAAGATTATTACAAATTGGTACCGTTAAACGGGGCTACTTTGACATTAAGGGTAACTTTGACAGTTTTTGAGGCTACTTTGACAGAGCGCCAAAATATGGATTAAATTTGCTCGCAGCTGTGAAAAGGTCGACTATTTACGTAAATTGCAATATATGGAGACAATAATGGCGATATTGGTGTTGCGCGGAAAATTTCCGATTTCGTAACCTCCAATTGAAGCCTTTTTGGAGGAAACAAATTTTGACCCTCGGCAGGTGCCGACAGTCGACATTCGTTACTTACTTTCGGGACTTTGGGGGGTCGGGGGGGGGGGGGATTTTTTTTCGACCAAAAACACTTTCTACGGGATTCGTACCTATTCATAAATATACATTATAATCGCGATGCAATTTACGTAAATATTCAATTTTTCGATCTTAACGATAATATTTAAGATTGATTAAGTGCCCATAATAATTCTCTAAGTACTTGATATTTGTACGTAAAATGTTTCCTAAAGATGACAAGCTCATAGTAAGAGATTGTTGTTTTACATTTAATTTTATGTACAATGCATACGATATTATATTTGTTATCAAAATGATGATCATTACGCTTTGGATCTTCGATATAAATTGCATTTTAATGCGTTGAAGCCCCATACCCGTGGTTACTTTGTCACCTTTTTAAAAATATATACAAAATAGAATAGTAGGGCGGGGGGGGGGGGGGTAGGCCTTAATTTTCTTATAAATTTCATAGACAAAGAACACATTGTTCTATTCGAGCAAAAGAAGTTGGAATTTAGGATGTTAAAAAAAAGTTACGTACAAATAACTACCAAAACCTGTTCAAAGTAGCCTCGTTTGACGGTATGTACCTATTGATAATTATGTGCCAGGTTAAAGATAAGATCTTTGATCGAAGTTCGAGAAGAGGATAAAGAGATAAGAAGGTTACAAAAAATACGACGAGGAAAGAGGGAAAAGCTCATCGGCGACAACGTGTCGTCGCAAAGTTTTAAGTCCGGGCATCATAAACGAGGACGAAATTGATGGGAGAGGATTTGGCGCTTGGGTGGGTAAGCTTCGTGCCAGCTCTCAGGAACCTGTCGCATCGTCCTGGTCGTCGTTAATGTTGGCTCCACAGTAGCAAAGTCGAGAACTTATCACGAACGATAAAGCTCCTCTTCATCGAGCCATTGTCACGTTTAAACGACCGGTCTTAGGTTCATATGGATTTTTATTGTACCGCCACGTTTGTTATCTTCTCAATTTAAAAGCAACATACGGTAACGATATGATTGTCGAAATTACCTGTAGACAGAGGTATCGAGATCGTCCCGATACCAGAGCACCAGATGGACCGAATCACCGTCGTGATTGGTTGATATGTCGCACGGCAGATACGTTGGCTCGCCGACGATTGCAACAACGTGAGATATCGGAACTGTTGGCAAATAAAATAATTACATATAAAGTCAATTAATTTTACAAATATATATTTAGTTACTATTTACTAAAATCTTCGGATTTTGAGAAAATGGCTACCGTATTCGTGATCATTTGCGCGATCATAAAAAATATTGCGCCAAGGAGATGAAAATTGATTCCTTTTAGGTACATATATTTTAATTATTTAAGGTGGGTCGCCACCCTGGCCTCCCAGAAAAAACGTATATTTTTTAAAAATTCATAAACTCGAAAGTATAAATCGAAATATGTTTATTTTTTAAAACAAGGTACGAAATGGCTTTAAGAATGCCACAAATAAATTTTAATTTGTAATATTAAAAAATGGCGGCGCTGCAGAAATTTCTGCGGAGGCCGTCTGCACGACACGCGCTTATGTTAAGCCACTGGAATTACCGATAAGTTGGATCTGAAAAAAAATATGAGCTTATTCGTGGATAATGTTGCTATAATGTGACGTAGGATTTTTGCGATAACTCGATTGGTTTTTTTTTTATTGACGTTTTTTCTCGAAAATTACGGTGCAAAATACATATTTTTTCTACTTCGGCTCAACATAATTTCCCTAATAGTCGGGGAAAAAATCCTACGTGACATTGTAGCTGCATTATCCACGAATAAGCTAAAATATATATATTTTGTTCAGATGCAATTTATTGGTAATTCCAGTGGCTTAACATAAGCGCGTGTCGTGCGGACGGCCACCACGGAAATTTCTGCGACGCTGCCACTTTTTAATATTACAAATTAAAATTTATTTCAGGCATTCCTAAACGCCTTTCGTACTTTGACTTAAAAAATAAAAATATTTCAATTTATACTTTCGAGTTTATGAGTTTTTTTAAAAATATATCTATTTTCTGGGCGACCAGATCGGCCACCCGCCTTAAGCTCGAATAATCTTCGCTCGTTACTTCTGAATTTTGTAATGCTATATAAAATCATCTTGACGAGAACGGTTGGTTTCTGGCATCAAGCGTAATATATTTACAGCCTGTTCAAATTTCATGATATGCCACAAATACGTTCTCCTGTAGTCGAAGAGAGAAAGAGAGATACACACATGCGCGTATACGCGGACGGTAACATATTCAAGTGCTTTTGCGACGGGTCAGAGGCCACAGACCTAATTATAACTACGAGTGGGCTACTGTCCTTCGGGCCAAAATTCTCGGTGCTTGTTGCTGCACTACTTACTACCACCATGATTAATTTACGATTCGTTTAAGAGGCACATAGATGTTTTAGTAATTAGCCCTCAAGCCAAAAGTTATGGCATCGCGGTTTGTACTATGAATTTGACATTCAGGCAGTAAAATTTAAGCTGCTGTTTGCAATCTGAACCAGATGACCTCGTAACATTTAAACCCCGCTTGTTTATTACCAAGAATCTATTAACACATTTTCCTCATTTCTCTTAACGTTTATTTTTTTTTAATTTGAGTATCACTTGAAACAATCAATTTAATCTGTATGCGACTTAAAATAATAGATTCAACTCGAATTCGTTGAGAAATATTCAATTCGACGCTAATTCAACTTGAAACAATCGATTCCACGCAAATTAATTTCGAAGTAATCGATTCAACTGTTATTGAACTTGAAATATTAAAAACCAGTCTTGTTCGCTCGTCGTATGCCCAAAAGCGATAGAAAAGTGTTGGATAGGGTGCAACGCACTCTGTAACACCGCGAGCCAAGTTCACGAAGAAGTACCTATACGCGTTGGTTAAGTAGGAATATTCGTACACGATTGGCGAGAGTGTGTCCCATTCCGATGGTGTACGTCACCGTTACGTAAGCGCAAGCCAAGTCAAGCGCACGAACGGCCATCTGACAGACATTAGTAATGGTCTTAATGTGGTTTATCAACCTCTGCCATAATAGGGGCTGTACACGTATAACGTCTGGGAGAAGCTACCCTCTCTTAGCTCCTCCTCTTCAACCTGCTTTCCCTCGACACATGCGATATTCTAATTCGCTCTATTACTAAACGGAGATATATGCAGGTACGTCATAAAGTTCAGGGAAACCTCAGTTCGTGCGTCTTATCGACCACCCTACACACACACAATTCAAATGTTTTTGCTTCGTTCACGAAAATAATAATTCTTCGGACAGTGCTTGATTGTTCCGTCACTTTTTACAAAAATTGATATTTACAATAGTTTCTCGTTTCGTATCCCAAAATGTGACATACAATATTTTCAATTCCCGTTCCACCACTCTTAATTTTAAGAAACTGTGAGTTTATACGCTTAAGTCGTAAGGCGACCTTTTAAGTTATTCCGAATGATGTTTCGTGTTTACAGTGTTCTTCAAACTATAATGGAAATGTCGGTTTGCTTTACGTAATTGAAACTCGAGGTGAAATCGCGATCGAGAGAGTTTGAATAGAAATTTCGCTCTATCTGTTTCGCCCTTCCTGGAGTGAAAATGTCGACGAAGTAGAAATTGAAGGTTGTCAAATCATTATTTCGAACAGGAATTTTGACAAATTATAAATCGACATTTCGTATAAAATCGATCGATTGGGATATTGCGAATTATACCTACACGTGAATAACCGAATCAGATATAACCAGACATTCGTTAAATTTATCGTTACAGTTATCGATTGAATTTGGGCATACGATAATTATTCGATTAATCATATTACGGGTGCGAATGATATTTGACGTCAATCAAAAGCGCGTACCAAATTACGTGCCTCTCGATTCATGGCATTACAATTGTTTCTCTCTTACGGAAGATGCATCCTCGATAACAATGGTAGAGCGGTGGAGCTTTGAAATAAATTTCTATCAAACGGACGGACCGGATCTGGACAACGGCTGATAACCAGAAGTTTGCTCGTAGCTGTATACGTATTCGGACCCGAACACGGATCCACAACAATTCCAGGATTATACAAACAGGATTATAACCTTATTCACTCGTACGAGCCACTAGAGATACACGTGGCCTAAGGTGGATAAACCATATGATACAAAGTAGATAAACTATATCACGCGCACGAAAGGGCATTTGTTGCGATGTAAACGGCACGTTACGCTTCGTAACAAAATACATAGGTCTCTCGGCGGTTCGTGGCATTGCAATTGTTCCTTTCCTATGGAAGATGCATCCGTGATAATAGGGGATATGACGTCGAGCTTGAAAACACGACTGGACATAATTTTAGAAGCTCGTACGGCGTTGGACGTCCTGTTGAATGCGAAAACAACGGACGGCCTGTCTCCACTCCTCTTCCATATATTCCGTGAATGTAAATCCTCGTACATCCTGTTGCGTTCGGTCAGTTAATTCGCTACACGCGTTTATATATACCTAGTCTTTTAAATAATCGTATATGATACGTTTGCTCAACATCTTCGTATTCGTACAGGCACGTACATACCCGAGTCGACCAAGAACCTGGCTCTCTGGCATGGACATAGATCAAGCCTCCATAAGAGGGCTATACCCGTTGGCGCGCCCCTTGGATATCTCCCGGCCACTCGGAGAGCTCATCTCGTACATAACACTCCGGCAAGCTTCGACGATGCGCCAAAGCATTCGTGTTTGCATCTAGAGCAGCATGATCAATCCTTAGTAAGCAAGACCACCAGCTTCTCTCTCTCTCTCTCTCTCTCTCTCTCTCTCTCTCTTGGCTTCCCTCTGGCCGATTCAGGTGCAAATAATTGGCATGCTTGACACGTACCTACACATTGACCGAGAAGCTGATCCAAGAATATGATTTTCAAAGCACTGATAATTTATAGGTAAGTCGTTGACTTCGAAGTAGGTACCGTGATTTTGGGCGGTTTTAAAGAGATTGCATAGGTTTCGAATTCGGTTACTATCTTATGTTAACATTCGATGTTGTTTATTAACGATTAATATTTTGTTTTTAACGATTGTTTTCTCTTTTATCGACGATTTGTCGTTTTTAATTAATTATAAATTTTCTCTTATTAATGTTTACTTTACGTTGTGTTGAGATCTTTTTTCAAACTGCTAAATTATATGTCTCTTCGGTTAGGTTTAGTGTCGCGAATGAATTTGCGAATCGCGTTATAGGTATCTCGCTAAAGTCAAGCTCAGACCGCACGACTGTCCTCGAAGATCCGAGGGAAATTTTTTTGCTGACTATTGTAAGCCCCCTCGTATCACGCTTAAACAGCGGCGATAAACAAAATTCACGACTTTTATCATTTATTTAGCTTACATTTTTGCCGACAAAAATAAATATTTCGATATTCGATGAGACGACATTCCCGACATTCGCAAAATACTGAACGAAGAAAATTCAACGATATTTGCGACACGGGTGTAAACTTATCGAAAATCGATATTTTTCCGTTTGCTGTCTAACCGTGTCCGAAATGATTTTTTTACCTCTCTACCTTGTTGAAACGTTCCCTCTATGCTTCTCCCCTTCCGTAAACGTCCGATCACGAACCACTTGGAATAATTTTTTTATTTAAAAAACAAGAAAAACAACACAAGGCACACAAAAAAACCTTAGATTTTGGACGACAGAAACAAAATCAAATCTTCATATATATATTAGGCTGTGTTATTTTTGGGCAACTTCTTTTTTCGTCCTGGAAAGAGGCTTTAAATTTGCAGGAAGGTAAAAAAAGAAGCTTGCCCAAATTTCAGATTTTAATATTAATATTTAGAGGTGGCTAGAACTTTTCTGTATTTCCCATTTAAATAACACAGGAAAAATGTATTTTTATGTTTGGAATTTTATACCACGGTCATGGCATATTACAGAAACAAGCTGTCAGCATATTCTTATAGAGAATTGAATGCTCTACAAAAAATATATGTTATACTTTTTTTGATAAACTTAGCCATTCATATAATATTCGAGGTCAAAGTTCAAAATGTATGAAAATTCATCGCTTTTTAAATATTGCAGCAAACTATGGACCCTATTGAAAAACATTAAATGACTTTTGGATAGATCATTAAGTTTACTATAAAAATTCTTTAATTTATAGTTTATAAATATTGATAGATGGGTTTTTTAAGACTTTAGAACCTTATTTTTTGTCAGAAAACTGGTTCTGATGGTCTAGTAGGTACTTGTTGCACTATCTATACAAAAACTTGAAAAAAACTCACGTATTCCCAATAACCGTGAACAAAATTGTTACATCATTGTTTTTTTAATCAGTTTTCTGACAAAAATTAAGTTTTTAAAGCTTTAACTCTCTGCCAATATTCATTGATTATCAATTAAAGAATTTTTATAGGAAAGTTAATGACCAACAAAAAATGTTTTTTGATGTTTTGCAATAGAGTCGCTTGCAAATAGTTTCGCTGTAATATTAAAAAAACGATGAACTTCCATCCATTTTGAATTTTGAACTCGAATATCATTTTAATGGCGGAGTTTATCAAAAAAGTATAAGAGCTCTTTTGTGTAGAGCATTCAATTCTCTATAAGACTATGCCAGCAGCTTGTTTCTGTAATATGCCATGAACGTGGTATAAAATTCCAAACATAAAAAGACATTTTCCCTGTGTTATTTAAATGGGAAATACAGCAAAGTTTGAGCCACTTCTAAATATTAATATTAAAATCTGAAATTTGGACAGGCTTATTTTTTTACCTTCCTGCAAGGTTAAAGCCTTTTTTGCTAGATGAAAAAAAAATTGCCCAAAAATGACACAGCCTATTATATATATATATATAGGACAGATAAGTCGTGTTTGCCCACGGGTTATTCGCGGCTGGTATAAAGTCCCTGGTCGTTCACGATCGTTTATTCGTGTCGTTTAACGAACGATTTAGCTCGAAAGTGTCCCATTGTTCCGCTCGGCGCCGCTTATACAGAAATTGCACATACACAGATGTGGTTTGCGTAAGAGTCGGTATAAAGTAGTCGAGATCCCGCGGAAGTCTGGCATGGGCATGTACCATTCCCTGACTACGAGCATCCTACCGCCCCCGTCGCCTCTCCCTCGCGCTCTTTCTACCCCTACTCGGTTTATCCTGCTCATATAGTATCCAGCCATACGTACAATATACATATCGTACCTCGAGCGAGAGCACAATGTTGAGCTCTAACAGCTCTGTGATGGCGATCATTTTGCAATGGAAAGTTCCCCCGGCTCTCAAACGACTTTCATCCACCGCGCGCACTCCCCTCTCATTTTCTCGTTTCCTATCGTTAGGCCCAAACGATATTATAACTGCGGATATCTCTTTCTTCGTGAAATCCTTTATAAGCTGCCTACTGCCGCTGTTACTGCCGCTACTACTGCTGATGTTCGACTTTTCCGTTGACCAGTCGTAAAGAGTAGGTACGACGCGAGTTGAAAAAAGAGGGAAAACAAATTTAGTAAATACGTATTCGAGAAAGGACGAGAAGAGCAAACGAAATTGATGACGTCGATCGATTGTAATTTTATCGTGAGTCGTTGGATTAGCTTCAAGACGGGAAATGATTTGATATTTATAAGTCGATAAATCGATAAGTGAACGACCAGATGAGCGGGGCTACTGTCGTTGTGTAAACCGCCTACAAATTCATATTCGTGCATCTATGCACCTATGTCATATACTTTATATAGATGCTCGCGTATTATGTACTATTATCTACATTGTTACATAACGCTTCGTACTGTATTCTCCCTCTCTCTTGTCCCGCTTCTGCCTTTGTGTGTACGGTCTATAGATACGGCCGACGTGTATATACATTGTGTACACAGACCTCGGGGTATAACATCTAGTTCGGCATTCACATTATTTATAGGATTTATCGATTTATCGGTCGTATCCCACGAGTGCACGAAACTCGCGCGGGGGCTCTCGACATATCGTCGGATTAGGAGTATTATTTTGTCGGATATATCCCGACGAAGCTGTGTATCGTCTATATTACACATTGCATGTGCTTCGCGATGAGAAAAATCGTGTCCGTTCCCGGCGACTCTCTCTCGGTTCGATGGAATATCTCGCATCGATTTGCATTTTTCTTTCCGCTTAGCTACGTACACTTACGATATTATCGTACATCTGTATTACATAAAGGCTAAATGATCGAAGCGTTATTATTAGGTTGAATTTATCGTTACAGTAAATCGATGTTTTTTTCCCCCCCTATAGATGGACATACACGTTCGCGTCCCAGTAACTCAGTTACTGTTTGATCAGTCGGATATTTTGCTAATTCTCATTTTTGTACAGTTGAATGTGATGAATATAATATTCGCTCGGGTCGACAAGATATTTATTAACACGGAACATTTTTATGTTTTTACCAAAAATTAATACGTATAACACCGATCGATCGGTCTAGCTCGATCGATCATCTTTAACGAGCTATTCGACAAATATGAGCGTCCCTCGTACAAACCCATAAAGGGATTTTGATATTTCTATGTCCATCCATTACCACCGGCGACACGTCTAATGCAAGCTCGCAGTTGGATATTAAATGAGAATATCACGTGGGCTATGAGAACCCCACAACAGAAGCAACGAGTTACTTTCGAAGTTTTATGAGAGAGCCCATTTTATGGCTAGCCAACATCATCTCGTTTCCTCGTGAAAGGCACACGGAAACTTTATCCTGCGGATAACGTAATTGGATTGGAGAGGGATTCTGCGGGATTAGAATTTTGCAGCAACGAAATAGCCTCGACGGCCTAGGTCCACTTCTGTATATACCTATGTATACCGATATATCTATATATCAATGTAGGTACCACCTACATCTATCCGTACAAAATGTAGGAAACCTGACCGGCAGTTCCATCAGTGGTTGGATGCGAAATTCTATGAAAGCCTACTGATGTAACCAGGCAACGACCTGGGTAAGACCAAGAGGGAGAAACGAGTCGATCTTCGAGCATATCTATATATACAGGGTGACTTTGGTACATAAGCTTCGATACGTGAATGACTCGAGTCAGTTGGGGGTTTCGGAGCGTTGTCTCATTCTCGTCTATTCTCTCGTCTAATATAAATAATATTATTATCATTATTATTGTTATTATTATTATTAATGTTTATATGTCTTCGGCTTCAATAGCGTTTATTTTCGAACACACGGGGTTCGAAGGCACCCCTATAGATTTTGTATTGAACAATAGTCTAATTGTGTATAAAAAGGTATACCTGTAATGATATAGGCAGGTTTATTTGGAATTGTCGGACGCGCGGTGGTTTTCAGGCCGGGGATGTACCTACTGCGGAAACGGTCGACGTTGGAATGATTGCGAAACACGGCACTGAAATTAATTGTGAGGTAATTGAACTTCGAACAATCAGGGAACGGGCTTAAATCGAACGGGCCCGTTTCTGCCTATTCTAACTTTAGCACAACGTTATCAGCGAACGGGAGAAATAGACAAGTGGAATTCAATCTAAATGCGATCGGTTTGGAGGTAGCTTCGTGCGAGCGAACGTTCGATTTTCTTTCGATACATTCGACATTACTGTCACTTAATATACGAAGAATATTCAGAAATGAATCAGGGTCAACGTCGATAACGATATCGCCGAAGACATCGTGCTTAGATATCGGAAATATTGGACAAGACCTTGAGAAATTCATCAACGAAAATATCAAGAGAATCGTCGACGAGAGCGTATCGAGCGAGGCAAGTCGAGAAAGCGATGACGCTTTACACGCTCGCACTCTTGATTCGAACCGAACACCTCTCTGCTGACTTTCATTTTATCAGTCGTTTCACGTTCGTGGTTAAACCTAAAATGTCAAATCCAGAAGGAACGATACCGTTTTCGTTTGCCCCTACCCATCACTTCATCCTGATACGATTGGCCGAACTCCAATAATTTCGCAATTAAATGTCGTACCGAGTTTCGGTAATTGGTCCGACCCCGATCGATTTCTGTGAACACTCCTCGATTCCGAAAGTCACGGCCCGCGGCCCAGTTATTCTGCATCACCCTGTATTTATCGGTTCTTAAGTCACGGCAACTTGGCCGTTCTCCGAACCGTTGAACTTTCTAAGCTCTTCTCCCTTTCTCGCCCCTCATTTATTTTCCAAGGATCAACAACCCGTTCGTCTCTCTGACTTTTATTAATATATAGCGTTAAGCGTGTCAATAGACGCATCGGATAAGTAAATGGGAAGAAACTCGACGATTAAAGCAATCATTTTTATATCATCTTAGTTTCCATAAAATTACGGCGGAAAATTACTGTCAATGTCTTTACATAACGCCCATTCCTTCTTCCCTCTTTTTCTAGGACTTTTTTGCCCATGCTTAGCTCAACCGATCGAACTTCCCGGGTGCGTCAGCAGATGACTTTCTATACTGTACCTTATTCGCTCGAGACACGAAAAAACTCAAAAAATCGGTGTCGAGTATATCGACTTCGAACTCAAGTACTCTAAGTAAATCCAATATTCCTACGAGGAATATCGGTCGGTTAGAGGACAAATGTAATTTCATACGATTTACGGCTCCGCTTTCATCACTCGATTTGATAATTTTCGACGATTTCCGAAATTTGTATTCCACGTCAGGCATTCTCTTTCGCCCGTTATAAATCCATGTGTTATTTAATAAAATATTACAACTGTTGAGTAATTTCGAACGAATTGACCTTATACTCATCTACGAATACTTTTTCGTCGAAAAAATATGGACGTATCCGTAAAATAGATGATGGTTACTGGAAGGTGTTGGCCGTTTGTACGGAAAATCATGGAAACGCATCAGGCTCGCACTTTCTCTCCCTCTCTCACTGTATGACCGATGTCACTTCTGTTACGTGCTGCACGAACATATAGTCCGATATCGATCTCACCCCACCGAAATTCGTTTGTTCGGTACAGCTTTCGCTCTACCATTTCGTGTGTTACTACATACGCTGTACTAACGGCCAGAATGGAGCTTCCTTGTTCTCCTTTCCTCTCCGTCATTCTCTATATCGGCCATTCTCCAGAATTTCGTTGCAATGCATCCCTCTCAACGATAACTTGAATTTGCGATGAAATATTTAGGACCTCGTGCTCGCCACTCGAAGTCCCGCGCAAGGATCAGGTTTTGCACTCACCCGCATGTTGAGTGCAACGGAACTTGCAGCGAGTACTCTCGCGCGCGAACAAAGGATACGGCTCGACGCATACGTTCTCCTCGACCGTGGCTCTTGGGTGCCGTTTATTTCCATCAATTAGATTGCAAAACTGCTAAGCTCAGCGCTGCCTTGATTATTACTTTGTAAAAGCACCGACCCGTCTATCAACAAATTTACACGAACTTTCAACGAGCTTGCTCATTGTTTTTCGTTTTTTTTCCAATTTTATTTCGATAATAGAGGAAGTTTTTGCGGCGATGAAAAATGTTTAATGAAAATTCTTTTATCCGAACGTAGTTGACGTCACCGATTGACTGAAAGTGTTACGTATGGAAAATGTTCGAAGGGCGGGGCTGAAGGGAGTAGCTATTTTACCCCGAAGGTACCAAAACTATAAATTGCATAATGATTTCTAATTGTCCACCTCTATTCACGAAGCCGTTTCCGCGACGAGGTCGTAAATGGAAAAGCTTGACGAATGCGAAAACGTTACTCGTAAGCAATAATAATAACAATAATTATGCGTAGAAGCGTTTTTTCCGTATTGAACCCTTCGAGTTATTAACCACCCTGAAGATCAAGCCACCGTGACCTGTTCGCATATGCCACTACTATCGTGGCTGTTACCAGTTTCAGTGGTTAGGCCTGCCGTACGCCATCGCGAGTCATTAGTTATAGTCGTCTCGCGGTCCATTGTCAGCATGAGGGATTCCCGGTCGAGCGGAGAAAATGGGATACGGGCGGCGGAGCGTTGACCTCTTGATTAAAATTGCATTCTGCTCGAAAATTCGTGGCCTCTCGCGCAAACAAGAGAGTCTCGCGTCCAGCCCCATTCGGCTCTGTACATTTGCAACATTCACTCTCTCTCTTTCTCTCTCTCTCTTTCTCTCTCCCATCCCTCATCGAATCGGAAATCGTACGGATGTATAGGTACCACAACGAACATTTTGCCACCGTCCTTTCTCTGCTAGATCCTGTCAGTCTATTGTGAACCGCAAACGTAATTGTTGAATTATCCTCGTAACAATGTTAATTCCGTCGAGGGTATTTTTCGATAATACCTATTAAAATTTTCATACAATTATTTTCGTGATCACTCTGAGTAATAATAATAATTGTTAATCGATGCACAGAAATCATATTGAATAATTTATGCGTCAAATTTAGCGATTGATCGAATTACGCGAACCTATATAAATAATTAAAACTATTGTGAGTATATAATTTAACGGAGGATAAAAAATAGTGAAATTTATTATAAAAGTGTTCGGCTCTGAAATTTCATAGGCACTTTAATCATAGATACGAATCACAACGAACGTTAAATTCGTATGTTGGAACGAAATCTTTGCGTTGGGCTAAATCGAGCACATCTCATTGTACTCGGTGCGAGTATGGAACTAAACGATTGGTGGTCTTCGGAGAGGACGTTTAATCGGGAGCTTCGAAAAAGTATAATAGACAGGGAAACATAATACTCGGAGTATATATGAATGGGAACAATACGTAGTACGAACGGGTTATTCACAACGGAAAATGAATAACGCGATATCGATCGAGAATAATTAATGTTTCCTCAGAAAATCCCTCAAAAATTCCTTTTTTTTTCACCATAGTGGAAAAGAGAGCAATTCCTGTAATGTTTTGTCTTTAATTTAATTCCGTGGAATGTCGATTTAATGAAAATTCCAAACCGTGGGATTTATCAACCAATTCCGTTCATAAGAACGCCTCGAGGCGAGAATTATATTCGCGGCTGAGTCACATTTTCAGATTGTACTGTCGACCGAACGAGTTTGCGGAGTAAAGGAGAATGTGTGGGAGATCTACTGTTCGGCTGCCTCTTGAACGTAGGAACCGACAAAGTCGGTAGATCACTCTTTTACTTTTCCAGCAACAAACAGGGAGGCGCAAAATTAACAAAATGAACCATTACGTAGCGTCATTATCTCTCACTTTTCCTTCGGTATCTTCTTCCCTCTGTACGTTTCATGAAGCATTGAAATTGTGGGTCAGGCAACCTAACGAACGAGCTTGGCACTATGCGAGCATCTCCCTCGCTGGTACCGGCAGCGGCAGCAGCAGTACCAGTACTAGCACCAGTAGTGGTAGTAGGACGTTTGGAGATGCAAATGCAAAGCACGGAATTTCGCCGTTGGCCATTTCCCCGCTCGAGCGAAATAATACAGAAACGAGGTGTGTTGGAGGGACAGAGAGAGAGAGAGAGAGAGAGAGAGAGAGAGAGAGAGGGAGAGAAAGGGAGAGAAGATGCACGATCCGACAATCTACATATCTGAGTCCTCGCTAGATAGTGAATACTGCCACACGGTATAGATGTATAAATAGCACAGCTTTATTAGTATTAGAGTACGAACATTTGTTACGAGGGGATTATTCGATTAACGGTAGATGGGAGTGAATTTTGCAATTCTCATGAGGCTTTTCAAATGCGCACGACGATTTATATACGTATTTTTCTTCATATGTCGAAACAAACGAATTTCTACTATAAAATGACTAACAGCAACTCCATTAGTTCATTCTACCGTAATACAAATTTCTTTGTCGATTAAATAAAATACTTGTTTACTGCTATTGCAATTTTATTAAACCACCCGCGATAACGCGAGAATCTATCGAAATCATCACTCTATCTCGAATCACCTTTGATTCTTAAATGAATCAAATGGTAATAAGAATGAAAGCTTTCGGATGTGCGATTTATATCGATATGGTAGCTATAATAACGAAGGTGCTGTAGTCGTGGATACCGCCCTTAGACGTATATTATCTACGACGCGTATAACAAGTTCGTAAAATAAGAGCGGGGAAAAAAAAACCCGCGAAAAGTTACCATACCATTATTACAACTGCCCCGCCTGGGACACAACTACCACCGCTACGAAACAAGAGTTCACGAGAGGTTCCAAGTCGTCCACCCATAATCCGAGTCTCATACACGTATCTCCCTCTCTGCCCTTGGACTATATCTACCGGTGCCACCGCTTTCTATACCTTCTTCTCCAAGCCCATCGTGGATAGCTTTTCCGTTTTATGTATTATTACTTTCGAAAAGAGGATCTGTAAAGTGGCGATGGTGGCTGCTGCCGCCACCAAATGGTAGAGATGTCTTCTCGCTCTTTTCTTCTCTCTTTCCGTAGTACAGACCTTCTCGGAGCTAGGCCGTATAAGAGGGTGAACACGAATCGCGCAGGCCAACAGTACCTTTTCAGGGCATTACGGGAAATCACCCTATTCCCAGTGCTCGTCAGTGTGTGCGCGTGGTAACATCAACTCTGCTGCTGTTCGTCCTCTTTCTCCTCTCTCTCTCTCTCGCGCTCTATCTCTCTCTTCCATTGCACAGTGCCTTCGGTGTATTATACATCGTCGTCGAGGAGAGAGGTGGTCGATAATGAAAAATGAAATAGCCCGGGGAATGGAATTGCGAAAGAGGGAGAGCGAGGGGGTGAGAGGGGTAGAGAGTGAGTGAGAAAAGCAGAGTGTGTACATGTGTGTGTGTGTAAGAGAGAGAGAGAGAGAGAGAGAGAGAGAGAGAGAGAGAGAGAGAGAGAGAGAGAGAGAGAGAGAGAGAGCAAATGAGGATTTGCTAGATGGGAACAGTCAACGATGAACAAGATGAGAACATTTAACGGCACCTTATATATTCTCACCTATACCAATTTCCTTCATAGCTAGACTTCCTCATCATGTTTTGCATAATGACGTATCCAAGTATGACTTTCCTGAAGAGTGTATCGCCTAGTTCCGGAATTAAATCCTGTCTTACCCCGTTCCAAGAGGAGATTAACACGCACCCTGGCTAGCTACCGGCAAAATCTATAGTAGCGAGAGAAAAGGACTCTCTTCTCGTGGAGCCGGATGAAAAAGATATTCAGGGCTTTACAAACGTCAGCTCTATTTAAATTTGAGAATTGATGCTAATATTCAAAATTTTGATATCTCTGTTGGAAACTTGGATCAGTTATTCAGTTTACCCTTTTGAATAATTATACGTATTAAATTTATTCGATAATTGATTGTTCTGAAACTTGAAACTTTCGGTACGTGTAAAAATATTGTTTTGCCCTAGGTCTACACATTGCCTATAAACTTCTTCTTCTTAAACTTCTACGAAACTACTATTATTATTGTCCCTATTATTATAATTCTTGCTGTTACATTGAAATGCGAGAAAGGTTGATAATAATTGTACCGAGGGAACAAGCGTATATGCGTATATATGCTCTCAAAAACGTACGAGGGCTTGAAAAGCTTTTCATCCACTTCGCGCCCAACTGCATTTCCTCTGTATAAACTTCGCTCCAGAGATTTCCTCTCTCCGCAAACACATATAGATTATACATATACGCGTGATGTACCGGTGTGTATAGCACCGGCTCTCCGTGCATTTGCCTTCCTGCGAGGAATTTTCTCTAAATTTTTTTCCCTTCTTTTCCACCTGCTCGAGGTCTTCATTTTTTTTTGTTCTCACTCGGTTCACTTTTATTTTCGTATCTCACTCGTGGGAAACTCTCTACGTCGTTTTTTTCTCCACCAACGGGGGAGCCTTCGATGTAAATCCGGGATTTGCGTAAACGTTATCGACTGTCCCTCTTCCTCCAATATGTGCTTGTGTGTGTGTGTGTGTGTGTGTGTGTGTGTGTGTGTGGGTGTGTGTGTGTGTGTGTAAATGTGGGTATAGTTGTCCGAATGCTTTTCCAGCTTTCCAGAGGTATCGCTGCTTTTGTGGGTCTCATGTGACCTCCAGTACCGGAGAGCTCGCTTACCCACTCGATGCAGCCTTATTTTACCTATACCATATATTATATAGTGATATATTGTGTAGGAACAGTTGTAGCACCGCGGATTTACTTTATAGCCTTCCACCACTGACTTTTACTTGGTAGCTCTTCCTTTCGCGAAAAGTTATTTGATTTCCACTTGTCCGATAATGGACAACACGGAAATACGTATATCGTGATGTTCTTCTTGGGGCAAACTCGTTGATGTATATCGCAGTTTCGTGTCACGTTAGTCTATTTTAAATCTGCGTTACATACATTTCATTCAAATCATGGATACGAATAATGTATATAAATATATGTATACATACATATAGTGATATAGAGACAGAGATATTGCTCACCGTTGAGAAATAAGATTGAAACGTAACATCTGGCCTCTCAATTTGTCATTCATGAAGATATAGAGGAGAGAGAAACAAGTTCAAAGAGCTGTGTGGAAGCCCCGTTTAAACACGGCCTAACAACAGTCCCTCGCAGAAAATTGAATGTACGGCACACCTGCATCTGTGGTTTTAAGGCTTCTACGATACCAAGGGTTTTACAGTTATTATATGAAATAAGCTTAAGGTAAATATCACGATAAGCTTAAAATGGTGAGATTCTGAATTTATGATCAGGGTATAGATATGTTAATCGACCCAAGTGAGTCGTTAGAGATTAAAAATGTAAGAGGTGATTCGATTGTTTTGTCTTATATGCTGAGTACTTTTATTATGTTTGTGCTTTAGAGATGGTCTTGAATTTTTATTTTTCAACATTGTTAGTATTCGAGCTTTAAATATTGTGTGGGTCATATTTAGATATAATCGTCGAAAATATTACTAAAAATCGAATTGAGATAACTACAATATTGATGCAGTCTTTTTTATCAACCTCATGCTGTACAAGTTGAACAAGCTGTACCGCGGAACAAACTTTATAGGATTAAAACTCTCCGGTCAGGCGTTAAATGGATCTTCGGATAAAATGGCGCAGACCAAGCACTCTGCTCCGATTTTCATCTGGTATTTTTTCCTCAAGGTATCGAGATAAAAACTACCACGTAGTACTTAATACATTTTGACTAGAATTATAGTCTGGAAATATCTTATTATCCTGCACGAACAAAGTAAGTTAAATTCGCCCTCATATATGTCGTTGTATTAACATTGACACATACGAAAATACATTCGTGTGCTCATTATTTTTACACTCAAAAAGTGCTCGGAACATTGTACGATAAAATCTAAAAGTTTTTTTTTGTAGCTAGGCTATGGGCTCATTTCTTGGGGGGAAAACTGATTTATTCGTCTCCCACTGCATCAGTATAAAATCGCCTGGCCCTGAAAAATATATATTGTAAAATATGAATACTTAGGGTTTTTCCGTATTAATGTTTTGCTTGCTGCTATAACAAAAGTTCAAGCTTAAAAAATATCAGTACCTTCGTCGAAATTGTTGTGGAAAATTCTGTTGAAAATATGAGAAACATATTTACTCGTATATTGAAGAATTTCAAAGACAGAAAGTTATTGACTTATCGGTCCTGCTAATTAAACGCTCGAGCAAAGAGAAGATTCGGAGCTCGGTATGTTCCGTGGGGTTGCCATCGAGACTTACGTATATAGTAAGTAATACGGATCATATTAGTACTCTTTTGAATCCTTGGGAAGCCATTAAGTTTATGGTTTATGGAAGCCTTGGTAATACCGAGGAAATTCGCCGACAACTTAATTGGGCCCATCTGTCAGTTCTAGGGTTTCGTGTGAGGGAGTTCAAAAGGTATATAGGACGTACGTCTCGAAGTTCATGCTTGCTCCAGCACGTACATTCGTGTTATCTGACAATAGGGTCTAATGTGCTTATAGGTAATATCATAATGTATTTCTATGCTGATCAGTAACGAGAATCGTTATCCGAGTAAATGACGTTATATAAAATGACGAGACGTGCGATGAAATTGAACCATTAATTATGATGCGGTTACTTGATTCTGTTACGTACCTATGCTGTTTAAAAATGAACGATTAAAAAATTGACAAGGATAAAGTAACGGTTTCTTCGTCATCTGTTTTAGTTATACGGATAATGCTTTAGTCACTGCGTCGTCGGTATATAATTTTAACAAAACGTATCAAATAATTTCAGAAAGCATTCAATTATTATTTTCATCTTATTAAAATTTATAAATAAGAAAACAATTGCCTTAGTCTACGATAAATCAATCGTACAATATCGTAATTACCAATTTTATAATCAATATGACAATAGAATCCGTGTCAGTGATAACTATAAGAATCCAGTTAAAAATTATAACAACAATATGCGTCTATGATGTTGTCTCTTCAGTTTTCATCTCACAGATTCAATATCGAGTTATTTCGATCTATCCAATACTACGACGGCCACCTCCGTTAACCGGATTAACTTTCAATCAATCAGACATAATCTTGACTTTCTTCGGTCTTTTTGTATCCGGAGTGGCCACTCGTATTCGAGCAAAGGGAATGTTTGTACGGGGTTGAAGCTTTGACCTCGATTAAGGGTAGTTTCTCTCGAAATCGAGACTGCCGCGAGAAAGGGGGCATTGTGGCGGGGTTCGAGTGAGAGAGAGAGAGAGAGAGAGAGGGAGAGAGAGAGGGAGAGAGAGAGAGAGAGAGAGAGAGAGAGAGAGAGAGAGAGAGAGAGAGAGAGAGAGAGAGAGAGAGAGAGAGGGCGAGAGTGAGAGAGACGAAGAGGGATTTACGAGTGAGAGAGTAAAATCTTTCGTCGAATTTTTAACAAAAACTTCGGCAGACGGGATTGCAGGGGATGCAAAAGGGGAGACCAACCCCTGTCCCTCTCGCCGTTTCGAGCAGGAGGTCAGCCGCGGTCGCCAGCAGGCAGTCATGCGCTGAGCATCGATCGATGCGCGTGAACTGCCTGCCGCCGCTGCCGCCGCTGCCGCTGCTGCTACTGCTACTGCTGCTACTACCGGTACTGCCGCTCTTGCTGAAGAGGAGGTATTGTGTTTCGCAAAACGTCTCGAGACGGTGCTTGGTGATAAACGTACCATCAATGCTGATTGTTACCTCAAGAGTCCAGTAGTGCAGCACCAATCCCTATAAAGCACCAGGGTGGGAGTATTATTTCGGTATATGACAGAGAGAACGTGCACTTTCTGGCTACCTTTAATTTTTTTTCTGGTCACTAATTTTATCGGATAATTTATCGAAAGTCTGAGTCCGGACGTATTTTCCAATAGCTTGGTCCCCAAATGAAATTTCGAGCACTCGGAACGGATTGGCTAGTCAATCCTTATAATAAGTGCCAACGGTACTGCAAAATATTTGGAAAGGATAGAACTTTTGTACAGAGATTGTTTCAATTTTTCAGTAAGTGTCGGAGCGATCCTTCCGGTGCTGAAACGGACATCGTTGATTAACATGAAATCCCCTCGAAAGCCTTTTTTCTCTGCCAATTTCTATGAAAGTCCAGACTATAGAGTAAGCGAGTGGAAAAATCTGTGTGACGGGTCACAATGATGTTGGAAAGGGAGTTTGCAAGTACGATATGGCGAATGCGACGGTGAAAGAGCCTAGAGTCGAACGACAGGTATAGTCAACGGTCGCGTATACAGCCACACGCATACACATAGCCACGTGCGAGCGCAGGCAAACATCGGATTGACGTTGAATTTCAAAAGAACTCTCCCGTGAAATCGATAGTTTTTTTTTCGGTGGAGTACCTGCCCCGAGTATCGAATCACCGCTGGAAAATCCAGTGTGCCGAGGAGAAAAGTGCCGGAGGAGGGAGGCCGAGAATCGCAGTTTGGAAGCTTCCGTTTTGTTCGTTCGCTCCCCCGCATATCGACAGTTCATTACTCCCTTCTCTACTCTCGAACCTGTTCGCGCGATTCGTTTAGTTCATCGTACCTACCGGCGCTTGTCCTGCACTCTCGGTTTACTCAGGGTTTTTAAAAGTGGTTACGGGGGTGGAAAGTGTTGGTGGGCTGTCTTGTCTATTCACTTGGGGTGGGAAAATAGCAACGAGACAATTTTTTATCTTACAAAAACATAAAAATCAATATACCTAGATAACCTCGCATAAATGATAATTAGATGCCCACTCAGGAGCAAGAAATGTATGCACACTCACATGTATATGTAGGACGTCGGATTGTGTTTCAAGTAATTAATGACTTGTCAATGAAATACAAAATTAAGTGATAATTGACGTAATTAAAGTGTGGATAATCGTACAACAACGTCACAAAAATTCCTGTTACATCCGCTATATTTCATGTTTGACAGATCTGAGAACTGGGTCCTTTGTCACCAAGAAGACGTTAGGCGTTTCCCTCTCCTCTTGGCCACGCGCTCTTTATTCCCATTGCCACATATATGTACATATAACAGTAAAATGAGTGAGATTTAATAGTATTTTGGCTATTATCTCAGGTTGTACTCCAATTCGATTGTGTTGTTCGACCGTTTACGATGGTAAAAGTTATTGGAGTCGTTTTTCAGCATATAGCACGGGATCAAAGGCTTCAAGAAATGTCCAACAAATTTTCGAAACGATATATCGTGAAATCTATGATGGACACCGAAAAACCTCATGAGCTCTTTTTTGCAGAGGATGAACCAAACTTTATGCCCATATTTCTGATTTTGCATGCTTATTAAAAATGAAAAATAAATCTTAAAAAAGACAAGAATTCGAATTGTCAAAAATACCAACAAAATATATTCTCATTCCTTGATATTTTTGCGAAGGTTGTCGATTCTTTCATTACCTCCGGTCCTACCATATCGAAGAAATGGAACGTTGAAAATGTAATAAAGTAGCGCGCATCGACTTATGCCGACTGCCACCAGCCATGGTTAAAAGCTGGATAAATTCAATTTTCATGTTTTTTCATTTTTTGATCGATGAACCTTCTCATGAAAGATTTTTTGGACGAAATTTTGTTTGACGATGGTCAATCCTTAAGATGACGATGGTCCAAGATGGTGATCCACTTCTGCGATTTATTGATTGGGGATTGGACGAAAAGTAAATTTCGCCCAAAAAGACGAAAATGAGAGGTTGCGGATCGTAAATTCCCCGTACAATGTGAATACCACGTGCTTACTTTTGGTTTTTCGAAATATCTTGATAAGAATGTTGATAAATGCGAAAATTTACTTTCCCAGCTTTTGGTTGGCAGCGGCCTGCGTGGATCATTGCATGCAATTTTCTTCTTCTATTTTGTTCAACTTCTCGGGTGCGGTAAGAGCAAAGTAAATGAGAAAATTCACAAGAATTGACAAAAGTCCGAGGTAATTTTATTTTCATTTTGAATATACAAATGCAATGTAGTCAATTTGCAAATTAAGATATGAATAAACTATAAAGTTTGTTAAACCGTCTACGATAAACGGCTCTACAATTCCTTCGGCATCTTCGATAGATACCGTGGTATATCAATCGTATCAAAAATTGGTTGCCCCAAATCTTTCACTGTGTGCTACATTGTAAAAAAAAAATCTGGGGAGGCCCTAAAGCAGAGGTTCCCAAACTTATTTCGCCTACCGCCCATTTTGAGAATTGATTATTTTCTAGCCCCCCCCCCCCCCCGCCAAATTTTTAACTTTACCACATCTTAAGATCAGAATCGCAATAATTACTTTAATTTAATTATCGCGTGCCATATCAGTCTTATCCTGTTTCTGAGTTCAAACTTACATTTTGAACGAGACTTTATAACTATTGAGAGCAATCAAAACGCAACTTTATAGTATTTAGAAAATCTTTTATTCAAATTAAAACAAACATTTCAATTAAAATTTTTAAACTAATCTAATGTGAAGGTGAATCTGATGATTTTTAACAAGTTTGTTGACGTCAGATTCGAATTTACTCAAAAGCAGCCGTAAGTCACCGCGTTCAGTAACATGTAAATGATTTCTCTTTTTAGTTAGCAGTGTTGCCACAGTACTAAATTCACGTTCACGCAAATATGACGGACAGTTCTATAGGTTCTTCTTCAAGCTGGAATGATACTGCTATGTTGACATTTGAAAAAGGATCCAACAGCCAGTCCGGTATCTCCAATTTAAACATTTTTTAAATGTTCTGGATTGGTTCTTTTAAATTGGTGTTGAGGTTCTCCATATGTTGGCAGTAAACAAACAAGTCGTCATTGTTGAAGGATACTTGTGATAAATTCGGAAAATTGTGAAACTCACCTCTGCCTATATTTATCTTGTGTAAGAGCAGTTTAGCAATGAAAGCAGCAACGACATTTTTTCTTTTAATCAAGTTCAAGTCGTCACTTTGAAGTTGAAGATTGATATCACTAAACAATGTATACAGGTCTGACAAGTACGCAATATCATTCTTTGATATTAGTCCATTGAAATGTTACATTGAACCTGCATTTATCAAAGCCAGCAATTTTTTTTTCTGGCGCATAGGGGGGGGGGTATGAAAAGCTTAAGTCCAAGTTTGTGGGGTTGTAACCCTTGAGGAAAATTTGCCATCTTGAAAAAGGGGTGAAATAGTTTTTGCAAAAAACTATGAAACTATCCACCGCGCAAGAAAATTGTTACATTGTTTGTAGGAAATTAAATTCTCTACAAATTTGCTCTCTTAACTTTTTGTCGTAAAATCAAAAATAACAAAGTTATTAACAAAAAACGACAAAAATTAAAGAACAAGTTACTTAAACTCGTAACTTTTTTCTTTTCATTTTACAGAAAAATATGCTGAATGTATGTCAATAGAACACCTTCTGACGAATAAATTTCACTATAAATGTCTCAAATTTTGTTAATTTATAAACATTTTACAGTGTTGCTGCATAGGTAAGTGTCGGAGTATTCGAAAATAGACATAAAAATGTACGATTATGCGTCGTTTTTTCGCAAAATTCATTAATTTCGGCGGACAAATTTTATTTGTTGTTATTGCAATGTTAATAATAATTGGTTATGAACTTATTTTCCCACCACATTTTTGAATGTTCTACTCAATTTCTGCAATAATTTCTAATTTGAAATTAATGATCGGCGTGTATATTTCTTAAAATCCGTTATGTGCTGGCTGGAAAAACCCAGGTAATCGTTTGGGAATGAAAGGCCCAGAAAACATTTATTTTCTTGATTTTTATCCCTTTTTCCGAGTACTCGGTGACAATGTTATCTTTACAGCGCTGTAAAATGCTTATAAATAAACAAAATTTAAGACATTTATAGAGATATTTATTCGTCAGAAGGTGTTCTTTGGAAATGCATTCAACATATTTTTCTGTAAACTGAGAAGAACAACAACAAGTTTAAGTAATTTGTTCTTTAATTTTTGTCGTTTTTTGTTAATAACTTTGTTATTTTTATTTTACGACAAAAAGTCAAGAGAGTAAATTCGTAGAGAATTTCATTTCCTACAAAAAATAACGTAATAATTTTCTTGCGCGGTGGATAGTTTTCCTGTTATATCAATAAAACGATTTAAAACCCGTTTTCCAAAATATTATGTGCTGAGAGATGTTTTTACCTTTGAACGGCTGTAAAATCCTTAAAAATAAACGAAATTAAAAAAATGAGGGGTGAAATTTGTTTGTCTCAAAAAGCGCCAACCAATTTCTCTTAACATATTTTTCGGAAAAATGAATAAATAAAAAGTTACAGCAACTCAAAAGAACGCTGTTTTTCTATTCTAACAATTTTGTTGTGCGGTGTATAGTTTCATTGTTATAATGCAAACACTGTTTTACCCCTTTTTTAAGATGGCGGCTTTTCCTCAAGGGTTAGAACCCCACAAACTCGGGTTTAAGGTTCCTATACCATCCCCTAAATGCACAAAACAAAAAAATTGCTGTCTTTGATAAATGCAGGGTTAGGGCTCATTTTTGTAATATTTTAATGGACTATATGATGCAGTTGTCGCGCAACTCTGTGTCTTTGTTTTCCATGAACTTTGTCACAGAGTCAGATTGTAAAATCGAGTCAGACAAGCACCTCTTGATAGCCAAAGCACTTCTGTGAAACAGCAATCGGTTGAAATCTTCATCATTATCAACACAAAGCTGATTAAATAATCTGTCATTTAAAGAGCTGTTTCGGATTTAGTTGACTGCTTTGATGACATGTTGCAGTGATCGAAACAGCCGTCCACTCAAATTTCTCGCAACCAAATGTTGTCGATGAATGACATAATGTACAGCAAGCACATCTGGCATTTTTTTTTAAGTACGATATGAAGCCTTTGTGATGACCTGTTATAGCTGGAGCGCCTTCCGTAGCAGCTGATATAATATTCTGCAGGGACACTTCTTTCTCATCACAAAAGTTTTCCAGTGTATTAAATATGGTTTTTCCTTTTGTATTTGTCTCTAAATTTCTAGCAAATATTAGTTCTTGACATATTTTCTCATCTTTAATAAACCTCACGTATGTCAACAATAATGCTTCATTAGTTGGTAAAGTGGACTCATCCAACTGAATTGAGAATTGACTAGTCTTCAGATGATTGGACAATGACTCTTCAATGTTTTCAGCCATTTAACCAATTCGTCTTTGCACATAACTATTGCTCAAAGGAATTTTTCTGATAATATCTGCCGCTGGTTTATGGAGCACAGTAGTTATTACTTCTTTTATTGCCGGTAAATGAACTCTTCTCCAATAGTGTGTGGTTGGCCTTAGCAGCCGCTGAAAAAAGTTCTGCCATCTTGATTTTTGTCTTTCTCGTCTGAATGCATTTTATTCAAATGATCTTGTAGCCTAGAGGGCTTCATCGTTTCATTCGAAAATGTTTGTTGACAAATAAGACACATGGGCGAAGATGGATTTATGGGATTTTCAATAAATCCGTATTTAATGTATTCCGCACTGTATTGCCGTCTGTTTTTTTTGCTTTCGATATGGTTTTGTCTTCACAAATACGTGAGCAAAGTATTGAGCTTAAAATACTTGTTTACTATTTGCGCGCGAAAACGCCAATGCAAATGAAAGAAACATTACGCGCTCTTATATAGGATTAACATATATCACTCACCGTAATGAATAACACACATGCATAAACTCATGCGACGGAATTCGTACTGAGCAAGCTATGACAAGCATCGATGATCCGGCCGCTTGATACAGGATTGCACAAATCGCGTTGTTTCAAAAACCTGTTAAAACTTCATTGCACCCGGGCTACCTACGAAAGACATGATAAATTATTTATATTTATACAATCAAACAGGGCAGAAGTAACAACGAAATAATCAATGTAGTATCGTAGGTAGGTTTTGATTTGAGTAAAAGTTTTTAATTATTAGAAGAAAATTACAAATCAGCCATCGCCCCCCTAAACCACTTGAACACCCCCAATTTTCTCTGGGACTTTTACCGCCCCCCTGTAGGCATCCAACACCCACAAGGGTGCGTTATCGCCCCCTTTGAGAAAAACTGCCCTAAAGTGACTTAAACAAATATTTATCACAAACTGTCCTATATATATAGTTGGGTTTTTACATCTGAAATTTCGTGTTTTAGATGTAATTAAAATTGTTTATAAACATATATTTATAATATATAAATAAATAAATGCGCGGAATTTGGCCATCGTCGTGATTAATCACAATTTCTTGCTGCGTATAACCGAGGCGTCGGTCGCTCGGTGATGCGGTAGCTGTCGCATCGAAAAACCGAGCGGATATTCATTTTTCCGAGGAATTTCCCGCATGTAATCGAGTTTACGGGTACGGACACTCGTGAAAGTGTTGAAAGGGTTAGCCTGCATCAGCCATAGTTTTCCCGCAGTTTCTCTACGGTCCATTGCAAATTTGATACGGCGATAGGGGTAAGCCGGCTGCGGGCGCACGAAGAGTACAGGGGTGGGATGGTGACCAGAAAGATAGGGAAAGGTAGAAGTAGAAGCGTACAAAGCCGACAGGGGTATACGCCGAAAGAAATTAAAAAAATAACCTATATATAGGAGTAGATGGCTTCTATCGCTACACCACTTCAACGATATTGCATATATATTGTTTTATTTTTCATGTGCCAGTGAATATTTTTATTTATCTTACATATATTCAGTTTCCACGTTCATCCATTCTCTTTTGATTTTGTATACAATCCTAGCTATCTCTGGTGAATTTCACTGGGAAGGGTCCTTCCAGCAGCAATTCGCAACCGGAAGTATTTACAGTGTATGTGTGTGTGTGTGTGCGAGAACGAGAGAGAGGGCGAGGGCAGAGGGAGAAGGAGGGAGAAAGAGAGAGAGAGAGAGAGAGAGAGAGAAAGGATGGAGGGTCGAAGGTTGGGAAGAGTGAGAGAGCAAGAGACACAGAGCGAAGAGAGAAACGCCGACGCAAACACAAAATTGGGACGAGACGACTAGCAGAATTCATTCGTCGTCGTCCTCGGTATCTTCGTCGAGTCTGCTGCAAGAGGGTGAAGGGTGAACGGGCACCGAGGCAGCGTAAGCACAGTGGAGTAGGAACCATGGTATATAGAGAGAGAAAGAGCTTCGTCGTTCCTCGCCGTACGGTCATCGACCACGAGTGCCAGGTACACGAGAAGAGAAGAGAAGAGGGGCTTCGAGTCTCGAATTTCAACGGAACGTTTTCCTATCTCGCCTGCGAAGATTCTTCCGCAATATATATCGCGGAGTTCACTCCACAAACCTCCTCGTCTTTTGCGACGCTCGGGGTGCGTCGCAACGACAAGCACCGAAGCTTCCGGTGGGGTAATTTCGTGGGCTATACCCGAGAGCCGAAATGACGAGAGAGGAGACAATCTCGAGCAAGAACACCGCCGTCTACATCGCTACGATTTATATTCGCTGGTTCGTGAATTTTACAGCGGGTCGTGAATTTTTGGCATTTTTCATGAAGATACTTCATATATTTAACGATCAACGAAAATTACGCGGGCCAAGTTCGATCGTAATCATCGAGAAGTCTCGTTTAAGACGACTAGAGAATGTGTGGTACCGGCGACAGACGTAAAGGGCGCCACGCGCCGGACGCTCTGCTCGCTATTCACGAAAATCATCCTTATCTCAGAATCGCGACATTTAACGATACAAATATTTATCATCTACGAATCTACGATAATATGTATGAAAATAAGCATTTTTCCTTCAAGAGGCAACATTTTTCAAACTACGAGATTTGTTAATTTTTGTCTTACAAGTAAAGAAAAGTTAAGTTTGTATTCCAAGAAAATAGTCCAATCGCTGAAAATCTTATTGAATAATTAAACAAGGCTTGTGCTTGCACGTGGAAAAGGTGACATTCAGGTATCGTGAACGCTTTTTCGTATTAGTTAAACGCGAACAATTTCAAATTTCTCAAGGTTTGCGTGCCAATTTAATGGCCCTTAGCAAAAGTCACGTTGCGATAGGGCATGGGGTGTAGGAGGTTAATTCGAGGTAAAGGACATACGCAAAGGAAATTCTGAAGAGATCCCGTATAGAAGTTTGCCTCGTAAGTCGAACCTAGTACAGTCTACAGTGGAGATGTTGATAGACGAGCATTGCACACTGCCTAAGGTAATGGGAAACCTCGCGCGACCGTCAATGAGTTTTCGTACCCTGTACTCTGTTTCGTTACGGACTTGTCCTCGGTAATTACACACCGTTGGATATTTTTTGTACGACAAATTATGCGCGACATGTTTTTGTAATGCAAACTTTTCCGACGTTTCGACGATGTATCGTCCAGGAAGATGCGATCGGTCGACGAGAATCATTTTGAAAAATTAATGAAAGTAAATAATTTGATAGATCTATAATTTTTCATATTTATTCAACTATAGAAATTATTCCATTTTCGAAATACGCACCAAGTTCGTCTAGTAAGTAAAAATATGTAACGTTTGGTGAACGTTACGAATTTTTGAGTTTCCTGGAAAAACGGTTTTCTTAATTTTTATTACAAATTTGTGTAATTGAATTATAAGAATATAGTTGTGTTAAAAAGGACAAATTTTGATAATGGCATCATCAGGGTTGGAGCACTTCATGAGGAAATCCCACCCGTAAGAAGCGTACACGTCATACCTTCCGCAAAGTCGGCATGCGAAACACTATAACGCGACTGGGAAATAACTTGTGTGTTATGCATAACATGACGAAAGACATATGCTCGTAGTATAAAGTCTACGGCTAGACACGCACGAGACTTGGTAGTTTGGTTCAAATGGTTTCCATCCTCGTAATACATCGTCTGTTCTTTCTCGTAAATGTTCAACTAACGTGACACGTACGTTGAAGCAGTTCCGTCAGACTCGCGACGCTACACTCGCGTATAACGTACTGCAAGAATGGTGTAACGAGTGCAAAAAGGGTTCTTTTAACACCACGCTCAACGTCATCGGTGACAGAAGGCAGCGAAGGAAAAAAAGCTGACGCTCATGAAAATAGATGTTATGGCGTGTCCCTCGAGTTTACATGCATTTTGTCATTGACATGATATATCGAGGAAAAAAACGACGAAACGTCTATTGGGAGAAAAGCCTCCTCTGCCTACTTCCTACGAGTTTCGTTAAAATGACTGACGAGTTTCAAATCGTATGAAATTTCATATCTTCTTATTCATACATTTTCGCGATAATTATTTTTTTATTCATTGTTTCGAACGTATACCTTTTCGGGTTTTCACGATCCGTCCCCTTTTTCCTTTTTTCTCATTTCTGGAAGCCCTTTTTTGTAGCCACACTTCGCTCACCTAACCTAACTTTCCGGGTACGTTCGAAGACGACGTTCTATACCGGAACGCATTCGCTCAGGGCACGCAGAGATTGCGGGAAATCCGCATCAGGTACAGTCGACCCTTCTAAAGTCTAATGTTCCTATAAGAAATTATGAGTCTCCGGAAGAATAACCTTCCGCCCGGCGATTCGATGTGTCACAGCCAGCGCACGAGTGAGTGGTCACCGCACCGAGTATTGGCAGCATGCGATGCTGCTTAACTTCGGTGATCACGAGAGCCACCCGTTGGCCGCGTACCCATCACTGTCGGTCTATCGAAATTTATATTTTTCGACAAAAGCACGGGTAGCTTCAGTTTTCTTCATTTTTCAGTTAACGTTGATAGCATTTTCTTGAGAAAGATGCAAGAACTAAGTTTTTTCGTTGTTGAATTTAGCGAGAATCGATTAAACCCTTCGATTTAGATGAAATTATGAATTTTTAAAAAATTAGATGGAACTAAGATTTCTGAATTATTGAATTAAAGTTAAACTTTTCCTGATTAGAAAAATAAACGCAAGGAATACACGAATTGAATGATTGAGGCTCGGCACGTATGTAATATGTAATACGTTACGACAAGCCGTCGAGGTATCAGACATTTTCGGAAAGTACATCGACCACCGGCTCTCTGGGTTCTCGTACCCGTCGGTCAGTCCAGCATAGAAGCCTGAGGCTATGAAAGATCGATACCGAGCCTGTGCCTCGTGTCCGTGAACTTTGCGATTTCCCCATCGGGGTGTATAACCCCTAAGTACGATTTACAATTCTAAATGACTTCGTTTCTAGATACACTAGTCCCGTTGAAGTAATTCCGGTTTCTGAAGAAAGTTCGTACGTAAACACTCCATCGTATGTCAACTGACTTGATACAACATCATTTGTTGTGACATGAAATTGGCTGAAAAGCGAGAAGTCTGCTCAGGGGAATGACTCGTCGATCAATATCTTTAATATTCTCAATATGTAATTAATATTTTGTTACTTTTCATCTCATTTTCACGTAGATATTAAACTTATAATACGAATGAAAATTTCCATTGCCAATATACGCGCGAGGCACCCTTAGTTTTATATGTCCCGAAAATAATTCGAAGGCGAAAAATCCGATAAAGCTAGGCCATTAAAAATCTAATAAACAAATTCGCTGTACATCGTTCAGTCCCAGTCGTTTATACTTTAGTCAACAAGATAAATTCGGGAGAACTCCGATATGCCATAACTCTTCCCCCTTTCCGCCCCGTTTAAGGTGGATGAAATGTAATCGATACGGGATAATAAATATTCAACCACGGAAAATATATGACGAGATATTCTATCTTCCAATGATATTCGAAAACCCTCCTAAAAATGTTAAGTCCTGAGAGGAATGTAAAGAATTTTGTTTTCACATAACACTACACGTGTTCTCGGATATCAATTTTTTATACCTATTTTGTTCAAGAGCTTGTCTCGCTATCGAAATTCTGTATTAAAATATGTCCACGAAAAGCGAAAATATACGTCGATCATGGATATCCAGGCTGGTGAGTACGAACGGAGAAAATGACGTATCGAGCTATGAGACACGACGAAAATTCGCGTTGGGGAGTCGAGGGGTGGTTCGAGTGCGACGATGATATCTAGTACGTGTGTGATATGGGGAGATGGATTTGGCTCTGTCCACGGCAGCTCGTTGGCATATTCACGTGAGCTTTGTGATCTAATTTATTCTCGTACCCATGTCGATATCCCAAGGTCATTGACTATGTGAAAGATAGTTCGTAGGCTGAAGTACATATCACCTCTTGTCGCTCAGGTTTCACGATGCGTTCTAGAAATAGCAGATATCGACAGCGCTGGGCCGTTTTTTCTACGCCAATCTTCTTTCAACCCTCATTCAACAATTTCGATTGTATTTACACGAAATTACGGAAATCATTATGGTTTATGTAAATTGAAAAAAAAAAAATAAATAAAATAATAAACTCCGTAGGATCATTATTCCTTGGGAAATCCCAAATTATCAAGTTCAAAACGAAACAGTTTTATCTTATATTCCGGATAATTTACCAATGTAATATTATGTGATAATTACGATCCGGATAATATAATACCGTTATTTAGATAATGCAACAAAACATTATTATGGTCCCATTGATTAATTCAGAGAGCCCCAAATTCTACTGACGACCCTCACGACCTGACTCGCAGCCACCTCGATTACAGTCGTCGCTGGTGGCGATGCGAGTGCCCGTGAGTAAGTACCAGTGTCAATTAGGAATCGTCAAGGGCCTGATAAAATAATCATGGGAAAAGTTCACCACCACGTCCATACGAATGAAACATCGCGTCTTCGTTACACACTCCGCGAGTGTATAACGGCCAACGCTAACGGAACAGGGACCGCGCGTGAATAGAATCCATGGGGTGAGAGTGTTTGTACGGTGATACGCCGAGATTCTATATCGACTTTTCCGTACGCTCGTATATAATCGTTCTTTTCATTCACCGTCTGACTCGCTGCTCTCCACATGTTCGTTTTTCTCCGAGACGCCCACGAGCGTTTCTGCGGTCAGTGGTATAAAGATACAGGCATATGTTACCATGAAAGAGGGCAAACTCGAGGGTAGGATGTTTGTTCGGGCGCAACGAAGCGCGAACGTCGGTGAAAAGCTTTGGCTCTCTCGTTTTTCACGTCTATTTCTGTACCGTGCACTGTATTCGCATATCAGCCGGCCTGACCGCGGGGGGTGATTTTTTTATGCCCTCATATCATGATTCTTCATGCGGAAATACAAAGTGAAGATCGTGAAGATGCAAAAGTTCTACTTAACGCCTATGCCCGACGCTGGCTTTCGTTTACCGGTGCTGGTGTTAACTAAACGGCGCGCTATCCCTATACGTTATACTAATAAGTTCATTTCGGTTCATCACTTTGCACACTCGCATAAACTCGCGAAAGTCAAAATTTTGCTTTCTTTTGTGTGTCTTACGTGCGATTTCATAATTTCAGAAAAAGAACAAAATTATTCGAGTGATAATCGGCGGAACTTGCTTTGATCCAACGGAGTAACGAATAAGACAGAAAATTCAATAACATTTTCCATGGACTTTGACAACGTTTGATAAAATAACTCCGATCATGATATTTCGAAAAAATGTTGGAACGTAAATTTTAGCCAGAGAATGAGAAAGCAATTTCTGAATTTATAATTTGTGAAAATTGGTTTACGCCCTTGTACATAGTACTAAATGATTGATTATATCGCGATGCCACACCGCGTGGAATATTGCGATTTTTTTTTTCAAATTTCGTATCTGCTTGCTACTGAATTTTTTCTCATTTTAATTAATCCTCCCTCTTTTCCGATCGACTGTTAAATAAATGCTGACTTAATATCACGATGAACTATAGGTTTATGTTTTTACATATTTATACGTGAAAAATTGACATGTTCGAGCTAGTGAACTGTATACATGTACAATTTTTTTGCTCTCGTTGACATAACCTACGTGAAATCGGGTCAGTCAACAACCCCTCGGGATACACCGGCTTGGGGTTGAATGAGTTCGCCTGCAACGAATCGGGTTCAGGCTTTCATATTACTCTTCATTACCGGCAACACATTTCTCTTTTTTCGTCTCCATGTAATCTATATTTTCGTTTTAAATAAACAGTTCCATCCACAATTGTGCAGTACGAATATTTTGTTGATTCCTCGTTTTTTTGCCTCTTTCACCGTGGACAAACATTCGTTTCCGTTAATTTATTTTCACGTTTTGTTTTTAAATATAACGACGCGTTAAATATTGCCAAGCGTCAGTAAATCTGATTTACGGAGACGGTAGAACGTACACGAGGCGCGCGTGTGAGCGTGGCGTAGCCACTTTTTTAAGCTAATAACGTATTTATAAAAAGGGAAAAGCGTTTATTTGACGCGTCTCTTGATGAAACCGCGTTGAATGTTAAAAATGTTGCGCTCGTGGAGAACATTGTCGCATCGTGAAACGGTGGCCGATGAAAGTGATGAACGAGGAGCGGAGCACTTCCGTTACGTGGCTATTGTAAAAGAGGGTTTTTGATTTTGTTTTAACTGCCCATTTCCGGCGTGCAATTTTCAACGCGACACGTTAAAAAATATGTCGCGACTATCGTTAAACGATACGTAGTATCGAATTTCGGGGGCAAGTCACTTCGAATCTCGCGAAATCGAGGAATAATTGGAAATTGGAAAACTTTCATCAATTATGTGTGAAAACATAAATACAATTATCAACAACACTTTCTCGTCACTTGTTACTATGTATTACTTTTGATTTCTTTCAATTTCTTTTCAATTTTATCTTCATGCGTGCATTATCTTTTTGCATGCATGTTCCATTTTCGTTTTGAGGGAAGCCTGACGGTTATGATGTATAGGGTTGTGTGTGTCAATAAACGCGTCGAGGCATTTCACGATTCGTTTACGCCTGAAACGTCCCCGCTTTCCGATGCTTTCTCAGTCGTAGGTACATTGTATTATTTGCATAGATTCTCATTAGCCGAGCAGCCGTCGTAAGGGAGAAGGAAAGGCGTGCGCGAAGGCGACGATGTTGGTGAAAGATAATTTGAATATAGCACGTTATCTCTCACTGATGAGACGTAATTGGAACTACGCTCGCGGAATAATTTCTGGTCTGGTTGCCCTTTCACTATTTTGTTTTATCAATCTCCCATTTACCATGTCAGTCATGTTCGACCGCAAAGGAAATTTTCATCGAAGGTCTTATCATTAGTGCAAGGAGCGTAAGCTTCGATAATTGCGCGAGTGTACGATGGTTGCATCGAGTCGTCATTGAGGTAAATACATGTCCTTTCCTATAAAAATATCCAAATTCCGAAGAATATCGTTCAGAATTATAGAAATATTATCATCGTGAGAAGCTTTTATTTCTAAAAATTATTTAAAATTTCAAAATTATTTATTCATCGATAGTTTTACTTTTCGAACATGGGAAATTTTTATTCATATTATAATGATAATGATAATAATAATATCAATAATAATAAACGATAATGATAATTATTATCAATACTATTATTTATCGTTCAGGTGGTTGAAAGTTTGTAAGTTTTCGAAAAGAGCGAAATTGCTGTTCCTATATATGCGAATTGAATTTTGTTGCTCCATGAAATGGAACCGTAATTCGACAAATTGCTCGGCCCGCATCCACAGGCGCATTCGGCTTTGCAATTATCGTGGACGCGAGAACGAATTTTGACGATTTCTGCGGGAATGAATAACTCATTCTCGTAGTACCTACGTAGTATCAATGTACGTAGTAGTAATACGAAGAGCAAATGAAACCTTGATCGTAACACGTCGTATATACGTATATAGAACAACAGAACGAGAATGCGGCAGAAGGGCGTATATCGGGGTATATGCCCCATCTATTCTGCAGCCGTCTTTTATAGCTCCGAGCTTCGCGCGAGTATTTTACAGTCGTTTAACTTAAGGGATTTCTTCGATCGATGTTGAATTTTATGAAGTAAGGACTCGTAACACTCCGGGACACGCGAATCTCAGAATTCTATTCGAGTGTTTCGTTCCTCGTTTCGCTTAGACTCGATTTGTTGTCCCTTCCTTTCGATCTAATTTCGAAGAGATCATCTAATTTGCCCAAAAATGAGAATCGCGTCGAAATATAAAAATGAAGAAAGGTTTTTTTCATGAAACAATTTATCGGGCAAAACGTTTTTTTTTAAATCGTAAAAACAGATTTTCCGCGCTTTATTTTTTATATTCCTCTTCTTAAAACACGCCGAGGGGTATTAACCTCGGGAAACGTAACGAGCAGAAAATACTATTTTAATGAGTGAATATTACCATTACCTCACTGGTATCGCCACCTCTGGTTTTTTTTAACGTACTTTCTCCTGTATAATAACGAGAAATGCGAGGCTACTCCGGTAATCGTAACGGTCGTTTTGCTCGGGTCTAGGCCGTGCGCATGTATGGACGCAATAATGGTTTGTTAATGACGAGTTTGTAATGATGCAGCTTAAGCATGTTTACACTCGCGTTTGGAAAATTATGTCAATGAAATTTTCAGTGCCTAGAGCTATAGCACGAGAATGTGAAACCATTAGCTATCTTTATGTTAATAATAACATTGAATGATAATAACAAAGCTGTTAACGAAAAATGTTCATAAATCGAACAGACTCTATCGTTAAATCAAAATGGTCGCAATTATTTTTCACGAAATTCAAAATATCAAAATCCAGTTGTACAGAATTATAATTCGATGGACAGATTTTTATTCATATATCTCATTATCAAGATCTTCGATATGCCGAGAGATTACCTATTTTGTTATGCCAAAAAGGTGATAAGCGTCACCAGAAAGTCTCGTATAAAGCTTAATTTTTATGCAAACGAAGATTTCTCCACGACGAATGATGACTCATAAATTTTCTCGAAATTTGTATCGACGCAAACTTTTCAGTGTCTCTGATTACGCTATTTCTTCGTAATGGCTAAAATCTCACGGTTAATTAAGACGACTCGCTTTAATAGCCACGTTTAAAACACCCCTAGCAACCTCGTCTGAAGACTACAAGATACACATATATTGATATACATATTAACATGGAAATGGTATGGTATAATATTAATCGTCCAAGTTACCAGTTGATTCCATATACATAACAGATATACATATGTTTATACCAGGTACTGCTGTTGCATGCAACGAGTCGAGTCAAACTATAACGAAGAGAATTTATAATGTCACGATTCGCGAGTTTTCGTCCTCCACCTCATTCCCCGTTTATTGTCGCCCCTTTGTCCCTTCCCCGCCGAGCAACGAGCATTTAATCATGTGTTTCTACCACAGGGATGGGCCTCTATATAGAAACATTGATAGTACATATATACTACGTAGATATATAACAAACGTAGCGGTATATATAGCAGGCAATCGGACATCCTAGTGACATCCGTTACGAACTAATTTGCAAATGGAAGAGCTCCACGCACCCGTTGGCTACTATTGGGGCTTCAGCAGGCCAGATTGAATTTGTAACGCTGACAGACAGCCCGCTCCGCCGATTCCCGGTACTAGCTCAACGATGTGATACAATGCCGTTCGTTTCTTTCGCGCGGTTCGATCGAATTAAATATAAAGAATAATTCAAATTTCATTAACTGGTAATTAAATCGAAAATTAATTATAAAATTTGATGTAAAACGTACCCGTACCGCCGAGCAAACTAAACGCCCGATGATTTTTCGTTCCTGAGAGCTACGAGTTTATCGATAGCTCGCTTACGTACAGAAAAAAGGGGGAACAACATTGTTTGGAAAGTTTATCCTGCGAGCACGTCACGTTTCGTCGGAACGAGTGATCTCATTCTTTCGTCCCTGTCATGGCGTAAGCTACGATTTCTGCAACGGCGACGGTGGAAGATCATGGAATTTCTATTCAAATTGTTCGTACGAAGCTCGCTCGCTCGCTTTTCTTAGTCACGTCGGCGACCCCGATATTTCCCAATAGTGGACCACGACCAATATTCCCGATATTCGGATGATTCTTCTCCACGCTAAGTAGTACCTAGGAAAATCTGTGGGTAAATAGCCCAGTACCCTGAGTCCAACTTCAAGAGTGGTTAAACCTTCACCCTTTCCCTTCTTAAAATAGTTACACCCGATTCAAGTTTGCTGGTGAGTAATTCGATTCCGTTCGCTGAAATTATTGAATTGCGGAACTTTTAAACGCGTGTTCGGTAGCGTTACTGATCCTTTAGTGCGAAAGTGGGAATATTTCTCCATAAAATTGTGAAACCCTCTCGTAGTTACAGTAGTTAATTGATGTCAGTTTGGAAACTTTTTATTCCTTATTGAAATACGGACCCTCCGCCCTGAAACTGAAATATCGAGCATCGCAACGTTGGTAATAGCTTTTTTTTTCTGTCGGCGATGGTGATGATATTTTATTCGCGACTATATTTGAAGTATCCTGTGCAACTTCGAGGATATTTATATTGAATGTACGCCGGTTCTCACCTGACATCGAGATACTCGATCACCTCGGTAAATGATAATTAAGAGAATAATTCGCTTGTCTCGACTATTTTAAACGATGTATCGATTAAATGGAAATAATTCGCGTCGGAAAAAAAACAATGTTGAAACTTTCACTGCCCGCTACAAAGGTGATAAGCCCGATGTTGATATTTAGCACGAAAAAACTTAAAATACGCATGAGAAATCACGTTTTGTGAAAATACTTTTGTTATATTTCAGTACATTCCATTTTCTCGCGCTGGAGAGTATTATGAATTTTTATGTAATTTTTTATTTGTATAGGTAGATCCATTTTTCATACCAGGCATTCACGCAATGTCGAAAATTTAAAAAGTATTGTCTGCCCGGATGCCCGTAGGTAAGCGCATCTATAGCCCAAAAAGTACAGAATAAAAATATAAATGAATGGAAAAATACGCGAACCAAATAGTGGAACGGGTATAGTTTCGGTTGGGCGAGTGAATGATTTCCCGGATGAAAAAATTCCGCGAATGGAAATTCAAAACTATGAAAGCGGTCATTTTGTAACCTATATGTGGCGTGACCTGTGCTCTGTATTTTTTTGCATATTCGCCATACATGCACTAAAAGTCAATACCAACGTGGATTGAAAAATTCGAGATGTATCTATTTGAAAACGTTACTTGAGCCAATCCACGCCAACTTCAAAAGGGCAAATTAAAAAATTTTATGTTGACAAAACCATAGCGTCGATATTGCCCAAATATAAAAAATGGTCGTCGTCTATATCGTTTATTAGAATATGCTCGACATTTATATTTCTCTAAACAACGAGAAAAAAACAAAAATTATATTACACTATTTTAAAGCGTTTCTTTGGTTTCGATACGTGCATTAGATGTTAAATTAGATGAAAACAAGGCAATAACGAACATTTTCGACAGGATAGGTACATTATCGTCGCACGACTTATTATCACCAAATTTCCGTATAATTTTGATTAACGCCAATTTTACATAAATGGGTAGATAATATGTAACTATGCGGTGTCCTGTTAACGTAAAACACTTTCATTGTACCCTCGTTTCAACATGTCTCGTGTCAACGTCGCATTCGTCGTCGAGGTAAACGATTTCTTAATTTCTGTTAGTGCCTTGATAAATGCTGCGTTAGTGACGAAGAGTATATAAAATATAATATTTTACAAACACATAGACAAACGAACGCATCCACAATGTATAAGACTAAACATATACAACTGCTTTATTGCGTCAACTGTAACATTAAGTGAATTGAAACTTCCGGTACGCTGGAGTGGAGAGACAACCGTGGTATCGAAGCAAACAACTGTAACCGCTAGCATTTCCTTCTCTCCTCGTGAACGAGGAATCTTCGTATACCAGCAATAGCGTTTCTCCGGAACAACGCCCTTGTTTGTCAATCCTTTAGTACGTAATATTACCTAACTATTATTTCCGTACGCAGTGTGTACCTACCACCGGGAGAATTGTTCACTCGCGGTAATTCGGCAAGTTTGTTGGTTTTTGAAAGGAAAGAAAATAAGGACCCTCCTATTTATAAAAAATATTTGCATTGGTTGCTCGCTGTCTGAAAAAAAAACCCTTTTCGCGTTCATTCATTTGAAATTTGTCATGTAATATTGAAGATAAGTAACTGCGATGAGGGAAATGTTACAGTCCAGGTCGAGAGCGAAGTCGTTCTCGAGGTGCAGGACTATGACAGTTGCGTTCTTGGCGCATCCGGATCAACGATGGCGTCATTCTCCGAGTACAGGTCATCGATCTGCACTCCGAGAATGATGCTGTCGTCGACCTGGCCCTCTAGAATGGCGTTCTCCCTGATCGGAACCGCTAGATTTACGGCATCGCCAATCCGGGCCTCGAACATAACATCATCGATCTGCACCTCGAGAATAACGTTGTTCTAAGCCCGGACCGTTGAGTCCCACATTATGGTGGACTCGCAAAGTTTTAAACGTACCTTTTGTGGCAACGAAATGAAAACTAATTTAAAAAACGACAGGGTTTAATTGCTCAAATATCTAAACAAAATTTCTCACTTTCTCGAAACTTTAAAGCGTGTTGTTGGCTCGGACGGTTCCTGCTACATAATTACGTATCAAATCGTTTTTTCGGTCCCGAACTCGAAAATTACAGGTTATATGGCAAAAAACAGAAAATTTTAATTCGGTCGGTTTATTCATTCGTTACTATTTCCACATTCTCTATCCTGTCCCTCCCGGCGTCGTTAATTGAGTCGCAGAGAGGGCTTCCGTTATTCGTTCAGGCGAATCCGTTTTTCCTCCTCGTGAATCGAGGATCTATATATCGCGTCGCAATTAAAATTCAAAAGGAAAAAACGAGCCCTTCGATGTATCTACCTCCGCAGATATATCGGGGTCGTAGTCGACTAGGAACGACGTCATTAATGACGAGGGTGTCATCACCGAAAGCGCGGCTATGCCAGAAGATGGTGAAAAATCACGAGAGCTTTGGCGAATCGTCAAATGTTCAGCCGTTAAAAGCGAATCGTATACTTATACGATGGGACATATTCGTAAAGACCGTAAAATCATGATTCATCACAGCGAACAAGAACCACCTTTATATTTTGTTTTTATTCGCTTTTATCCCCAGCAACCCTCGTTATACTTCAATGAAATATTTCACGAACACTGCAAGATGTATTTTCGAAATTTTTTCGTACCCTCGGGTGAAGATTGAAATACCTGGCGCAGCTAGTGCGGGGCTTTTTACCTCCTGACTACCTCGATCTCGCTTTATTTACGTTAGAGCAATTTTTCCCGGGATTCATACGAATGTGATATTGTCCTTCCTGGTATTTAGCGATTTCTCGATTAAAAAAAAGATAAAAACTCGAACGTTCCCATTTTTTAAATTTTCTATTGGCATAATTGGATATTATTAAGTAATTTAAGTAAACATCATATTTTCATCCACGGGAATATTTTCGTTCGGATAGCATCGTAAAAGATAGAAAAGCTTGAGAACAAAATGTCCTCGATTTTTTTCGATTTGTCGGCAAACCTGGAAATATTGAAATTTTAATCGAGTATTTAAACGATTTAGGTTTAATTGCATGATTTTGAGAAGTTGGTGGCTAGCCTCAGAGAATGGGGAATTGGGTTCATTTTCATAGTCCGACGAGAGCCGATGTGATAGTGATGTGAAAACAGCAAACTTTGACTCAAAGAGCAGTGTTGATGCAAACAAATCGGTACACATTAACTTAAAAAATTTGTAACAGAACAGAAAAAAGTAGCAGCTACATTAACCAAATGCCATTTTGAAGCACAAAGGATGGAGGATTGGATGAGTAGATATAATGTGGAGCTACGCGTTTAGCTGAAATGAAAGTTGTAGCCATTTTAGTATTTTAGTAATTTAATTTTAACATCGAATGACTCTATAATGTGACGTTCCCCCAACTTGTAAACGACAAATTGTTAAAGCTCGATAGGAAGGTATTATTATTATTATATTCGCATTCTTCCACAAATTTTCGAGTACATAAGCCCCTTCATGAGGGATTCTCGATCATCAAATTGCCGATGGAGAATCTTCGGAAATTTGTCGATATTATTAACAATGACACTATTGTAGAACCGTATGAATATTCCTCAAATTTGGTCTCATCGCAAAAACCAACATTTTATCTCCGCCGGGTATTCACGAGCGAGTATCCCGTATAAATTATTCATAGCTCCGTTATCCATATTGCTATTTTAATACGTGACGTAATTTTTACCCGAGCAACGTACGATGGTAGAACGAAAATCCGATGACCTGTTCAGGGGGGGGGGGGGGGGGTAACTGATACACCCTTTTGGGACAGGATCCGATCAAACCCCGATCTACATTTTCGTTAAAAAATAAACAATACCTACATAGCTTATAACAAAATATTTTGAGTGTGGAAAAAAATATGTTTTCGTTGTTACGAACAGGGCTGCGGAGTTCCGTGCTTGTAATTCCCGTGGAGAGAGAAAAAAATGTAGGTATGGCACAATCGAATGAAATTGAATAAAATACCCTGCGGAGGGAAGGATTTTATAGAGCGTCCTGGGAATATAGCGAGAATGGAGCTTGTAGCACAGATTTTCACGTGGGATATCGAAGGCTCGAGCCAAACCCAAAAAGATGTACAGTTTGGGATTGCAGAGTGAATCAGCGAGCCACCAGCGAATAACTGCGACAGAGAGAGAGAGAGAGAGAGAGAGAAATAGAGGGAGATATGGTGTGTGGCAACAGGACAGAAAAATGTAACGCTCGAGGCTGTATAAATCCACTCCGTGGTTGGAGGGTCGATTGAGCATTGTACAATGGGCCTCGGTTTGGTACAGAGGGTGTGCATTAGGATAAATTGAACGAAAACCACGACGACCGCTATTATAGAGAGTGATGCCCGAAAACGGCGTTATAACGGATTTATATCCATTTACAGAAGATATAGCCGAGGGGTTGGTACGTGCAGTCAGAGACCACGATGTTCGTGATGGTCTCTATAACCGATGTATTTATATAGCTCGTTGATTACTTCAGGTGCAACAACGTTCTCTCTGTAAATGGGTGACAAAGTCCGTCAGACTGTAAATGAAACGCGGATGAAAAATTTGGCGAGATTTATTCCACCGATGTTCGAAAAGCCGTAAAACGACTCCCGAAGTATGACGGGGGTCGAACTATTATCCAGTTAATTAAACTTTCTCGAGCTTCGCGCGGTTTTACGATCGACTTCGAAGAAAAAAGAATTCTCTCATTTGTTCATTTTACTAACGACGATATCCCGAAAAAGGATTAATCGACTCGAAAATGAGGCCATAATTTCTAACCAAATCGAATTTGCAGAGACATTTCCAAAGTAACTGGCTCAACAGGTCGCGAAACTTGAAACTTTATAATTTCGTATACCCTCGAGTGAACGGCTCACGTACCAAATATACGCACAAGTTTTGAGTAGCCCAAGTAATAACGGACGAATATTCCATCGACACGGAACGAATTCTACGTGTGTATCGGCAACGAAGCGAAACCGATGTAATTATCGACCCTATTCGCGCGTAATTGACCGCTTTAAACTTGATCGAGCTTATCCAGAAAGGATCGATCGCCGGTTATCCCACGAAGGTTTGGAGGATGCGTCAGCGTTAAACTCGGTGTAATGGCCACAGAACGCGGAGAATGAGCATCCCTAAAGCAGAGGAATCTTCCGGCACGACCACAGAAACGGCAAGAGAATATCGCCAGAGCAAAATGCTCTAACCAGTCAAAACCACCACCAACGGAATCATCATGCGCGTCGACACCTGTCAGTGAGGATATTCCTGAATCGAGCTCGTTTGTATCAGCCTCGTCGTTATTTGCTACCGATTCTGACCTGCCTGGGACTCTGAACGATATCTACAGGTTGTTGAATCTACCGGTGGACCTTCGGAAAATTTAAATTATACCTTTTCAATTGGGGACTCTGTTCCAATTGATAAAACACACCGGCTGAATCGTATTTTGTTTCGATTCTGCAAGCGGTGGCGTGGATAGAAAGCCCAAAGGTTCGCGCAGTCGCTATGGTCGACCATGTATTTCAGCGAGCGCGTGTCCTATCAGCGCCATCTAGTCTGTATATGTGAAATATTATTTGCACATGCACGAGCGATGCATTCCCGACGCACTGCGTTTGCGTATGTTTCAGGCTGCTCGTAGATGCGGAATTTAGCGAAAGCTGCTTCACGATCGTCGAGAGAACTAAGCCGGGGCTTCGGAGAACCAAATAGTGGGTTTTGCAGTTACGCGACAGCATTTATTTTTTAATTTTTTCGAGATCTGGACGATAATTCATACATCGGTAAGATGATCTTACACTTACAATATAGTCAAAGTGCAATAATTACAGTGACGCTTTTATCAATAAATTCAACGGCGATTTTTTTAACGTTGATGAAATGAAAATCGAAAAATAGATGTTTTTTTAGAAAAAACAAGAAGTCTTGTTTTTCAGATATAAAAAGTTTCGTGGGTGTTGAAAAATTCATTTCCCTTTCCCTTAAATAAAGACGAGTCATTCTTTTTTCAGGAAAAAAGGGCGTTTCAGGGGATGGTTGGTCAAAATCTACACGATATTGCTGCCTATTACATTTCTGCCGACTCCCCTACGATGCTACCCCCAACATCTTCGTTCTCAACCCCGAAACTTAGACTACGCCTATGTTTCATACTCTTGCCGCTCATTCCTTCGTCCTGCAACAACCTACATTAGCAGCTTCGGAACCGACAATAGCGAAGCACTTTCTACCCCTCGTTTCTCTCTTGGCGCTTATAATCCAACCACCTATTTTCATTTCTTATTTCCTTTAATCTCACGCCTTCCACCCCTGTCAATTCGGTCCTTTTTTTCGTGCCACGGGTACTCTCACAGCCGTATTTACATAATTCTTTTCGCGATAAACCTCCCTCTTCCTCCATGTTCCACCCTCTCGCTTCCCATCCTCCCTCTACCTCGTTCGCTCGTTTCGTAATCTTTTACGCTCTTTTCTCTTTTCCCTACCGCGTACTCCTTTGCTCCTCGTTTCTTCGCTGCAGCCGCCTTATCCGTCTTTCACTATCTGGTTCCTTTATTCTTACTTCATTTTCAGACTTTCCTCTCGTTGCGCGCTCTTTTTTCGGATCGTTTACACAGGCGCTCCGGCGATAATTTAAATTATTCGAACGACCGGGAAATTAGCAATTCGGAATTCATGTTTCATCAGTGTTTGCAGCGAATTCTTCAATATGGAACGTTGGATTCGAATATCCGACGTTGTCACGTTTGCCAGTGATGTTTCGGCGAAGTTCTCGCAACGCGAAGTATTTAGTTCGAGCTCAAAACTGGGAAATTGTATTCTTCGGAGTTCGAAGTTCCGAACGTCGTCTTTCGTTCGTGGAATAAAATGTGCATTTTCGCGGGAGAGCGATGCACGTCGGGAGGAATGGCAAGTCCCCATTCGTATCTTACGAATAAAAAATTCTCATTCCAAAGTCGTTCGTCCTGTTAACCTCGCGCTTTACCTATATGTAGGTATAGAAAATTCAATACGTTTATAAAATCCTCTCGACATTCGTCCGTGGCTCGCCCGACTTTGGTGAAAAAAAGATTAATGTCGTCGTGACCTCTTGACCCATTATTCAGGAAAAATATCCGAGGTCGAGTTCTTTTACGTTCAACGCTGCCACGAACGACATTGTTGCTTGTCGTGGCAGGTGAGAAAAAAGATAGACGATTGTACACGGGCTATTATGTTTTTTTCGAAATGGTGAAGTTAGATGGAAGCTTTCCATGACGAAAATTTGAGTTTTCTTTTTTCTGGAAAATTTGTGTAATTTTTGCTGTGCACGATTGTAATCGCACCCGAGATGAAATCGGCGAAGAAATTGCCGCGAGGTTCGAAAACTCGAGAGTCACGCACGGCACTTAAAAATTCAGGCATGATGGCTAACCGTTCGCGTTAGCACTACCGAGACGCCATATGGTACGTAAAATCGCGTTACTCCTGCCTACGGAAAAGAGACCAATGATTTTGATTACAATTATTTTTGAGAATTAAACAAGTAATTGACACGTTGTTCACCTATTTTTCTTTGATCGCTCATAAACGAAATCTGACTTTGATTGGTTAAATGTTTTACCTATATAATCGAACCTATCGACGCGTGAACGATTGACTAACGGTGCGCGAAACTGACTTTATCAAGGATCGAGATAGTAGTTCGAATTTGATGAAAATATCACCGAAGAAATCATCGAGAAAATGAGTTCCAACGCGATAAAATCGAGGTAACGATGTAAACATTTTTTACGAATTAACGGTTTGGTATTTATTGTCTCAATTACGATAAAATAATTGAGCACGATCGCCCGAAAATAACCGAGGTCAATAAAAAAACGATAATTAAGAGCATCAACGTCAAATTTGACACAATGAATTGTCGATTTTTATTGAAATGCAATGAGTACTGTAAACGAGAAATTTGCACATTCCGTTTTTCATTATTGTATCTCTTCCATCGTTTCCTCTATGAGAAAGTTAAAAATGAAAAAAAAATAAAACACACACACAGTTTCAGAGCGAAGCTTGAACGAAGTAGGTATAGTAACAAGGACGAAATGTGCGAAATTCCAATTTAGAGGATTATTTACGTCATATGGGAAATATTTCGTCTCAACACTTGGAAGTGCCGGCATGCGTCGAGGATTTTACGTTACGTTTTCGTTGACGCCTCTTCGCTCTTCGTCCCTTTCTTCCGCATTTCTGTGTCGAAACAGCTTGGCAGGAGCCGTTACAAACGTGTTTGTACAGCTCGAGCCAGGAACTCTCCCAAAGTCGATGAGTAATGCATGTAATTTTCAAGTTGGAATTCGGTTCGGGCGTGATCGCGCGTATCGGGTGGAGAGAGAGAGGGAGGGAGAGAGAGCGAGCGAGAGAGAGCGAGCAAGCGTGAGGGAAAGAGGGAGAGGAGCGAAGGATGGAATTGAGGGATGAGGAAAAGCAGAGGGGCACAGGTCACGGATCCTCTTTCGGGTGGCTGAGAATACACGTTTCTCGCCTAAAAAAGGAAAACAGGGAAAAGAGGGATGGAAAGGGAATGAAAGAGAGGGAAAGAGGATCGACCATCCGATCCGCCTTTTCCTACTTCAGCGTCTCTCCTTCCTCCCGCAACTTATACAACTAACGTTCACGTGCTTACCTATCGTTTAACTTGCTCATCACCACCCCTTCGCATTTAACCCTGCGAACTTTGCAATTCGGGTCAAAGTCGTACTTTGCGAGACGATGGTCATCCGTCCTCCCCCATACGTACATTCTAGTATCGTCGAAAAATGTTCTTACGTTTTATAGCGCTCGTCCGCGTTTTCTCGTCTCTTCCACGTTCTCCTTACCAAATTAACACTTCGAGTGCCGTTTTAGGACTTTTCTGACCCGAAAAACACGAGATTTTTGTTCCATTCTGTTATTCAACGGAGTTTTCGTCGCTTTTATACACCTAGCGAGGCGAGGGAGTGTCTTCGGAACCTTTCGTCGCCTCGCGAAAACACGGAGAAAAACGAAAATTTTCCTTTTTTTAATTTACAAATGGACTTTTTTCCTTCCATTGAGAAGTAAAGCTGTTTCGTGATTAACGAAATTTTTCAATCGAGTGAGGTAATAAGAACCTAGTTTGCTCTTCGAGAATAGAAAAGTTTCGAAAAGCGGAAACCTTCGACAGATCTATATTAAGAAGTTGAAAAGTCATATAAAAACGTAGCCTAATAAACCAAATGACTATTAATAAATGGATTCAAAGTACATTAGAATGGAAAATTTGAATTATTTCAAAAAATTTATAAAAAATTGGTTATAAATTGTACGAGGGGCCTGCAGGGCACATATTTTTCTTACAATCACGAATCCGTTAGCCATTTTCGCAGAAACTACGATAATTCGATAAAAAAAAATGGATTTCTTCAGGATATGTTTACGCCGGGAACCGACTAACGAGTTACTAACTTGGTCAATAGCCAGGAATTCGACAAACAAGTTAGCCCAGATTCGCGACCCCTTTGCAAATATAGCTTCGAGTGTCTCCATACAATTTGATTCAGCTCGTTAATATAATTGCAAATTATGTTTGTCGAAGATGCCATGGATCAATTTGTCAAACGTAAACTTGCAATTAGCATGCGAGAAGGCAAGAGATTGTCAACGGAGCATCGACCGCAAATTCGTAGCGAAAGGAGGGTCGTTTGTTGTGCGTAAGGACTTGAGGACGTCAAGAGATTGGCTCGAGTATATACTCACTGTCTTTGACGGAGAATGCACCGATAATCCAGAGGGTTAATAGATTCGCTATCAGCACGTGGTTTAGTTGTCTCGAGCTCCTACTCGACCTCACGCATCTCGTGCTCTTAATGCCAAGATTTCGGTTAATCATGATCACCGCACTGTTTTTGCAATTACGATCATGCTAAATCTAATTATAACACCGAATTCGACATCGCTATGAGCCACCCGACACTTTTTCGTTTCATCGGCTCTCGTTTTTTCCTTTTTTCAATTTTCTTTACGCTCCGCGTCGTTCGAGCTTTGCCTCGTTAACCGGCATCGAGTTCCGATTCATGTGCGGACCCCTTCGGTCTTCGGTTTTCCTGAACCGCATCAACCTTCCGGCAGATTGAAGGAGGTGAAGTATATTGGACAGTGAAAAATATCAGCAACTACGCAATGAATGTTTCCGTCCTTGAGACACTTCCGCCGGCAGAGACGAGACAAGTTACCGTTTCGAAAACTTATGAATCTTTATTTTCGTGAAATCCTGTACTCATTTCGATTGTTCTGTTATGCTTTCCGAGAGATCTTCTCTGTTAAATTCCTCTTTCCTAATTCTTCCTCGTACCCGAGCTCGGAAACGAATCTTCATTCGGTGTAATGTCTTCGGGAGACATTTTTCTTGTTCTCCTTTACGTTTTGTTCCTTCCTTCTGCTATTAATGGCACTGTGGTCTTGAGGGTCCCGATCATAGCAAGATCAAATACATTCCCTTCCTCGCCAATTCTTCTGTATTCAAGCTTAATTTTTTCACCGGAAATCTCGAATTTCGATGATTCTCAGTTTCTCCCTGATTGGAGTAAGTTTTAAGCATCCGAACTCCGCGTTGAACTTTCGTTCGAAGGCGTGATTCGCGGAGAGCAAGGCTTTGTTTCCATGGAATTAACAAACTTTGCAAACGTGTGCGTTCTAGAATGAATTGGAGTTTCTGCTCGTGGAGTCTCGATCAGGTCGCGAAGCTAACCGCGATGTACTTCAGTCTTTCGTCGATGTTGATCCACGCGAACCTCCTCGTTTCACCGTGAACTTCCGTTAGGTCTTTCGAAAGTTTCGAAAATTTGTTCGATTATGAAAAGATCGCGGTTTGTACGCGACTTCCTGATAGGAACGAAGAAAGGGGTGGTTTATCGACACTTCTCGTCACTCCGCTTGCCCTTTTTTCGCATCAGGGGTTGGGGCAACCCCTGATTTATTCTCCCGTACCACGAAGAGTTTTGTTCACCCTCGCTCTAACTTGTCGAGTGAAAAATATAGGTTCGACCTCTAAAAGCATCGAGGATATTGTCAACTAATAACACGCGGCGTTAAGATGGAACGATTGGGGAAATAAAATTGGACCTTTGCCTTCCCCACATGCGACGCAAACGGTCTTGGCCGCGAAGAAGGAACAAAATCAAGAAAGAAGAAAAATACCCAAGGGAAAAAATCCGGAAAAGGGAAACGCGTTTGTCCACCGAACGGCGGGTTCGGCCGACCACGCGCCTCCTCAACACGTCGTTTCACAAGACCGAAAAGAGGGATGGCATTCTCCCTTATCTCAATCATCCGCGTTGGTCCGCTTCATCAACCACACGGTCGTTCCTCTCACGAGCGTCTCTCACAGGCCCATAATCGGACGCACAGGACGCGCGTGTACACACGCGTCGTGCTTGACGGCGATTCTAAAAATGCTAGGCTCGTCTCAGTCGCTCTAGCTTCACTTTATCTGCCTTGGATCGAACCCGAAATCGACCAGCGAAACACCCCGCTATATCTCACAGGTTTCGCTTTTATCGTGGTCTATGTACGGTGATACCCCCGGGTAACGTTGACCGCAAATATCTCCCTCCGACTTCTCGCAAAATCCGAAAGTACTTCCGCGCGACGAAAGTCTCACGGCACATTAGTCCTTCAAGAAAGACATGTTTTCAACTAAATTGAAAACTTCAATTTTCATTCGATTTTATTTCTTATTTTTCAAATTATCGTTTTCATGTAACGTACATTTTGCTCAACGATCGCGAACGTACGATTTCATTTATTTATCGTAACTTTTAATAATCACACGCACGTCATGTTGGAATTTTCAACCCTCCGCATTTAACCCGCACTGTTTCTACGATAACGCACTTAGCCACATGTTGCTTTACAAGGAGCCTGCGATCGTCAATTTTTGCACAAACAGGGAAAACGCACGGATGGGTCAATGGTTCACTTTATAATGACATGGTATTTCCAATTTTTCCGACGTTTATCGTGATCCTTATCCGCCCTTATGCCTTTACTCGTTTCCCTTTAAGGCTGTGTATACACACGTATGTATGCGTATCTCTCTCTCTCTCTCTATATATATATATTTATATATATATATGTATATGTATATATATATATATATGTATGTATCTTTATATACATGTATGCATGCGTGTGTATGTAGATATATATATATATATAGATATATATATATATATATATATACGTATATATATCTATATATAAATCGGCCTCGGGACGCGAAAACCGTCGCGTTGAACAGCCGCAACACCGTTCAGCGACTACTACGTGCGCTCAGCCGCCATCGGCGAGATTTTCGCTCGCTCTCTGCGTGGCCCCTCGACGTCGGCGTCGATCGAAAAGAGCCGGCGAGCTAGTCGGGCCAGTACGCGGGCGCAGCGCGACGGGCGCCCCCCGCCACCCCGCCCCAAACGCCCGCTCCCTTGGCCCTGTCGGGCTTTATTTCGCATGCGTATTGAACCGCGAGAGGGGCGGGGAGGCTGAACGTCGCAGCGAGGCGTGGGAGGGAGAGAGAGCAAGAGTGGGGGGGGGGGGCGGGGGAGAGGAAGAGAGACCTCACCAGACGCCGTGTTTCCAACATCCCTGCCCGACCATTCTGCAACCGACGACAAAACTTGCGGAGCTTTTGCGGGCTGTGTTTGTGTACGAGCCTGCTGTCATGAACAAGGAGGGATGCCGCATGAACGCACCGGACGATGACGCCGATGAGGCTGCCGTCGAACCGAGAAGCAATGATCTCGTAAAGAGTTTCGACACGCAGGCTCGTTGGACCCTGCTGGTTTTCTCTCTGCTCGATTACAGTATAATTGTTTGTTTTACGTCTGCCCTCTAACTCTATTTCAATGTCGAGGTCGGGAAATTTTATTTTTCAAAGGAACGCGCGTCAATCAATGTTCATCGAGGTGGTACATCGCAAGATGAATGCCAATTGTAATTTTGCGGTTTTTGTCGCGGATAATATCTCGTTGGGGGATGAACACAATATTTTTGAAATTATGTTAGCGGTTGAGTTCGACACGGGATGAAAAAGATAATCGTGAAATGGAAATAGCAAATTTTCCGACACCGACCAACCATTTCGGAGTAAATTTGAATCATTGCGAGATCAATTTTTTCTCCATCGGTTGCGTCGCGTCGAAGAATTTATTAATCAAATTTTCGGAGTGGTCTGAGGGAGGCATACATTTTCAGACTGTAATGAAAATTCGTATCTACAAAGGCAACTGTGCTGTTTAATATCGCTACAATTATTACTTGGATCATAAAATTGATCGTATTAAAAAATCGCGGAATCAAAATGGTTGACCGCGACACTAATAAGATTTTCGATCATAATAAAAATGAATGCACGGAGATTCGAATGAAATTAATAGAAATATAGCAATTTGAACCTCTGATATCGAGCACTTATTTTTCCCCGATACATTATCAGACCACTCCTCCAGAGACTGTTTTCCTGGGTTTATCTGTATATTTTTCTTTATTTGACTTTTTTTGATCAGCATCCACCGGGAGATCTCGTCGAAAATATTTCATGAAATATTCAGAACGTGGCTCTCGGGTAAAAACATTTTAACGCAGAATGGCAAGGGGGTGAGTGCGAGATGGGGGGCAGGGGTGATATCGATCTGGGAGGTTAGAAAAAAACTGCAAGTCGATGGTGGGAAGAGGTCGATACCATTCTCATATATGGCCGTTGCGTGCTGTCACCTTTCCTTCTTTTTTTTTTACTTTTATTTTACCAGCAGAGTCAACGTCGACCCATAGGACAACGAATATAACGTCGTACCAGAGCTGCCACGCGTCGTTACCTCAGTAAACTCGACTCTTTCTCTCTCTCTCTCTCTCTTCCCTCCAACCTGTTACCCTCCATCCCCTGAAACGCTAAACCCCAACCTTTTCTCCAACCTGTTACCCCTGGATGCGAAACTCAACTTTTCCTTCGGACCGAGCCAGACGGCCCGACGGGGTGCAAGTAATGCCACTCTCTTCGTTTTTCTCTACCTACCAACGCTCTTTTTCTCACTCATTCCTTCCCTCCTCCTCCCTTCGTCCGGGGCGAACTCGTTCTTTTGTTACCCGGCCAACGTTTGTTACTTCACACTTAAAAGAGTGTCGAGAAAAGTACTCGCGAGATTTAGCCGAAAGCACGGACCCGGGCTGAGAGAAAGAGGGAGAGAGAGAGAGAGAAGAGAGAGAAGAGAGAGAGAGAGAGAGAGAGAGAAAGAGCGAGAACGAAGTGCAGGCCTACGAACGAATCGTAGAAAACTCAACTAACGAGATTTTTCCCAGCAGCGATATAGTTCACGAACTGTTATAAGACACGAGTTATAACGACCCACCAAGGGTTAAACAGATTTTTTTTTACAAGAATATACTCTTGCTAATACTCCGTCGTAATAATTGGACAAGTTTTATTTTCAAATGAAATTATATCTCGTTTTATAATTATGTTATTCGTTTTCCAAAGTGTCAACGTTGAATAGGATATTGAAAACTTTTAATTTCCTGCTCTTTGTTCGATTAAGAAACGAGTGTGGAGTGGATCGCTTATTAAAAAATAACAGAGTCTTGAAAAAACAGTCCTGACCCCCTCAGGAAAGAGAACGAAGAATAAAAACGAACGATAGGAAGAAAATGTCGGTTCGTTAGTATGCATATCGAAAGTTCTTAGTACATCCTCGTTCACATTCATCATTCTCGCCAAAAGAAAAAGTCGAGTTGAGAGATAGTCGAAGTTGGAGAAGAATCGATCTCGAATAATGCTTGACAATTCCGATGCCGACTTCGTTTTAAAATTTGTAACCAAGAGTATACGAGATCAGGGCAACTCAGATCTCAGGGATAGGGATAACGCTCAACATAGAACAAGTTTCGGAGAGATGTCTCGAAGATGTCATGTATGAGAGGCTCGGAGGGTGTAAACGTTGCTCCGAAATGCAGTTTTAGTCCCCTGATGATATCGGTTTGCCAGCTGTTGTGGAGCCCTACGATGCTATCTCCATTGGCATGGAAGAGAACTTTGCGAAGATCCTGCATCTGCTGTTTCAAGATAGAAATGACATTCCACCGCAGTACCCTATTGGCATCAAATGGCTATTTGAGCGTTATATCAACGTTGTACAAAAAATGATATTTTGTAGGCGGTAGAAAAACATTAAAATACATATTTTATGTTGGGTAAAATTATGATACCTTTGCGATGATTATGTTTTCACGCAAAGAATTATCATCTCTGTTTTTAAATACACAATACACTATCCTTACAGAGTCTTCCTCTGTAGAAATGAGATAGGATAGAATAGAGGATTTTGCAAAGCATCCTAATGAAAATCTCGTCGGGGAACTAAAATGTTAACTCGGATTATTTGGTTACCTGAAATACTTTTAACACATTCAAAATCATATCGCACTTTATTTGAATTCATCGATTATGAACTTGAAGAGCTATAAAGGAGCTTTTAGAAGAACTTTTTTAAAAGCCAAGGCGTTGAAATTTGTGATAAACTGACCCACGGGAGGTCTTCGCGACGGAATTTACTTATTTTTACATATTTTTCCACTTATGTATCCTCGATGGGACGAAAGGAGTAGATGGAAACGTCGAAGAACTGGACGGAAGATGCTTGCATATTTTAGGAACGATTCGTATCAAAATCTGATTCATCAAACTGTCAGTGCTTCACGGGATTTTGTATATACATCGAATTCGCTGTTTGTGTTGTTAGTCAGCCCCGTGAGATTCTCGGGGTAATACACGAACCGAAATTCTCAGTTCACATGCGAAGCTCTCTCTATCGCCATTTGCCCCTTTCATCGTTCAATACGCCTTAGGAATTGGAAATTTTGCGAGTGAATCTGGAATATCATTTTCTCGGAATGGAGAGTGCACACATATCTCAAGAAGGAATCGAGGGAACACACGCACACACACATTATATATACATATACGTTATGGAGAAATATCGATTGCCCGAACGTGGACGCTTTGCGTTTATCCTCGGTGCGACGATGGGATTCTTGACACTTGGAATGTTGAGCGCGATGAGAAATGGTGTCATATGTGGAACGCTTCGGGTCGCTTAGAGTAAGAAAATTGTAAGTGTACGAGAGTCTCCACCTTCTTACTACGATCGCGTTCGCCCGGGTGATGGAGCACGGACGGAGCTGAGGATTCCAACTTAGGTTTTACACCCAGAAGGGCGATTCTGCACTTGGCGCAATGGCAAACCGAAATAGCTATAGTTTGCGTAACGTAAACTAGAGCTATTTCGGTTTTGCGTCAGACACTATGATGTTGCGCCTGGTACAGAATCGCACTTCAGAAGGGCGATTCGATACCAGCTGTGATGTGGTATGGACTCCTATGAATGCAAAATAGAACTTGAGAATAAGAACTTGAATGTGGCGCGTTTTTTTCTTGCTTTTCTATTTCGAAACGCTTTTCGGGATAGAGAAAATAGGCAGGAACCCTCGCAGCCGCGTAGGTATTACGCACCGTAAAGATTCTTCTTTTATGTGTGATGGTTAGGTAGGCAAGACAGGAAACGGATAATCAATGCTCGATCCTTCTACGGGAGATCGTTCATTCCTTTGTACGTTTCCACGTGCAATTCTACGATAAATTCGCGTGTTTTACAGATTTTAGGATTGAACGGATTATTCTAGCTCAACGTTACTACGCAGATCTGTTACCTGCATAGAACTTATCCTGTAGCCGCAATAAATCCAAGTAGATATTAATAAAACAATATCACTGTTTATGAGATTGGTTGACTTTACAAACACATGCACTGCCTTCCGCTCAGATATCTGTCAATTGGGAAATAACTGGTCAAAGTCACTTTTGTGCGTCGAGTGAAATGTCTGTGCCTCGAATGCAAGGGTTGTCTTCAAATTGAATAGTAACCGGAGTATTCGAGGCGAGGCATTCCCTCGATTTTCTCTTTTCTGCCCTTCGCGATTCGTAGGTTCTCGAAAAACTTTGAGCGGTATATTTCTTCAAGGTCATCATGGTGTCGTCGTGGGATCATCGAGGAAGCGAGGCATTTACTCTCGAAGGACCGTATGTAAATCCTTCGAGGCTAGATTGCCCATGTGAAAATTGTCGGTAAATACCAAATCTCGTCATCATTACGCACTGCCCCGAGTTATAACCACGTGACACCCTTTGAGAATTTGCTGAATTATTTTGAGTAGTTGTCGAGTGATTTTGACCGAGAAAGAAACTACAGTCATTCCTCCTAATCGCGAATGGAAACTGAATACAGTTAACTCTCGCGCCGCAAAGTTGCGGCGCAAGTTGAAGTTTAAAACAAACGTGTAAAAGGTCGCGACGCAAAGTAGCGACGCCAATGTTAATTTGGTCGTCGAAGGAATTTTAAAAAACAATTCTTTTTACTTATATAAAGATTTTGTTTTTTCAGGTCTTTAACGTGTCACTAACGCTTTTCTATTTCAAGTGTTGTTAAACATTTTAATAGGTTATTTTTATTTTCTAGTTTTACGTATCGGAAGATTTTCAAACATCGCTCTCATTTTGTTCGTCGTTCTCTTTTATCCGAAATATCCAGGGTCTCGTGGAAATTTTCTGTCCAATTTTATTTTGGGCTAAAAGAGACACGGGGAACTTCATCTGGGTTTGATGCAGGTCACGGTAAACGTTTTTATTCGAAATATCGGACATCTTGGTAATCCAATTGAAAACAAAAATTAATTAGCAATATTAATTTCTTATTATTATTAGTTTTCAATAAAACCTAATATATTCATAATTTTTTATTTTTTTATTTAAAAAACTATTATTTTTCATTATTTTTCTTTCAGAAAATGCAGTTTTTGGCGAATCATTTCGTCTTGCCGAATTAATCGTCTCGCATTGAGAGTGAATCGTGAATCGAGTAACTCTATTCTCCGGTTGATTTTTCTGTCACTTGCATTTGTCGAAAGATTCAAATTGAAGTTATTGAAAAATAAATCGTAGAACACAACGAACGTCGATCGTGAAGTGTGGTTATCGGCCAGAACCTCGTTGCTTTTTCAACGTTGCGAATTAAGGGGTTAGGTGGCGCAGGAAACTGTAGAAGATAGAGCCTTTAGAAATTCCTCAGTTGGGAAAAACCGGCCGGGTGCAACGCGGCTTTATCGCATTTTTGTCAAAACACTATTTTTCAAATCGGTCGACAGGATTTCTTACAAACTAATGCATTGCCTAGTGATTGAACGAAGGATTCTTTTTTACGACTAATTTTACAAGGTTATCAATTGTACCGAAACATGTATTATTTGGCACGTAACTCTGCTAAAAGTTCAATTTTCAATTTTTTAAAAATCCTTCATTCTATCACTAACTATACTTATCTGCCAACAGAAAATATTTGTTTTTTAAATTTCTCAATAAAGCTATCACGAGTTATCGTGTCCACCGCAAACATTCTTTTTTTAGGGGTCTCCTAAACCTAGGTCCCACTGGCTGAACTTCCAACATTTTGTTATAATTTTTTTTTTAATATTCTTGAAACGTTAGTCTTTGATGTACTTAACATTTTGAATAAAATAATTAATATGAACGAAAAAAACCGAGAATATGTGCTTTTTTTGGCGTTGAAACCCACCTAACCCCTCAAGATAAGACACATAGCAATGGTGAGGTCTCTGGCCAGTGCCTTCTCATTCTTTGTGAATCCTATCAAATAAACGCTAATAATGGCAACATCCGGGCTAGACGCCGGAATCATCAGGCTTTTTTTGCATTTATTAATTTCTTTTACAATAATCTATATTCGATAACCAGGAATGCACTTCGTCATTACACACAGCATCGCCATCTTATTTTATCGCTGGATACGACAAGACGAATCGAAACACGTAATCAGTCGATAATTAAAGAAAATCATTCTTTCGAATAATTGCCTCAGTCTTTTTCGCAGTCATTGAAATGTGTGAGGTTGCCTTAAGCTTTGCACTTTTTTTGATAACACCTTGAAGACTGCATAGGCTTTTTTTAAATTGTCGTGTACTTTTTTTCTATTCTTTACATGCTCTTCTTTTTTCTTTTTTTCTATCATTGTCCTGGACTGTGATTTTATTGTTTTATGATTTGTGCTTTTTTGCGAAGAAAAAGGAAGAAGAAAAACGGTATGCAGCGTGTGTGCTTTCGGTGTTGTTGCTTGCTTTCTAAATTTATTCGCAATTTTTTCTTTTTTCCTATCATGCACATGATAATTTCGCTTCCTATAATGCACTTGACGTATGCAATTTTTTGAGAAAAATGGTGTAAACATTATGTATCTATTCCAGGTCTCGATGAGCAGCGACTTCCATGTGGTGAGACCTGGCTAACGAATATTACGAGAATGACAATAGAAGGATTAAAAGTTTTGTCCAAATCTATGAGTATTCGCGTAATGTTGGTTGACTAGTTTTACTTTAAAAGCTGCTCAAGTTTGTTCTTGTCGAACGATCATTTATTATTTTTGATTACAGTTTGGCCTTTTCCGTTTTGAGAGTTTGTGTCACCATCCGGCTCGATATGTCACAAGATTCGACGAGCTGTGATGACTTTTTCATACTTGACGGAATTTAAAGTTCTTAGGTGTTGTTGCATCAAATTTTTATTCATACTCATTTCATTCGATATTTTCGGGATATCGCCTATTAATTTCGAACTATCGCATGAACGACTGTGAATTTCGTAATGCGCGGAAAATTCACGATGAAAGTGCTTTTAAAATCATTTTTTTGGAAAAAAAAGTTGCCTCCCCCGAGGCCTTTTTGTTGCGGGTATATCTACCCCTCGAGTGTATTGTACACACCGTTCGCTACTATGCCGACCCCGTCAGAATTCATCCGAGCCTTTCACATCGCCTTAAGGGAAGACTATTTTGAATTTTTCCTCATTATCGTAACTTTTTTATGATATTATGTTATTTTCAAACAACTTTCCTATCTGTGAACGTCACGTGGTGTTATTTACATAATTGTTAATGGTCCCTTCGCAGTCATATTTGCGCAATTTTAGTTAGATCCGACTAAGCCCCATCTGCATGGGATATTTTGAATATTCATATCTTCTTCGCTTCGGCTTAACTCTGGTCTCTTGATAGATCACGCTGAAACATACTAGTCACGCCGAGAAATTCGAACCATCCCGAAACCCACCGGAACGCAATTTACCTGCCGATGAAACCTGAAAGCAATTACCCGTCGGGAAACTTGATTTATTCCGCAAACTTATTTTTCTGCACGTGATTGGTTCGAAAAAATAATTTATATAAATAATCTGTGGCCAAATTGATAATAAGATTCTTGGGCAACCTTGACTGCTCGAATATCTATGCTCGGGAGACATTTAAAAAACGTTGAGACGTATCAAAATTTCAATTAGAATCAAAGCACTCTTAAATTACGATCCGATTCGAGTTTTTTAAATACTCAGCATGGACTCGCTCGTAGCAAAAGCTTTCCGAGTGAGATAAAATAATGAGAACGGTACGTCCAAGTTTGTAATATATGCACAATTTTTATATTTGCGCTTAGCTTGTAACGAAAGATATTTTCCAGCTGGAATTATACCTCAGAAACGTTTAAACTTTCAAGATTAATGATGCAACGTGAAAATGGAGGATGATCGTACGGGAAACGACCCTCGAGATGAGAAAGGGAGGAGCAGAAGAAGAAGAAGAAGAAGAAGAATAAGAAGAAGAAGAAGAGGTAGAGGGCAAGAACGAAAAGAGAAACGGGAAGGATGACGTTGATGGCGTTCTGAGACGTGGATCCAATATGAAGACAACACAATAGCATAAACACCCGCGAAGGAAACTTTGTGTGCGGCATTCTTGTCTGCTTTGCCTCTCCCTCCAAACCCCCTGGACCCGCCAACTCCCGAGAAATAAAAATGACGGGTAAGAAATGGATAAACAGAATGGATACGAGAAAGATCCGCAGGGAAAACGGACGAATGAGCGTGGTACGCGGGGTGAGGAAAGCTTCGAAAGAGTACGGAGCGAGATGAGAGGAAAAATAGAGGTGCAAAATGGAAATGAAAAAAAAATTGGCCGCTGTTGAGCAAACCCGTAGACTTTCCGAGTGTACACTCATGCACGTACGGTACGAGAGGTCTCTCGGTCTCCTCGGCGTAGATCCTGCCGGTGCAGCAGAAGCGGAAACGGCCGTTTTATTTCGTTGCCTCGTTCGCTCTTGCAAACGCGCATAGATAGGGACGACGCTGCGCATGGAAGCTTCTCTCTGCAAGAGAGAGTGCGACCGCTTCTTGTGACGATCACAAAAGTATTTAGGTATCCCGGAGTCTATTTCACACAGGACAAACCCTCGATCGTTCTCTGATTACTGTTGTTGCTTTTCTCTCAACCTCGAGGAAATTGAAGAAATTCCAGTAGTATATCGACCGCCGAACACCATCCCCGAGAAAACGTTTGAAACTTTTTAAGAGCTAATGGACGAAGTGGTGCAAGTTGGGACATACGGAGTGAAGAAGGCAGAAGCGAAGCAATAGAGCGAGGAAAGAGGACGAGGATACTTTCGATGCTCGGTCGCTGTTTCTCGTTTGGCTGTAGAGAACGATGGCAAAGGAATTGAAAAGAAACCGTCGACAGGGATACAGAGTTGGATAGAAATTTGTCCGAGTATTTGTATCAGATTTTTTTTTCCCCAAAAGAGATTTCCTTTCGTTCTCGTCCTTTCCTTTTTCTCCGGGCTTTAGACGACGCGTTCTGTCAGTGGAAAAAAACCCTTTTCTTTCTTCCAGTCTCTAATGCTCGTGATTGAAAAATGTACTGAAACGTCGGAAAATCACTCAGTGAAAATATATAAATAATGTGAGAGAATACGCGCATACGTCAGGGAACAACTGCTCAATGACTTTAACTTTCGGCTTGAAAAGCAGTTCTCAATGAAACGTGTTCACCAACATTTTTAACGATACAGGTGTTGAGTTATCGAGACGAAATTCTGGCCAATATTGAAATCACGTTGATGTGCCCCGTTTTGGAATATTTTTATTTTTTCGAAATAAATTATTATTCGCTGCTTCGGACGATCACGCTGAGAACGAAATATAGAACGATTTATTTATATTCGCAAAGGTGGAATTAAAAACAATAAATTAGAATAAAAGAATATGCTTTTAGAGTAAAAGAATTGTCTTTCGTCATAAATTTCCAACTTTCAAAAACCTTTCAGCAGAAAAAACAACAATTCATCGAATTACTCTCATGAAGAAGGTGGAAGCTTTTCTCTTTTTAATTTATTCTCGCCTACATGGCTTTGTCCTTCTGTCTAGAATACTCGCGAGGAAAATGGGGATGGTTATGGTTCGAAGCAGAAAACGAGGGCGTGTGTATTTAACTCCTTGGACGAATTTCTCTTGAGATGTCGTTCTCGAGCAAGAAACATCAGGGAATTTCCAGCTGTGCACTTGCATATCTTCATTCGTCATGCGACGTATGAAAATCCGAGGTATACTTCGCGTGTTAATTGAAAGAACCACAAGTTGGTGAGATTGAGAGAAAGAATCGTAGTTAGATATCTTTACCATTCTTACCGCTCCTTGTCCTTGGTTCACGTACTTCTTTTATCGCTTATAATTAACCTTAATTACTTTCTATAAGAACGAAAATAAAAAATTGTAATTTCCGGAATCGAAACAGTGTCTTCCGCTATCATAAAAATTGAAACAAAGAACCAGTAACGTTTTATGTATATTTATATAATGACAGGCTATAAATACAGTCAATATAGCATCTTCTTTAACTATGTTTTTTGGATATTCATACAGGATAATGGTGGGTTCAGTTTGGAAAAGATCATAAAATAACACGTAACGTGAGAAATTTTGAAACGACTGGAAATGGCAATATGAATATCTACCTGATGGTTGCGAATATTTGATCATTAACCAAAAAGCTCTCGTGCAGATTTTTCATCGAGTCAATCCCCTTGTGCACATCAAGGTCTGCAAAAATGCATGGCACTTGTAATCAATCTTTTCATCACTAATGACTGGCATATATGCCCAAAACCACTACGGACTGCCATAAATATTTCTTTTTTCCGACTTTAAAAAATTCATTCTCTCGGGATTTCCTGCAAAAGAACAGAGTTCTGATCTATTGATATAGGCGAATGAAATTTGCCGATAAAAGGAGGAATGTTTGACCCATTTTTCTCGAAAAGTGCTGGGGATCTCTGAACCAAAGAATTTGTTTGTACCCGCGAAACGTTTGTTTACGGAAGTTTTCAAAGCGTTTATCTGCCTATATTAGTCAGATATTCATAAAACATCTCCTGTATTCTCAAAATATTGTACATAAGGTCCTGCATAGTTTATATCAATTGTTAATTGAAAATAAATATTCAACTTTTCTTGTTTTCATACAACAGTAATTTTTATACGAGGTCACTTTAGTACCACTTTTGTACCGGCGCGTTGAATCATAATGATAAAATCGTTAGTGAGATATTTTAACAATATCGATGAAACCTGTGTTACTAATAAATGAGAGATCGGTTAAAAAACTACGCCATCACTATATACATAACTTGTGAGGTTTTAATGTCATAAGTTATGAGCAGCCAGAGCAAGTATTCTGAGCCAATTCTTATACATACGGCGGAACGAATTTCTTCTATTTATATTGCAAAAATATCTCAGGTCGGCCATTTTACCATGCGATGGTTCAACCCGAGGGTGATGGGCATACGAGTACTTCTTTATCGTCGTAGCTTAATTTAAACGTGAGTTAAATATTGTTTTAGAAGACAAAAATACTATGAACATTGCAATATTGATTTATTAGTATTTTACCATTTATATCAATTAATAGATAATCTTCTGTCAGTCTTGAATCTAAACTATACTTCTTTTACTTTCAGTCTTTCTGAACTTTTTCTGAATTTTTAAAAATTTTTTAACTTAACTTCTAATCAGTTTCACTGTTGCTTAAATTTTAAAAATATTTTTACGCTTTATTACTGATTATTAATTATAATTTTCTTCTTCGCAAATTCTTCTCGCTTGTCGCCTCCCCTGTACATTGCCAGCAACATTTCTTGCGGTTTGCTTATAAGACCAAAGTGCCGGCTGCACGTCTTCCGAAAAGCCTGTTGAGTATGATTTGCGTTCCCTGATGAGAGAAGGTCTTTTTCACGGCATCTGTAATGTAAGAAAAAAGTAGTCTGCAGTTACTATAACATTTTGACGCTGGGAAACGAAAAATACAACGGTTTCGATTTCTTACGAAAAATTACATGTTGTCTTAAAAAAACTATTACGAAAAGTAGTTTCGATTTTGTTCGTCATTGCCAGGTGAAAACAAACACAATTTTTTATAGTTTAAGTGAATTCAGCAAACATTCTTCGATACAGTGTGAATGATGAAAAAATGTTAGCGAGGCTCCTCCGATACACACTTAAAGATGAAAAAATATCAGTACAGTTTCTTTGATATACACCGAAGGATGACACAATTTCAGAAAAGTATCTTCGATCCACTATTTAACGATTACGAAATATTAACAACGTTACTTTTAAAGCAGTTTGTAACAAAAATGTTCATTTTGTGCTGTATTTTGTGCAAGCAAATAAGTTCACATTTTTTACGTAAAGTTATCGAAATCAATCAATGTTTCAATACGTTTTATTTATACACTAACTTTGTTATTGGTGCTGTGTAGTTCGATTTTTATGTATATATATACGTACTCGTTGCGTTGAAATGTTGAAGACACTTAATTTCTACACTCGATCGTTTCGTAACCTGTAGGAATAATTAATGATCGATTTTATATGGATTTATTATTGAATAGTAAGAATAATAATGTCTATTACATAAAACGACATACCTTTTATATTGCACAAAAATATATACGTTGTTGACACTGATATAAATTGTATATGAATATCCGGTAAAATTGCACGTGTACACCCGAACATCGCAAGGCAAAGAATGAAAGGATCGAATGGACACGTAGCCGCAGACAAAATGGCGACTAAAAGCTACTGCAATAGAGTTCATATACATAGCGCACTCATACGCCACGGTTATCGAATGCATCACAGAGTAACATACATATCGCCATCATATGGCGCTCATGGGATGTATTAGTGAAAAAAATGCATACTACCGTCATAGGACGTGTCACTTAGAAATAGGCATACGCCGTCATATTATGCCTATTGAATATGTCATTGCTATATATGCAAATGGCCGACGTATTACCTGCACGATATGTACACTACCGATGTTAACCCAATGAATACATTAATAAAAATCATTGCATGACTGCCATATGACGCCGATAATATGAGAATATTCAATGCAGAATTTGAAATTTCCGTCTTGTGATTTCATGATGTAGTCAACGGATGATGCACTTCGAAACGATAAATTTAAGTCACGATGTATATCAAATCTATGATACTGAATGAGCTCCTAAAATGTCTTCATCCATGTAACCAAAGTGTCGCGTCTCGACGCTTAGAAAAAATAAAGTAAAAAAAGTGTTCAGAATAGCGTCTCTTTTTGGGGAATTCTGCGGACCCCCGTTGGCAAGGTAGTACGTGATCTTTCGTAATTTTAAGAGCTCAAAAATATAAAATGTTTCGTTAATCGTAAATCGAAAAGTTTCAAATGGTGAGGATGGCTCACATGCGAAAATCTCGTACCGGGAAAAAGGGACCACGAGTGCGCAGCAGATGTTTTATTGCCTCGGCGAGTTTTTCCCGTGGGCAGTGACTTCTTTAGGTTGTCGACGCCGTGTTTCAGACCCTTTTACCGGTACGAAATAAAAATATCAAGCTGGAGTCATCCCCATCCTGACACAGGGTCTTCTACCCCCAGAAATGTTATATCTTAGCAATTTCAAAAATGTAAAATTTTAGTTTAGTTCAACACCAACATCGAGAAAAGAAACACCACTCGGGCTCCTCAAGCAAACGATATTGTTAAATCACATTAATTTTTATGAAAATAAAGCAGTTTATGTTTGTTAACCGTGCACGCGTAAAGCATTCGTTCGCACCCTCCGAAGTTCCCGAATCGAACTACGCAGGTGAAAATACGCTAGCCTGTGATTCCTCGATTGTCGAATATCCGTTCGGGAGTCGGGAATAAGTAAAACACAAAGTGTGTTTATGTCGAGCACTATGCATGCGTCAATTGATGCTGCCATAGTGAAACCACGTCAAAATGTTTACACATGACTTCAATATGATGCTAACACTGCAGATTTCAATTGCGAATACTTTTACAACAGGCATATGAGTTCGACATGCTGTAAACGTATGATGCACTTGCAAACGTCAAATTGCAATCAAAATGTTTTGCTAATTAATGATACTAAATGAGTTCATTACATGTTATCACAACATGAAATCGATGTGCTGTAAAATTTGCTTTTTCCCATGTATGCACAGCGTGAAAATCATGGTACCAGGTACCAGGTACGAGAATGTCTGTTGGGTTTGCACACATGAGCCGGTAAGTCGACTTCCCCCACCCTTCCATCGCCAAGACGCTATTACGCAGTGGCGGAAGGTCAGAGGTTATTTTACGAATATATTAGGGATTAAAAGAAAACTCAATGAAAGCTGAAACAAAAATAAAAACACGTGATTATGTGAAAGAAACGTGTATGAAAAGAAGGGTTTGTCTACGTATTATTCTGAGTTCCTTGAATATGCAAGGCTATTATACGGTTTGTAGCACAAGCACGAGATTTTTCTTTTGAGAGATGGAAAGAGGTGTCTCGGTTAAAGCTTGAAGAAGACTCCTTTGACCAAGGTTTTCTTTTGCCACTCTCCTCTCTTTTTATTTTGTATTTATTTTTGTACATTTTCCTTTCTCTCTCGTTCGTACCTACCTCTTTTAACTCGGAATTTTTTATCTATATCTCGCGCTCTCGGTCTTTTTATCCCGAGGTCCTTAACACGTTTTCATCGCCTCGTTAACACCGCGATATAAAGCCCTCCATCTAGATCGTTCAAAAAATGTCGTTAACGTCTCTGTCATGGTTCTCGGTTATTTATCCACTTACGTCTATGACTAAGATTGCAAAGTGTTATCTGTAGCTTTATCACAACCATATACGCATGCGTCCGTCGGTGCATATCTGTGTGCATGCGGTTTTCGAAAATTAGAGATCGATTGGCGAGAATCGAAAACAATATTTAATGTTTTCATCAGATTTTGAATTTTCGGTGAGTAAGAGCGTTGAAGTATTACATAAGCATTATTAGAGTTGGAGAGGGGAATTACAGTTGCTTATTTTTTATGTTAAGATGATATTTCTATTACATGAAATTTTATAAACGGTGTCATTCATTTTGTTGCTTAATCTTGCACTGATTGAAGGTTAACTCAATTATGGTTTCGTCACTTGTTTTTGTTGGCATCCGTTTTAATTTCGGGCCATTTCACGGAATTTAGGAACGTAGGGGTGACCCCCCCCCCCCCCCCCCCCCCCCACTCATGGTCTATGTATATAAAAAAGTGAACGGCGTATTTTAGCGTTGAATTAAAAATGATAGTAGTAGAGTATACCAATAAAAGCTGGGTTGATTCTTTTTGTGAACACAAAGTCGATGAATATCAACCGCTAAATGATATATAAAAATCTATTCGACACTTAAAAAAAATCTCTTCCAATTGTGCCTGCGAATAGTATTAAAAAACACTAAATGACTTGTGGAGAAGTTATAGTAATGAAATGTAATTTCCAAAAAAGCTCGAGAAGTTAGTTTTAGAGAGGATCGAAAATGAATTGCAAAATGCAACGCAAACACAATTGGTCTACGTAAATTGTTCACTAAGGTAAGTGTTTAAAAATTATACCCCTATGTTTGATGTGGTACAGATACAACTTATTTATCGTAGTGGGGAAAGCTTGTTGAATGAGCGACGATTACGAAAAAGCAATACGCCAGTTTTTATTGGTACCTTATTTCTGGCCATCTTGACCAAGCTGGAACTTGCATCGTCTTACAATATTCTCATATTTCAAGAATTAGGCGATTATTTCGTGGGATCGCATGTAATGAGAAAGGGTCTGGTTTTAATATGTAGAGGTTGCGAGCTCCGACGAACTTGCCTTTCATTAATCGTCGAAGACCTGTACGTTACACGGCTGTGCCTCTCATTTTACCGAAGTCATTTTACACGTGGAGTTTCACCTTCGCGATCGCTTATCCTACCTCTCATTAGTGCCCTGAACAAGGATCTTCATCATTATCTATTATGGCTTTTTCTCCATCGCTGCTTTGTACGAGCTGTTGTACCTCGCGTATATTGACTCGATTAATGTATGTCAATGGGATTTGCAGGTCATGGAGTTTATTATGAATAGAGGATGTCCCGACGAGACAATGCCCCGTAGATCTCCGATCGGATAGTGACTTACGTGACCATGGCTTATGTGCACTGTGGTGCGATTCCTGCTGATAATTTTATCGCTCTGTACTAGCGTATATATAAAGCCATTAATACAGGAGCAGCCATTCTATCACTTTGCAAAAACGGCAACTGGGAAAACCCTAGTTGATAAGTTACTCCGATAAAACCTTTCGATTTGTCAACAACGTTGCTATACTAACACATTTTTTAAAGCAAAAATATCAATTGCGAACACCCAGTTGAATCGTGTCGACAATTTTTTAAGATTTTTTTCGTACGTTCCAAAGTATATTTTTTGTTTCGTTAACCAACACGTTCGATTGAAAATATCCCATTGATCATAGGAGTTCCCGAGTTTTCGTTGAAAACTTACAAAAATTGAACGCAAAAATGCAATGATATACAAATTTATCATTTTTTTTCATCGCCGACAGATGTAATGCTTCGGGATATAATAACGTTGCTATTTTCGTATAGATGAGATAGTTCCTGTGAGTCGTCCACTTTAAATAATTGAATACCACAAACACACAAAACGCCAGGGAAACGAATAACTGGATTACACATCTGTATGTGAATGGCAAGCTGTATATTACGACTGTATGTTATAGTATAATACAATAAAATACAGTCGTGATATACAGCTTGCTATACTGTTTCAATCCTTCGATGTGAACCATTTACTGTAATAATAATGGTAAACTAATAATAATAATGACGATAAGAGCGTATAATATAGCATACGTATGTATATATGGCACAGTGTACGATAGTGAAAAGTCATACCGCAAGCACGTAAATATCAGTGGGTGTTCTCGTCCATGCGGTGTGAGCTCTTTAAAACTCGTTAATTTCTTTCTCAGGAATTTTGCTGTATAATGAAAATAAGATGGTGAGAAGCAGAGGCGAAGAAAAAGCGAGACTATATGTGGTAAGGATAGAACCGCTTCGGGCATATTATATAAACATCCTCTTGATCTGTCATTCTTTATTTAACTATCATTATTATCATTATCGTTATTATTTCTCGGAGAACAACGTGCAAATCTTCACATTTTTGGGTAAATAGATTTAACCTAGAAGTTATGTTTTGTTACGTTATGCGACAAAAAAAGCTGAGGAGAAAGCCCAAATGGAAAAGCTTCGGAGCACCGAACATGACTTTTACATGTAACCCATTTCGACAGTTTCTCTTTTTTTCGCGTTTTACTATTTCTCCTTGTCTCTATCTCCATAGTTCTCTGTAGCTTTTCCTCGAAGCATTATATATCCTCTCCGATGTAAAGGGATGATAAAACGCGCTCGAACAGCCAGTCGGAGCAACAGAGGGCAATGAAAACTATCTCGGTGGGATCTTCAGTTTTTATAGTAGCGCCATATAAAGCTTCTTTTTTTCTGTCTCCGATCGACACGGTGCACTTATAAGTGTGGCTGTTTCTCAGCTGGCGAAAGGGAAGCGGCCCCTCTCTCTGTCTCTTTTTCTTTTTCTTTCTCACAAAACGGGGACAAAGAATTTTCAAAACTACAAAATTGGACAAACACCACCCGAAATATACCGAAGACGTTGAAGTGGCGAAAATGCGACACCACAAACGTCATTATCAATGTCGCGTGGAACAACGATTCTTGAGAGGGTATAACGCAAACTATGTTTACTTACACATATGAATAAAAACCTATTTTATGAAAGGTAAGATGTCTGACATCTTAATAATTCATGACCGGTGGTAATCGGTTATCGAACGTTGCCTCGAGCTTCAGCTTGAAAACACCTGCTTTATGTCAACTAAAACGTTAACATTTTCGAAAAAAATATTGAACGTTTGTTTAAGGCAAAACGTCGGAACTTTATTATAACTAATGCTTGTAAAATGAAAACAAAATTAATGCTTCGACGCTGCATAACGAAAACAATTTTCATTGCGTTTTGTATTGATTACTGTTGTTATTTTCCTGATATTCATAGTACTAATAGAATGGAGAATTACAATATTAAAACATTCATCAAATGGGTTGGTATAGTCGGTGAGACTTCAGCTCGCGAATTAATTACATCTGCCTCCTTCAAGAATAAAAAAGGTCGTGTCCGGTTCAATTGTTAACCGGAAGGTTCACGCGGATGGAACGCTATAAGTGAAATACGGGTAGAGGAGAAAGATAGGAAGAGGGAGACGCGGAGAGAAAATAATGAAAGGGTTTGGGGAAGAATAAAGCGTGTCTGTGTGTGTGTGTGGGTGTGTGTGTGTATGTAGGCGCGCGCCTCTGTGTGTGTGTGCGTGTGTGTGTACTCTTTTGAGGCGGAGGGTTCGATGAGAGGTTGAGCGAACCGGAGTCCATCATCCACGTGAGCCGCACTATATTTTGCCCCCGTACCCCCAACCCCGACCCTCTTTTCGTCGCCCACAATCGCTATGGAAACAGCCTGAAACGATGATAGGGACTTCCAGTCAAAGGAAGGAAGAAAGCACGAATGAAGAGGAAGAAGGGGAAAAACGAACTTTTTCGACAGCGGTTGTGTTCACTGAAACGAGTAATTTATTGTTGAGAAATCAGTGTCTGGCCTGAAGTGCAATTATGTACGTTACCATCGTACGCGCGAATTGCTCTCCTCGTCTTATGTTCTTCCACTTTTGTAATCTATGTTCCCACATCTATTTTTGCTCGATTTTATTATCCGTCGGATCTTTAACGGTATTATCTATTTTTTCGTTTTTCTTAAATCTTATTTTCCCCCTGAAACAAAGAGATCGTAATTTTGAACCACTCGGGACTCAAAATGCTCTTTCATTCGATACTATTGCACTCCATTCGACTTCTCACGGTTCGCGAAGTACGATTCTGGGTTATATGTTTCATTATTTCTCCGGCTTAAATTGGATCGCAGTAAGAGTTTTTTTTTCTAGTCGAGAAACAGACGATATTCAGTCTCTCGGTCCTTGCAGTAATACGAGCACTAATGACTCTCTTATATTGCTATGCGCTTAATACGATTCGCCTGAAAAAAGATCTCTAAAAGTTTGAACGTCCATGGCCGAGAGTAATTGTTATTAATATCAAATTACGCGATGCATCGGAAATTAGATTATGAAATATTCGGAGAGTACGTCGTTCATTTAGGTAGATCATAAGTTTATGTTCTTATACATATATAAAGATGAAAGAATGTTTGTTTGTTTGTCCTGTATACGTTTCCATTCCATTCATCCGATAGCGATGCAAATTTGATGAGTTGTAGTTCGCATTCCCGCGAATTCTACTGAATTAGTAGAATAATTTTATTCATAAAAATAAACGCGTACGAGGAAAAACAAATTTAACATTTATGTATATCTATGTATAATTAATTTGACAGCTGTCAAAGTATGCCACCAAAATGATAAGCGAAATGAAACACAATAATTTGTTTTAAACAGGCGACGTGCACTTCGAAAATTAGATCAGCAATGATACGAGCACTAAACAACCGATCAGATTAAAAATTGGCAGGTACACAGAAAATGTTGCCAAAAAGTGGCTCTTGGTATTTTTTTCGGAATTTTTAAAATAGTGTTGCAGGCGATGATCCATTAGAAAACACCAGCGTACCTTTTCCGGCACTGAGCGTTAAAGTTTTGAGGGTATCTAGAGAATTATGGCAAAAATTTTTGGAAAATAATACCAAGAGCCACTTTTTGCCACAATTCTCTGTGCACTCGCCAATTTTTAACCTGATCGGTTGTTTAATACTCGTATGATTGCTGATTAAATTTTCGAAGTGTACGTCGCTTGTACCACTGCCTCTTAACGACTCGAGCGTTATTATGTATATATTTAAAACAAATGAGTTTCTTTTATTTCGCTTTTCGTCTCGGTGAAATAATTCATTTAACGGCGAATGTCAAATTAATTAATTGGACAGCTGTCAAAGTATGCCACCAAAATTAAAAACGAAATAAAACACAATGATTTGTTTTAACGACTCGATCGACTCGACTCGAACAACGTTTTCAACATATTAGCAGCAAAAACAATGATGTCAATGACATCAATTTCAGGATTCAAAACCAAATACTACCAGGAGAAACGACAACGTATAAGTCCATTGATACTGTAATGAATCAAGAAGAAGTTGTGAATTATCCAAATGAATTCTTGAATTTACTTGATTTGCCAGGCATACCGCCGCACGTTTTAACATTGAAATTTGGCGTGCCTATCATTCTTTTACGAAACATCAATTCACCACGACTTTGCAACGTCATCAGGCTTTCAATGAAAAAGATGATGAATAATATCATCGAAGCTACAATAATAAATGATCAGTTTAAAGGAGAAGATGTAGGTACTGTTGCCACGTATCCCAATGGTACCAACAGATATGCCATTCGATTTCAAGCGTTTGCAGTTTCCGGTTCGACTCGCATTTTCAATGACCATCAACGAAGCACAGGGACAATTGCTACAAGTGTGTGGATTAAATTGAAACAATTCATGATTCACACATGGATAACTATATGTGGCCTGCTCACGCGTAGGAAAATCTTCGGATTTATTCGTGTACGCACCAGATGGAAAAACAACAAATATTGCGTATCCAAAAGTACTTGAGTAAACATAATTAAAAAAAAACTAATTTCTTTCATTGACATTTACTGTAAAATAAATTATGACATAAAAACGGCGTTGCAACGCAGGCCAGGTACCGCTAGTAATTGATAATCCATCACACTGAATCGACTTTTAAGGATATATTCACATTTTATATCATTGCGATGCAATAACATTCTCTTTGAGGCTTTTTAAATGGTAAATGTTGCTTAGAAAGTACCATACATTTTTGTAATACTTTATCGACACTGTATACGGGGCATTGCACGCAAAATTGGACAACTTGGAACTTTTGCATCTCCGATTTTTGTGAACATTTGTTTTCTTTTAGTCCTGGTTGAGACTAGCCTCCATGATTAAAAAAAAATTATGAAACCAGACCGAGATATCAATTTTTGAAAAATGAGTTTTTTGAAATGTTCATAACTACGCGAATAATCAGCAGAATTGCAGTTTCTTTTTTTTGTAATTTTTGTTTTTAAACGTACTTGTCATAAAAACTAACGAAAAAATGTTTAAACGATATTGCTATGAGATTTTCAAATTTCAACAAGAAATTATTGTTTTTAACAATGTTAGTAGTCATCTATTTTCTTCAAATTTTGTTGTAAAAAACTGTTGTTAATTTGAAGCCTAGTTTTAGAATGGGCAAGCGATGGAATCTATTTTTTCGAATTTTCAAATTTCATGTTTTTAGGTATCCGTGTCGAAAAATATTTGAAAACATTTTTTTATATGCGGGAGCTACCGTATATAATTATCCTAGTGACACCTAATAGTTATTAACTATTTTACAGAGTGATTCCAGGAAAAATAATTAATAATCACTAGGTGTCACTAGGATAATTATCATAATAGCTCCTGAGTATAAGAATTGGTTTTCACATATTGTTCAACACGGATAACTAAAAATTGAAAATTGAAAATTCAAATAAAATAGATCCCATTGTTTATCCATTCTAAAACTAGCCTTAAAAGTTTTTAAATTAACAACAGTTTTTTACTAAAAAGTTTGATGAAAATCGATGACCACTAACATTATTAAAAATACTAATTTCTTGTTGAAATTTGAAAATCTCATAGCAAAATCGTTTAAAAAAAATGTCGGTATTTTTATGAAAAGTACGTTTAAAAACGAAATCTTTGAAAAAAAGGAAAGTACAATTTGGCTGATTATTTGCGGAGTTATAAGTATTTCAAGAAGTTATTTTTCAAAAACCGTCATTTTTCGAAAATTTATATGTCGTAAATGAGTCGATAACAAAAATTGAAAAATATCATGGAGGCTAGGTTCATCGAGGACTAAAGGAAAAAAACAATCAAAAAAATCGGGGTTGTCCGATTTCGCGTGGAATACCCCATAAATATGTTGTGACGGAGTAAGTCCTTTTTGAACGACCTCGCTCTGGTCGAGAACGTTGCTGAAACGCCCTTTTTCGTCTAGTCGATTGATATGTTAATGAATGGTGGACAGAACAAAAGGGAAGAAGTATAAATCGGAAAACAATGCATCTGTCGAAGCGAGGGCAGACTCTAATGATCTCTTAACGCACTGACCAAAATCTAAGAAAATTAATTATTTCTGACTGACAAATTATTTTTAGTGGTCATTATTTTAATTATACGCGAAGGTGGAAAAACTAAGTGCATTAATTATAAGGGAAGAACCGACAACCAGATTTTCTAATTGATTGTAAATTCGACGACAGGATTCTATAGCAAATTGTAAGTAAACCCCCCTTTACTGTCGATGGGCTCTACGGGTTTTCATCGAATGTACTTTGCTTTATTGGTCCTCCAACCGAACCTGCCCGAGATGTCTCACTTCGCCTCAAAATCCTTGATTATTAAAAGATTAAGTGGCGCCCAAAACTCTGTCAAATTAATTCAAATATCATAGAGCCCGCGGTCCGAAGAACCACGGCCGCGGTGGTCGAAGGGGCAAAGTAAATCTAGTTTCTACTTATAGGAATATCTATAAGATACTTTTCAATTTTCCTACTGAATGTTATAGCATCATATTCGTTGCGAAACATACAGGAACGTTTTTAGCAGTAACGAACGAAATTACGGATTGCCATTGAGCACATTTTATAACTTTCGAAAATCGTTGAGCGTATCCAGAAAATTATCGAGCTCTTTGTCTGTCTCTCTATCATTTATTCTCTTGCGTGGGCACCCTTCAAATATCGATTATTTTACCGCGAACAGTGATCACCCTCTGTCATTCATTTTTCACATCAGGGCGAGAATTAATCATCTCGATTTATTCAACCACTCCGCCACAGACAACATTTTTATAATGCACGAAAATATATTTTCTATCGCATATCGAATACTCTGGATTTCATTTTATTTAAGGACATTGACATTTTCAATTTTCGAACGGAGCGAGGTGTCTGCGTAAAACTCGTATCAACCCTTCACACGAGATTAAAATAAAAAAAAACATATTTTTCCAATGATCGTGCGGATAAATGCTTGCAACATTGAAATAAAATACAAAATATTTTATTGAAATACAAAAAAAGAATGATTCGAAATCAACATTTAAAGTAATTTCGTGGTAATCAGTTAAATCGTTAAATCGTTGTTCATGATACATCCCAAAAACTTTCGAAGTGGTAAGTGCTAGAATTTACACTCTTTCAAATCCCTTTGAGACGCATACGTCTTGATTTACTAAGATTATATTTATCGATGGTATATATTGTATTATCCACGGGAAATTAGCGAAGAATCAAGATGGACGAAGGAAGGAAGAGAATTGTGAAAAATGGGAGAAGATGGAACAACAGAACTCGAGAGAACTTACAGAAAAAGATCCGTAGGAGTAATAAAAACCACCTGAATGTATGGGAGGATGAGTTCGACGGCGACGACGACGAGTCGTCTCGACCCTTCCCACCGCTGTCTCCCAAACCCTCGCGACCTTTCCTTCGTTTTTTTCTAGTCACCATCCCCTGCGATATTCGATGGGACAACCTGATCGTACTCATGGATGTGTTGATTCTGGGGTAAACATTCTTTTTTCGACTGTTATTCCGCCCCCATTAGTATCCTCCCCTTGAGTTTTGCTACGAGAATGGAAGATAAATGATGGGAATCGAAGTGGAAGTATTCTCGTAAGACCGCATTGGGATCGCATTAACAGCCCTATCTACTTAGTTGTCTGTAGAGAATAATAATACTTTACATAAGCTATCGTATTGATCCCATTTGTGTTAAGTCTATAAAAATACGCTGTGTCCTATGAATAAAAACAAATCTCATTACCTTCTTTTTTCTTATAAAAGTAAGAAACGTGGAGAAACATTTGGTCATAATTTTTCTCTCCATAGTACTTTATTTGAAAAATTAACCGTGTTTCATATAATACAGAAATTTGTAATAAAATGACGAAAGGGTGGATAGATTAATGACTTTTATAGCTGGATAGGAACACGTCTTCTAATACATAATATACCTGCGCTATAGCATACCGGTATAAAATTGTACCTTCGAGGTTAATCGTTACTTTTCGTCCATCTAAACCGACGCCTATCGATTTAATCGCTTTATCGTCGCATAATCAGGGGAAATTAGAGTATATATACCCCGGTCATTCAATACCCCGTATAATTGATTGTCCAAAAGGGAATTCGTACGTATAGTCGAGGACGATATATCCGTGCAAATCTCGTTCCATTAGTCCCTCGATGCTTTCAGATCCACGAAGAGAATTACGAAACAGAGGGATGATTATATGCGACCATTCTCGCATCAAGCCGTTCTTGTACGAGCTGTTCGACTTTATGTTTCCTTACTCTCCTTGTTCACTCCCGACAAAGTACACGCAAGTACATAAGCCTATCTCGAGTTGAGACGTAACTTGGACTTTACAATTTACATTAAGCCGTGTTAAGGGACACCCGATCCTCTCGAATAATTCGCTCAGAATCTATCATTTCTAAAGTTTTCGTGGCTCGACTTCATGGAGTATTGGAAAGTAAAAAATAAACACGCACCGTTCCCCATCCTGAAGCTTGTTCAACGTATAACGTTTGAGTAGGGTGACAAAAAATTGTCATGTGTTATTTGACCCTCTACGTTCCGGTTTCTCACAGGCTTTTTTTCCAGTTTGTTTTAGTTTGCCTCCCCGTCAAAGTTGATTTGAATTTAAGCCATCGCCATGGAAGAGACCAAATTCACGGACGTATGTATGTATATATAGAGAAAAAATAAACAGCACGTTGGAGTTCGAGACGGGGTTGAGGGAACCAATTTTTTGGTCATGCTCTAGCGATTGTCCGGCTTTGATGTATATTTTGCATCGAGAACTGGCCAGTCACTGGTCCTTTTAAGGACCACTCGATAGGCTCGACGAACAAAAAAACGTCCGTCACGGTCATTTGTACTTGTTACCACCGTCGGTTAACGATCCAGGATGTAATAGATTGATCTCTTTTATTATTTGGAAGGGGTCAAGGGGGGCTGTGCACAAAATTTTTGCCGAACTAGCTCGCCGTATCCATGTAGTCTGGATTATATAGCTCCGCATAAAATAAAAATAGACATCCTATGTACACGTTATATAGGAAATAGGGTATATGTACGTATGCCGATATATACATTGTAGTCGTAGTATCTCTGTGATATAGATATATGACATAAAGAATAGCCATGCGAGAAGGAGATATACCTTGTAAAATGTTATTCTAGCGCGTTCCGCGGCGCTACGTAACGCCGTGGCACTATCCCCGCACGTTTTCACGTAACGGTATTTTCTGTGTGCTGGGTGTATACGACAGTCGCAGGATATAGAACTTTTTATCACGAACATTTCCACGTCCAATGACCATCTTTTCACTTCAGGGGTCACGCAGCCAGAGAGTGAGAGAGGATAGAAAAGAGCGAAAGAGGGATGGTGAGGGTAAAAGAGAGAGAGAGAAAGACAGAGAGGGAGAGAGAGCGAGAGAGAGGGAGAGAGAGAGAGGGAGAGAGAGAGAGAGAGAGAGAGAGAGAGAGAGAGAGAGAGAGAGAGAGCTGCGGGAAGCGAAGGAGAAATATAGGGAACTTCGATTCCCCCGGGTTCTCAAAAACTCTGAGCATATTTCATAGAGAGTTCAAAACCCTCGGGCGTTATACTTAATAATAAATCGAACGTCATGAAGCCGAAGAATTTTTTTTCTCCTGACCGGTAGCGAGTGGGTGGTTAATGGCTCGGACGTCTGACGACATTTTTTCTCTTTCGCCTGACCCTCCGCGGTTTTACTTCGTCTTCGCTGTTTCGAATAAAGCGATGCTTAGGGAGTTTCCGGTCGGTACATTCGGGACAAAAAATAAATTTTTAAAACGTTTCCTCGATATTTCTAGATGAAGGCTACAATCAATATTCGTTGTTCAGTCTGAAGGTTGTTCAAAAATTGAGCCTACCTTTACCAATCCTCGACATTTGCGAGGAGCGAAATCTTTCTCTTTTCCACGAGCGTACGGACGATCAATACCGTGATTGATTTTCCGTGCCATTTTGTGTTTACATTATTTTGTATTACTCGACTTGATTAATTACTCGTCATATCAATTAGGAAATGGATGATTGTTATGAACCCTGCGTAGCCTCGCGCGAAACGAGCTAATGTTAATGCGGTTATTTTCACCCATGGGAACGTTCGATTATTGGAATATTTACACGGTGGCGAATAAATGGGAATGGTTTATCGATATGCAATCACATTTTATAATCATTTATCGTACGCACATTGTGACAATTCATACAGTTTATGCTGAAATAGAAAATGTCAAGCACAACACGGGCACAAGTGAAATCCGTGCCGTTGATCCAACCAAGACTAATGGCACGATTATTGATCGTCCCGAAATATCGTTGCTCGGTCAAAGCCTGGATAATTTCATCACGGTTTATCGCACAACCGGTTTATGTCCGAATATACGATATCAATAACTTTTCAATTTCCGTTGAAAGGACCGAAAGGCGTAAAAAGGGTCGCATCATGCCCGCACATCGATAAAGCATCGCCCGCCAGGAAATCGGAAAATGAATCGACGTAACCAAAGAAAAAAAAATTACTTTTTTTTTCTTTTCTCCTTCCAATTTATAAGCATTGAAAACGAGTATGATTCTTTTCCAACTAGCGTCGAGTAAAGTAATTCACCTCGAGATTGGCAAAAACTCCATTTGTTTTACCATCGCATATTTAATTAACTTCACGGATATAAAAGGAAGGTGGCGTATACGGTCGATTCTAATATACTCGCAACACTCGATACATGAAAAAATGAAAAAATGAGAAAATTCTTCGGTAAAGTTCGTTGCCAGGTTCGGGATAAGTTTGGATAAAGGTCGAGGTAAGTACGAGAAAAGCCTAAAAGAATATTTGTATTAAAAATCCTTTTTGTATTAAGTCCTTTGTATCCTCTTTGTATTAAAAAGGAGCAAAGAAGTAACGAGATGAGACCCGGAAGCTGTCTGTGAGTAATGGAAAAAATATATATCGCTGGTATATAACTGGACCGGATCGATCATCCGGTCGTTTTATTTCATTTTATTTTGTTCTTTAATACTTTGATATACGCGAGTATTCGCGGGCATAATGCCAGAAACATTGTTGACGCTTCGGCCTTTCTTAAATCCCCCACCCCGCCGATACGACTCAAATGCGACACATACAACTCGAGCCACGAGGCTTCTCTTTCTCAAACTCGCGGAGAAAGCTTTTCCTATCTCGGTTTCTCTTCTATCTCTCCATTCGAATTGATATTTGATAACAGGCTCTAATACGCTGCGCGAGATGTTTTTCAACGCCACCATGTGAAACTCCGGCTAGTCTACAATGTCGACAAAAGACGAGGGGATTGTTGGCGTTGGGAGGCAATATAAAAGTCTATATCGTGATTGAACTTTAAACGTGATCGTTCTCACCTAAAATGAAATAAGATATCTCTGGGAAGATGAAAAATAAGATCTCAAGTCTTGACACGTGGAGGGCAAAAGTATCGAAGGATCCTCTGACGTTATAACTTTTCCGGTTCGACGACACTGAAACTTTTCGCTTCATACAAAAGTGTTATATAAACGTTACATCCTGTATCGTACGTTACATAAACCGGAACTTCGTGAATGTAGCGGCGAATGAATTTCGGGCTTCCAGGGTTTCACGAATATGCGAAATCCCGGATAGTGAAGTGGTGGTTCTCCCGGATAATCTCGTACCCGGAGCAACTTGAGAGTGGCGTTAATCCATTCTCGTGGAAGGATCCCGAGAAGATCCCGAGAAAGCTAAATCATGCTGTCTGATGTTGCAGGTATCCAGGAATTCCTCAGGCTTCAGGACATTTTTTCGTCCCCTGACGAGTTATTACGGAATATTATGATACAAGGGCTTAGCGTCAAGCGCGAACGAGAAAGGGTTGAACGTCACCGCTCTAGCTGATAAATGCCTAAATAAAAAGCGGGTTTGGACGCGAGAGCCACAGTTCGCTATTTTCTATATGACACGTTGAGTGATGCGTTTAATTTATTCACGACGGAAAAAGTTTTGTTTTGGTTTCAGATACGAGGCGCGAGGATTCCCTACTATTTCTGGCAAATGATATATAAATGGTCCTGTTTGTGCTACTCTGGAGCGACTAGTTTGTTAATAAGTTGGAGATTCAAGCTCCAAGCAACGGCGATCGACATAAAATATAACCACCGTTGATGAAGCCATTAGGATTGATGGTAAAAAATAATTGTCCAAAAAATTTGAAAATAGAAAATGTTTCATATTCGAAGTTTGCTCCACCGTTTGTTTCTCGTCCATTGCTGTGTCCTTTGACTATTCCAAACTACCGCAATTTATCTTTCGTTCTATATCCGAATCGATCCGGGTCTCGCTTTAATTGCTTTTCCTCCCTGGCTCGTTATAGAACGAAATTCAACGCGTATACCTTCACAGTCTCGCCTAGGGGGAATTTGCATCCATCTCGTATACGAAAAGAATTGAACTCGACAGAAAATCTCGAATAGAATAGAACGCGTTTGCTCTTTCTTCGCGCTATTTTTTCCCTTCTCTTCTCCGTAGATGCAGCGAAGTCACCTCTTCGCTTTGGAACTCATTCCATGCTAGCTAGAAGCCCACTCTGTCACGAGAGGCTGGAAAATATGTCAACGATACTCGTCGCTAAAGCTCGTTGAACCATAAGTGTCGGACACTCGAGCATAGAGCACGTCGGGGAAGAAGCACACGTCGAGCTTTCATCCTACTTGAGGATAGCGCTTAATGAATACGTACTTGAACGCAATTTTTGCCGAATAAGTCGACAATCCTTTTTCCATCCTCGACTTTTTGGCTAAGTCGTTTCACCCTTGAACTCCCCGGCGAACCATTTGTACCTACCGTGTCGATCGCATCGTCGGGCTTTATTAAATTATTTCCACGATTCTCTACGAAGCATTTCGCCAAATGGTTTCTTCACCAGAAAATCGTTATTTGACGCAACACAACGATTTTTTTCATGCTCATTCGTTAACGATAAATAATTAAGAAGCTATTATATCAATCACTCGTTATTTATACGCGTCGAAAAGTACCTCGTGATTATCGAGAAACGTGCGCCAGCTCGAAGAGTGATATCGCTTTTCATACGATATATTGTAAGTATTATGAATAAATCGATTTTCTCGTCTGGGGTTTGGCTCAAGAGGAGTTGATGGTGATACTTTTTTCTATTACGTCTTTTGCATAATGTAGTCGAGAGCGAGAGAGTTCGAGCGAATAAACTCGAGCAACCGGGCTCGGACAATTACGATTTATATTCATCGGGGATGGCGAGAGAACCAAGAAAGAGCGAGAGATTTTCTCGCTCCTATATCGATGTACATATAAAACAGTTGCGAGTTATCAGTTCGTGTATACGCAATAATACACGTACCTATTGGGTTTGTCGCTGCGACACGCTCATTTGAACGAATGGGTTTTTCTAGTCAGGCTCGTTCGTCGAAGCGTTCGAGGCTACCCCAAGAGGCGGTAGAACAAAATTGTTCCGACTGATCATTCTCTCTGTAGCAAGTCGAAAGAAGTTTCTCGCCGTACAAATTTGGATCGATACACCCGATATTCTCCATACTGCTGTTTCTGCTGCTGCTGCTGTTACTGCATAATAGATGAATATATAAATGTATGCAGAGCGCACACCTATACTTACCCTCCGAGTTATAAATGTGAAATAATGCGTGTATCAAGAGACGCGGCAGTGTTTCGACTAGATGTACCTACTTCGCGTTACGCATTTGTTTAAATACGTTTAAATAAAAGGATGTTTATTTCTCCCTTTTTATATATCCAAATTTTTGTATTTCTTTACGGCAAAGTTTGAAAGATAATATATCGATACAAAGCAAATTCGAAAATCCATAGAGCGCACGAGTTTCAAGCGCTTGTTCATTTTAGGATCTGTTCGATCGTGACGTTTGTCCATATTCACTAATCCATTAGGTACATATATTTATATGACGACCTTATACTCGCACACCATTAATTCGTACAATTACCCGGTAGAGCCGGTAATATTATACCACCCCCACCCTTCCCCACCCGCCATGCCGCATTCATAGATCGTTGCGTCCACACATCGTCACTATACAACACCCACGTGCGTGCACCTAATTTTCATCCTGCTCAAGCACGGTAATCAGATTTTCCAATTTACCCATAGTTTAATTAACAGCGTAAATAGTAAATTTATTTCAAATATATGCACAAATACATTTTAAATGCATGCTGCTTATAGGTTATATGTGCTCGCGTCTAAGCGAATTTCGGCCGAGGTTTCTGCGAATAACATCGTTTGTTCCTACTCAACATTATTTGATAGATGTTATTTTTAAATTTCACTCGGGCTTATTAATAATTAAACAAAGAAAATGATGAGCATGAATTCTATTCACACTTTAATAATTGGTAAACACTGTCAAACAATCCCAATCGTATATATTTTTATGTTAATTGATGTAATAAATTTCATACCCAACGGTGATCAGCTCATTGTCATTAGCTCGCGAGATTCAGTCATCCGACGGTAAATGATTATGCCGTTTTTTACAATAGTACCTACTTGAATTTACTGTCCGAATCGCGATATCTCTGAATTCAACTCAATCGTATCAAGCATCTACTTGTATCGACCCATCACTCCTTGTAGGCTCCATAAAGTTCGCCGACCGACTTTGACTTTAAGGGGCCCATGTCGGATAATTGTAAAAAATAGCTTAGTGTTAATAGTTGAATTATCAATTAATAAGTTATAAAAATTCCTTTTTTTTCGTATTTTCGTATTTTAAAGATTTTATCGTGTGATCTTGCGCTTTTAAATATGGAACTCTACCAACACGAGCGTAGAGGATAATTTACTAAATAATTATATCCAATGGTAAACATAAAAAAATACAAAAATTAAAATGGTAAAAAAGCAAACTAAATACAATCTGTACGGAATTAAAATATATTAAATGTGTAAAAGTTAAGAAATTGAAGTAAGGAAACAATAAAAAAATTGTATTCAACAAATAAGAAAATTTATTCGAGGGGGTTTCGATCGCTCGTCTTTCCGAGTTGTGAATATTAGAGACGGCAGAGCGTTCTCGTGACTCCGCCTACGGGGCGTATACAATTCGAAGTGATGCCACAATCGACCGCTGCGGCGCCAAGTGGCAGTTTCTGACGGAAAAAACTTTGCTTCAATCGAAGCATAGGCATATTCCTTCTATATCCGTCTGAATTCGTTGATATGATACAGTCCAACTATGTAAAAATATATTAGGTTATGTCGAAACAGTTTCAGAACATTGGTATCGACAACGAATTGAGACGCCTAGAATTCGTTGGTATGAAGCTGTTAGTTCTTTATATTAACACATGAGGGCACTGATGTAGATGTCTGGGAAAGATCTGCTACTTCTTGTCCAGAATTTATTCGGAACTTATCCGGAGGTGAAAAAATTCGCCATTAGCCTAGCATTCGATAGGGCAGACAAGTCGGTCGGTATTTCAGATTGTCTGGGGGTTATGTGAAACAAAGATCTAGTTTATACGATTGGGGGAAAGAACATCACGTAGCTGTGGAATAAGGTAGCGGACGTCTTTCGCATCTTGTGAAATGAATACAATGCCTCGTTCGTAGGTAAGATAATGTAAAAGTGACTATTTCTGTTTCATCCAGTTTCAAGATATCCTCGAACCCTTAGTCGGTAACAAATATTGCTTCATATTATCTATAATAGATATCAAGCTTATATAAAAAAGTAAGGCGTCAAGGGCATCAGGTTGGGCTGGCTTCGAATTAAAATCCTAATACGTTCCTCCTTACCGAAAGATATTTATCCTGATCCGTTGATTAGTGGCTCGACATTTCATAACGATAATAGCTCTGATACTTGATCGTTCTTGTTATTATTAATGGTAGGCAAGCAATTCTTTAGAAAAAAATCACCATTTCTCATTTCCCAACAGGGAACACGAACAAAAAACATTCAGTCCCCTCGACTGTAGTACCGTATGAAAAATGGTTTCATGACAAAGCACACATGACAATGCTTTCGTTCGAAAGACATCTGTACTGCGTGCTATTTTTCATGACGGCCGCACACCCTTACAAAGTTCCTCAAGACAATACAGCATACACTGGAGTATCACACTTTAGGCTTCCAATGAACAGGTAAACTTGACCCCTGTCGCAGCAATAATTCCTACGCAGTAGTCAGAGTCGCTTTTGATTAATGGCACCCACCAATAGGGTGTACAAAGAATGTAGACAAGTACATTTGTTCAAGGAATTTCCTCGCTCCTTAGAAAAATTCGTCATATAAATTGGGGCGATCGAATGTATGTGTCCTCATTCTCGTTAGGAATTTACATATATCGACGTTATAAATTATGAGCTGATAACTTGTTAAATATACTGTTTACTCAATGTAGCTACTTGCATGCAGGAATACACACATGCAATTTTTTAAATTGCATTTCGCCTTCGAAAAATATGTTTAATAAAACAATTTTGAGAAATGTTTACTCTTAAGGTAATGCGCAAATAGGACTTATTGCCGATGTTTAAGGTAACGTAGGAGTTGTCGGCTGTCAATAACAACCGCTGTGTTATCGATCAGCATCACAGGTCGGTAAGGGTAATTTCTTCGAGTATCTTCATCGCGGATCTTTCAAAAATATTTTGTAAAAAATTCGTAGATCCACGAGTGCTGACAATCAACCCCTGGAACGCGGGTATGCCAATCCTTGTAATTTGTAAATGCAATTTCTCGAAACAATGTTTTCATAATTGATACCAGTGATACTTTCAAAACTATTGATCCGAGATAAATGAAAATTTATATAATTTAACTATTACAGTAACGATTATCTAGCACTTGTCGTAAGATTTAATAAATTTACGCTTTAATTTTGTTTTTATGAACGAAACTATATTGATCTAAACGTTAGTATCTTCATTGCTTACTTTAGATGATTATTACTTTTGGAAAAAAGAATATTTAAACAATTGGCTATAATAAGTACGAGTTTTATTTATCTAATTTAATAAAGTATATATTTTTTCAGATAAGAGGAGTCGACGATATTGCTGGGACCGTAAACAGTGTTTTCATAAAAATGTTTCACAGGAAGTTTACTATGGCCACCATTTTGAATATTTATTACACAATTTTTCAGGGTGTCTCACTCCTTGGCTATACTACCTATATTGTAAACGATTTTTCGAATAAAACTTTATTTGACCTATTTAAAAAAAATGTCCAGTGTTTATATAATTTCATTGTACCTAAATGTATGTAACATCTTAAAGCACGAGCTCTGGCTCTTTGCACCTGAAGTAACTACGACGGGGGATATGGTACAGAACTAGGAAACAAAACATATAACCAGATTTCCTTTTATATGTAGTTTAATCACAAAGGAAGCACTTTCTTACAAGTGTTTCTCACACGATTAGTAACAATTTCTGGTTCACGCGCGCTTGCTCGCTCACTTTCATTCGTCTCTCACTAACATTCGTATTGTTTATAATATATATAATATGTATAATAATATGGTACGCACCAAAGAGCACCGAGGCATGTATTTTATATTTGCCGGAGATGTATCGTTTGCGAAAAGTTTTGTTTTCTTACTACGTTATGAAACGTAGGTGTTGATTAGTTAAATTACTTGCGTTAGTCTCACTTCTTTGAACATTGAAAAATTGGTAAATTATTTTTCCAAACGGAACAACAGAATTTCTGTTATATCTCAACAGACATATTTCGTCGTAAAGAATTTTGATGATTTTAAATAACTTTCATTGCACAAGGCATGTGGAAAATTAATAACCCGATAAGATCTTCCTCATCTTTTAGTAGGTCATAATTATCAAAATGTTAGGCAGTGATCTTGAAACTTAGTAAGTATGACATAAAGCCTCTAAACTTAAAGATATTCATATTTGCCAACTTTTGCACAGTATTCGTCTCATCTAGTTTTTCGGCGAGACTACATAGCCATAAACAATAAACGACGGTATTATATATTTATATGCATGAATGGCAAAATGGTCCAGGGGCCTTGTCTAATCGCTAGACGTTATTAACCTTCGAAGGACGATACAAGTCCGGGCATTGATGAATGTTCACCTCGAATGCGAAATAAAACTATCGGATAGTGAAGAATAGTGCTACATTAGTTTTTTGACAGATTGCTAAAACATTAAAATCAGGTAGTTCGTTGAGAGTACGTACACATTGGGCATATTGTTTAAAATCTTTGTGACGATAACGAAATCATGATGTAAAATTAAAAGGATATCCAAATAATCCTCGTCATATGGAATGTCGAGCACGTATTTACACTCTGAAATAAAATTTCCGTTCCTCGATGGAGTTCGTTTGGTAGCTTTGGGTGTAGAAAATAGTCGACATTGATAGCCGCACAAGAGATCACTATTTAAGGTTTGTGCACATTGCTTTTAGAAAGGTGATCACAGTCCCTCATTTCCGGGTATTGACAATTTTTTAAAAGCAGAGCAATGGATCGACTGCCGAAAGATTTTAACAGGCATCAGGCACGCCTGTGGATTTTCTTTGGATAACAGTATGTTATAAACCTCAAAGACAGTAGTCAATACTCTGTCGATACTTTAAATACTCTTTTGGGCAATATTTGTGTCACTTTTCAAGAAATTCAGTTCTCAAATTTATTACATTAATTTTCGTTAAAATCATTTCTGCATAGATGCCGATCGTTTTAAAAGTTGGAAATCGGTCCCATGGAGGAACTAAAATTTCATGTCCGCTACGGAATGTTTGATTGACGTAACATGGGTCTGAATTTTTTAAACACACCGATCATTTCTTTTTGGGTAAAGGAAAATAAAAATGAGCTCACATCCTTAACGACTGGAAATAGAGTTGGTCGAGAATTCGTGGTATGTAAAGCTTTTGTAATTTACGTAATGCCTCCATCTTGTTTGATATTACGCGAAGAATGCCGATGCATTCTCGAAAAAATGTTACATGGTTAACAAAAATTCCTTATCTCATCGTATACACGGTTCAACCGCGTTCACCGTTTTTTCTATGAAACTCATCGATCAATGTTTTCTTCTCTCTCTCCCTCTCTCTCTCTTTGTTTCTTTCTTTCTTTCGCTCCCTCCCTCCCGCCCTCTCAACCTTTCGTTCTTTCTTCTTTTTCTTTCTTCGCGTACTGTCATTAAAAAATGTTTATTTCTAACATCGATGACGTGTACAAACATCGTCTCGTCACACTGACTCGAGATCGCCCTGGATGGCCCATATATATACTTATCATACGTAAATATCTTTTTCATGTTTGTTTTTCGTTTATTCTTTGTTCTTTTTTTGTCCTCATTGATTCTTTTTAAAAATTATGTACAACCATGTTCTTTTTTTTACTTCTTATGTATATATAGCTTACACGTTTATAACATAACGTCTCCTCATTTACTTTAGTGAGTTCTTGACGCGTTACGCCGATAGTTCGTTTGGATTCACTTTGCATACATCGCGCTTCCGTAATTTCACACATTTTTATCCTCCTATTCTTATTCTCCTCGCTTTATTTTTTCATTTTTATCGATATGACTTTGACGCGTGCATTTTATACGACGTGTATCGCTTGTTGCGCGGGACACCCACGCGATATGCCTCGTATGACGCACGACTCAATCACTTATTCGTCGTGCCACTGAACCTACCGTTTCTTCTTTACGATCGGGTATGTAAATTGCTCTCTTCATAGAGCCTATTACTCAAGTGCCCTCGCAGGGAAACAGGGAAACAAAAGGGACAAAAGGAGGAAACAAACAACTCGATCATTATCGAATTTAGAAAATTTACGCGATCCAAATGGGATTTTATAAAAATATCCAAAGAAAAACAAAGCGCTTTGGCGAATAGGATTTTGAAAAATTTTTAACAACAATGAAAAGATGCTTACAATTAGAAAAATGTTGGACGTTGCGCATTCGACCGAAGGTGAACTTACATCACGGATAAGAGTTTAAAAGGACGGAGGGAGAGAATTGGTTCTGATTTTTCAACGACGTTTCTAATACGACGTCGGTTACACCGACATGTACAATTAATGCAGAAATAGTCAGAAATACAGAAAAAAAGAGATTTACTCGAAACAATTGTGACATTTGAAGAAATGACACGGGAGGGAGTTTCATACTTATTTCCGCCGTATTTTTCTTTGTCAATTCTCTACCGAGAGAAAAATCACTAACGACAGTCTCTGAAACGTACGTTCGTGGATACAATTTTTGTTTTCTTTCTTCATCGGTAATTTTTGCAAATCAAGGTGTCGATGTTGGGATAAAAATCAAAGTTGCTTTTGCAGCATGTCAAGAAAATAGTTTGAGGTAACAATATATATATATATATATATGTGTGTGTGGGTGTATTTATGTGTGTATGTGCAAGTGTGTGTGTTTGTGTGTGTCGCCAGTTTTTTTTTTCGCGACCTGCCTTATTCCCAGTTTAGCTGGGTAGTTCTGCCTACCGAACGTTTATCGTGTCTTTCTTGCTTTTGTCGTTTGTTCTTTCGCCATTTGGAATATACAACGTTAAAAAATTAGCTACATTCGGTCGGCAGATCATCTGACGACGAGAAGTATTGTCGCAGCGACTATAGTGAACAAACTCGAGGCAAGTTGATTCGCAGTGCCGCAGTCAAGATTGTCTCGGTGATAATACGTCGCTGGCGGATGTTCATCGCCAGGCTTGCACCATTCACCCTGAGCTTGTAATTCCGCCTGCCAATAATATTTGAGAAATCAACGTTTTAATGAATTTGAAATTTCGAAAGAGATGTAATCGAAAATTTACAATAATTGCTTACCCGACAAATATCTTTGCAAGGCGGACAAATGAGGGCTCCCTTGTGAAGCCAATCGTTCTGTATGATACGTATGGCTATTTCTTGTCCTGCGTGATAGCACGTGTACGTATAATTTGATACCTGCAATCATCGAAATAGATATTTCTTCTTTAAATTCTCCTGCTCGTATGTTTTTATAATTCTTCGAGATATGTGAACAAACCATTATGTGAAGCCTGCCAGTTTCACACTTGTACTGATAACAACCGGAACCCCAATGTTGCCACTGTCTCGCTTGTTTGCACGTTCTCTCCTCCCACATTTGATTCGTATGATCGAAGCATCTCGAGCGTGCTCCATACTTTTCCAAAGCAAAATTCTTTTCCGGATCTGTTCGATAACAAAGATGCAAAAAATTACCTTCGGTAATCTTATTTTTGGAATATGGGAAATATCCATAAATGTGAAAGCTTGATTTTTTTTGCTGGTGATAAGAGAGCGTCGAGACATTTGCGAATAACTCACGCGGATTGTTTTCCTCGTATAAACAGTGAGAGCCACGAACGACGATGTTCTTGGCACGCCACGTAAATTCCTGAATATATGGGCAGTAGTCGGCGAGAGATACCGATCCACCGTAATACTGTTCCTTGCCCGGAGTAACGTGGGGTATCGAATCGAAATTCTGCAAAAAGATTAAATTTCCATATTTCGAGAAATGGTTACTAACGAAGGAATGTATGAATTATTAAAACGATTCTTTTGTTGTCGAATGGCACAACCGTCGTTGGAACGAATAAGTTCATTTTTTTTAGAAATATTCGTGAAATATATATATATAAGCCACGAGTTTATATAAATTTCACTCCTCTTAAAGAAGACTCCTTAGAATAAGTGGAAATCTGCGAGCTAAATTTGCTTTATTTAAATTTGCTATCCACATACCTGATATTTTTTTGGTAATGGCATAGGATGTTCCACCAAGTTGCATAATGCCACCGAGCTGCGATCGTCTGTGCACTCTGTTTGCAGGGGATCCTGCTTAACTTTGTTGCAGAATGGATGGATCGATTTGCCCCTGAAATTGATAAAACAAAAATTATTTTAATTAGTTAGGAATTACGTTCTATCGTAAGCAATGGTACGGGTCCATGTCCCAGTGACGGCTGATCGATACTCGATTTTCTCACTCACTTTTGATCTTTAGAGTCCCTTTTTACGAATGCATGAAATTAAATCAAATGAAACGTTGCATAAAAGTAAATAAATATTTTCATACAAAAACAGCAATCAAAGAGATATCTGTATAAACGTATACAGATTTTTTTTAACGATAAACTGCCGTTCGACCAAACTTGATTTCAATTAAACGAAATTTATTGCAAATAAACGGAAATCATTTGAGCCAGCTGCAAATTGGATTGGATTGAATTTAAATAACCAATCTTTATTGAATGGGCATTTTATTTCGTTCAAGCAAACGCCGTTTTAAATACGCAGAAAGAAATGTGAATACTCACGATAATCGCGAAGATTTCGAAGATATCCATTCTTTGCACGATTTCATGGCAAAGTCACAGCCCAAATGTCGACCCCAGCCAAGTTCCTGGGCCATTGAATAATTTGCACTGTACCATCCCGTGTCCTCCATCAGTGCGAGGGTTATCCTCGAGTAAACTGGATTTTGAGTGTGAGTTCCGGTCATTGCTTCGTTCTAAAATGAATACAGAAAAATCGTGTTATGCAATCATTGAAAGTTACGTAAAAAAGTATATTTCCGCGATTTAAATTATTTTTAGGGTCAGTCTATATCACGGATGCCAGATATATCGTATTAGCACAAAATAAATGTTATATGCGTATTCAGTATTTTATAATAATCCAATCGATCGGAGTGAATCAATTACTAATCATTTTATTTCCATTAAAATATTTCGAGTCTGAAGAGTGGTCATGTAAAATACATGATATTCATGATGTCGGTTTTGAATATAAACGGTCGAAACATCTTCGCCAGTTGATTGGAGTGGTATATACCTCAAAGACTCGTTTTTCCCAGTGAGTCAGTGCTGTACCGTCCTCTCCTTGATCTTCGAGCTCTGCTCCTTCGAGATACGGACACTTGAAATGCGAGCGTACCTCGGCCTGGACCCTCGGGGTAACGATCATTTGCATTGATCTCTCGACCGTACCACCGTGCACCTGCCATTGGGGTCTCGTCACCGTTCTGATCGTGTTCTCGCTCCACTGGTGAGTTTGCAGTCTAAGAAAAAAACGTATCGGTTATATTTTCTCTACAATAATGCGTGCATACCTTATATCGCATGTAAAAACGTACATTTTTTGTGCTCAACGATTTACTCGACGTCACCCGAATCTGGGCTTGTGCCGTTAAATTGATGAATTATTACCAAAATGTTAAGAAAGATTTTTTTTTCAGGCATTGACATATTTTCCTCCGATACAACATTTCGTACAATTTTCAGTCGAATGTTTACCGAACCGAGCGACATCGATCTTTTTTTTATCCCCCAAAATCATTTTTAATTACCTTTTATTAAATAAATGTAAATCTTACACTTTACGTAAGTATATTAAATTTGTTGATGTAAGAAAAGTTAGAAAATTATTTCTGTTGTCAAAGCTTTTAGGAGGAAAAATATTAAGTACAGCAATTAAGGAAGGATGTTGAAACGTACTTTTCGTTGAGGGGTGGTTTGCCGGTCTCGCTGCGTCTCGATGTTCTTGGCTCGCCGTACTCGTCCCGGTAGAATGCATAGAGACTGACGGAGAAACCGAGGGCGTGGAGAATCTCGTGTTTCACGGTACTCAACAGATTCTCAAGCTCCTGGGGCTTCGTGCTGATGCTACCTGGGCACAGGTTCGCGTGACCGGCGATTGGCCTGCGATAAATCGAAACTCTGCAATATTCGTTTTTACTTGTGGCACCGAGCAAACTTCCCTAGACCACACATCCTTGTTCGTAAATCACCATGGGAATCAAATTCTATATAAAGTAGACTTTACATTAGGAAGGCGTAAAGGCGAAGGGTCTAGTATTATAATTATACCGGGGATTACATGGCAAAAAAAGAAACGTAGCCACTTTGTCAACTGGGCTACGAGTAATTAACTTTCGTTTGATGTCAATAAAAGAAGAAAAAGTTGAAAGAGCAAGATGAGACGAACAAAATCGAATAAAACACGAATAAAAAAATAATAATGGAAGGAATCGGCTAGTGAGAGTTGCGCGAGCGAGGTAGAGACGGAAAGTAGTGGCAACGTGCGCGGAGATGGGTAAAACTGATAATGAAACAACTTTTAATGAAGGCGAAGGCGGGTATACGGTTTTTGCGTGTCAACGTTATAACAAAGCGCCCCGAACGCAACGGCTCGTATACCGAGTCGTTGAGCTCTTTGGGTGTGCTGCTTCGCTTGTTACGATCCCGCACTTTGTGCTAAACTCTCGAGAGCGATCTGTACCAGCCGAGGAGCAGGGCAGGGAATCCGTATAGGTTTATACGTGTACATAGATATAAAGGAAGCAAGGGCTTTTTGGTCACTGCTGGCGAAGCGAAATTAATTACGCGGAAAGCTACGAGAGGTCTATAGTAAATGGGAGTCGATCGAATGAAAATGGGGTTTTGATAGCTTATATAAAAGCGAGATTGCCATTTTGACACTAACGAAAGTCGAGGCTCTTGCCTTCGTCGTATCAAGGACAACTGCGACCCCTTGAAGCCACGTAATTAAACAACGGGGCTTGCGAATTGAAACTCGAACGTGACTTTCTCGTAACGCTCGCGATTCGTAATAATTCCTCTGTGAAGAAACAATTTTCACAACTTTATTCGTAATAGAAAAACGTTTGTAAACACGTAACATTGATTTATTTTTCATTGTAATGTCGGGTATGAATATTTTACAGTGACACATGGGTAGTCAATTAGTGCAATAATTAAGCTTTATTAATAATCAATGAACGTTTCATTAATTTGATTAATTATTAATGATTTTCTTTTTGTCGAGCCGTTAACAAATATTTGATTTTCTGTTTAATTAATAACTCATTATTGGCAGATATGCTTGTTTCCTCGATGTTCGTTTTAATTAACGATTTTTCGAATTTATGTACAGTATCATACTCGTGAACCTTACACCTCATGACTTGGGTCCAAACGCACACTACGCAATTTTTGATATATCTCTTGAACTAGCGAGCCTTTCGGTTTTCAACGCATTTTTCCTTAACTACATGTGAATAAAATCAGGTTTCTCGTACACCATTCTCTTCGTTATGAAAAAACGGAGTAAACCATGTACGAGACAATCTGTTTATCAGCATAGGATCGGTTTAATAAATAACAAAAATGTTAGGTGCGTTTGGACCCCAGTCATGAGTTTCAAGATAGAAAAATCAAGTCATGGATGCGTAGGGTTAATTGATAGTACGTAATGAACATTTTCGCGTTGTTACGTTCCAACGAATAAATTTTCATAGGCTGTATCGGCAATCTCGTTAATTCGACGCGACAATGTACGTGGCGTGCATCTCGACGAGAGAGCAAGAGACGATAGGTATACGTATGTAACGAGACAAGAGGGAAAAAATCTCAATTTTCACAAGCCAGCGCCATTACGAGTGATACACTCGCGTGTATTACACGTTGCTTAATGTATGTATACGTATGTAGCTCGTACTCCGCGACGCAGTCTGGGCTTCGCGACTGATGGTCGAAAGCCCGGGATAAAACTAGAATAGAACGAAAAAAAAGAACGTACAAAGAGGAGAGAAAAAAGAAGGGGACACGAGACATAGCGGGAGTACACGCCAGAGCAGCTCTCGTAATGATGATTTATACCCGTAGTGTATACCGAACAAGACTGCACTATAATTTTCCTTCATTCGCTCGTGGTTCTCTACATGTACACGTACACACACACACACCCATACATACATATATATATATATTATGTATATATACGTATGTATACGTATAGATCATCTAATACCTCCCGTGCTACGTGTGCGCTATACATATATTCAGCTCGCGCGTGCATTATTCTTCCATTTGATCGCTGGATGCCGAGGATCGATATGACATTCATTATCGCGGCGAAGGGGTCGGGGGTTGGGCCGACGTTGTTATCGCGTGCGCGGTGCGCCACGTCGTTCGAAACGCGGCAGGTGAAAAACCACCGTTGTGTCGAGTACGACGAGTCGGAGGGTTTTCTCTCTTTTGCTCTCACTCTCTTCCTCTCTTTCCCTCGTGCTTTTTAGTATTGGGACGGAATCATACGCTAGGTGCATATAGTTAATGGTAATTTGGAAGAGCTTTCGGCAGGCACTCTTGGACCCTGGAAATAGCTGTATATCGCTCGTTCACGTGTACAAGATTGTATGGGAATACCTGTCGGATTTCTTAGAACCATGTAATTTTACTTTGATCGTGATTTCTTCATTTTTCCTCGTTTCATTCGGAATTATGGACAAAGGCGACCGAATAAAATAGCAAAGAAAAATTGACGTAGAAAAAAATAATGGCTTTCTTGATGAAATTGTTCAATTTTATATGTTAAATCTGTGCGGATCGATCCTGATATTTAATATCAATTTGTGATATGTTTGATTCTAAATACAAAGTTTTGTGTAACGAAGTAATATTAAAATATTGGAAGGAAAATTTTCTTTCAATATACCTACTAATTAGATTAATTCATGTTGAATTGAAAAACTGTATAATATTGAAATTACGGTTTCACTTGAATTACCATTTCACACGAGAAATTGATTGGCTATTTATATTTCTTTGGGTTTCGCCTCAACCAGGAGAAAATCGCCTCCTGTCAATATCCGTATCAGTTTAAAAAAAATCTGGTACCAAATCGGTTCAACAGGAGCAAAATTGCGGACACTTGATAATTCGATACTTTCACGTTTTCGTGAAAGTAATGAAAATATTAAAATATCATAATTGTAATTTTTTTAAAACTTTCAATGACCCTATTATGAAAATTATTTCATGAATCACGATTCTACCATTTGTGTTCTGAATATTTTACAAATTAATTAGCCGAAAGTTGAAATGCTCTATTTTTTAATTTTGGCTCATAACCACAAATTCTACATTAACCGAAATTAGCTAATTATCAAACCCTCGCCATAACCGCGTCGATCGAGATATCGCAATGAACTCAATGTCATACGTTAAGGCTACTCGCAGGGGTTTAAAAATTAAAGTTATCGAATTTCTCCTTCAATATTGAAATTAAAGAGACATCAGCTCACCGATCCAAAGCTGCTTCCTGCTGACAGTGAGCCGCATACGCAACCGTTAATCCTTTGTGACACCTTTCGGTCTGCATAGCCGAAACGTAGAATACAAAATCTGCACCATCGATTCCCTCACCGGCAATGCTACCGTCCGCAATTCCGCACTTGTGTCCAGTTGCATTACACGTTCGACACACCTGCCGATAAAAACAAATCAACAATAAAACTGGAGCTGTAAGTAGTACAGTGCACGCAGTGAAGGCTTATACTTCTATTGTGGAAAAATTTAAGTGCGAAAGTTCTGTATGGAAGTATGGACTATCTTCTCCATTAATTTACCTTCATACTTTTTCTCACTCTATTCTTCACGCAACTATATGCGGGGTTGGTTGGAAGGGCCACAATTAATTACGGCTCGGTTGGTGTAAGTACATAGTTTGAGTTATAAATGAGGATGTATTGCACACGATATATGAATATATATCAGCACGTGTAACATAATACCGTTAACGAGTATTACCTTAAGGGATGTGCTTTTATGCAACAAAGATTATTTATATAGAATCTTATCGTCACTCTCGTTCTGCATGTTCGCACCCTGTACATAACTTTTGTCTATGGATGACCATGTAGGGGATTTGACATACACATACCAGGATCCCTGATAATAATAGGTACGTAGCATTTGATATAATAACACGATGGTGAAGGCGCACGAAAAAAAGTTTCCGATGAAACTTTGATATTGGATGTCGTGAGTCGGCAGGATATTGTCATTAGTTTCATACAATTGATGAAAAAACGACGATAGCTGGAAGACCCACCGATAAGTAGCGAGAAAGGGAGAGGAGCACGTTAGGAGTTGTTCGACGTGCTAATGACAGCGTCGTTACTAGGTTCGACGTGAAAGTAAGGCTTCTCAGAGAGAATAAGTATATACATATATAGTATATGTATATATCAAGAATCTGCACGAAACGATAAGGGAACGATAAGGGCAGAGAGAGGTAGAGGTAGAGAGAGAGGGAGGGGGGGGGGAGGGAGAGAGAGAGAGAGAGAGAGAGGGTGACGTAATTACGGTATAAGTGAGTTGTAATATGGTTACCGCTAATGAACAACCTCCAGCGAGGGGGGAAAGCGATAGACTCGAAGGGAAGAAGAGTTTTATATTAAGCGTACATATATAATTCTGTTGGCGGTTCTCGTTTTTTCGTGTACTACAGACGTCCAGCTCATCATTATATGAAACTGGTTAATGAGACGAAACAAATATTGGATTTTCCCGTCTCATCGCGAGATAACGGTGTCGGGTCGAAAGTTATGTATACAATGGGATACCTTGATCCTTGTTTTCGTTCTTTTTTTCTTTTTACCTCTCGGAAACGCGGATCATTGCCTCTTAATTATAACTCAAAATTGAAATAACGTTGGCTCACACGAAAATATATATCGCGGGTATGTTTAACTAGTTTATTCAAAAAAGATGAGACAGGATCAGAGCTCAGCTGGAGGCGTATTAAAAGGATCTGCGATAACTACCGGGTTGTTACTAGAGCGAGAGAGACAGCCCCATTTCTTCATCTCAAAAAATGAGAAGAGCGAACGAGAGAAATTAAACGAGCGAAGGTTTAACTTAAGAATGAGCTTTAGTTCGTGCTCTAGTCTATCCTAAAGGTCCTCCGGTGAAGGTCGTACTTGAATTTAAAGTCAACTTCGCTACGTCAATTTTTTATTCGGGTCCAAGTGCTACGTTGATTCCATTTTACAACTTCTTGTAGGCAATCCATGACGTCGAATTTATAGATCGTAGCTTATTTCAAGGTAAAATTCTCTGTGCATTAAGGTTATAATGTTCCAGGCTGGAACGCAATTGAGCTTAAAGCGAGCGCAACATTAATCACGCGGCCTTAGGAAACACGAGGAGGATCAAGGACGAAGCCACGGCACTAGTCGAGTAGATCTGAATGTACGAGCGTAGCGAAGCAAAACGAACGAATAGATCCTACACACTTCCTCTGTTTGGAGATGTGCGTGTGTGTTGATGTGACTGTGCGTCAGAAACCATTACCCTCGTTAACACTCCGTGAGACGTTCTATGTATATACGTATAATACGTGTAACGCGGGCTCGGAAAAGCTACGGCTGTAGCGCCCGTCCCCTTATTAACTGTCTCGCGAGAATGAAACTGATGTATATATATATACCCCGGGCAAGAAATTCAGAGTCTCGGTAAAAATATGGCGACGGATGGCCTTGAGAGAGGAGGATTCGGTCATAAATTTGAAGCGAAATTCCGTTCTGTATCGTGCTCGGAGCACATACATTAGCGAGATTACCGCGGACGATATTAATACATCCTCGCAAAATACATTGCCAGCCGATATGAAATTACGTCGTCGATTATTAAAATTCTTTCTTCCAACGTGAAAATTCTTTCTTCCATTCGTAACCTTTAATATTTTGCATCCGTTCGTTTTATAAACATGAATATTCCTTCGGATTTTTCCCGTGAAAATAGTCTGGGCCAAATGTACAATTTTTTTATACGAATAATTGATTTATCTTTCAGGAGGAATGAAAATATTTGTCATAAAGCAATCCTTCCTTATTTGATGTAATTTTTCAAATGTTCACATTAATTCTCACTCCGCTATAAAACAAAAAAAACGAAGTGCGCTCAATGCAACGTTTGCACACAGTGCTCGCTGCAATGTTTCAAGTTCATCCACAAATTGCTAGGAGGAATTGCGAGGACGCCGTAACCCCTGACATTCGAAAGAGGCATTTGAAATTGCTATAACATATGAATTTAAGCAATTAAGGGCGGAAATATTGCATTTTTACAGACATCGTAACAATGTGTATAATAAATTCTGATTCCGATAATCATGTTTATATTGTAGCGGTAAGAATATAGGAATAAGAAATGCTGAAGAACGTACATAGATGCGCTCTATTTACCGTATTTTTAATTCGCGAATGAACGGTATTTTGCTTTTTCAATTAAAAAATCTATTCAATGGAAGATGTAAAAAATGTGTACCTTTTCACTAATATTTTTTAATGCAATTTTTAATTAAGAATTTATACTCTTTGTATCCATAAAAACTCCACAAAATTGTCAACCTTCGAGCACACGCTCGACTCCCCGCAGAGACATTGCCAAATTATTTTCGCCAACCGAGTTTTTACGTTTAAAAAGTAGAGCAAGTGACGCGAAGGAAAAACGTCGAACGTTACAGACGTGGGTACTCAACAAATTAGAACGCCAAAGTTGGCTAAGACGGTTCGCTTAGTTTCTCCCTTGTCGTCTTCGTCGTTGGGTTCGTCGTCGCGAGACGGTAAAGATTACAGTGAGAGGGCTGTATGGAATGGGTGGGCGTTTATTTTAATCGTCAAAGTTTTTGGACGATCGGAGAGAAGGGCTTAGTCGAGAGGGGAAGCGAAGCAGGCTTGATAACGTCTATATCGGTCTATCGGAGGGTTTCACAACGAGATGAAGAGAGAGAGAGAGAGAGAAGGGGGGAGTAAGGAGGGGGGGGGGAGTTAGCGAGGGCGAGTAATTAGATATTCATTAGCATTATTAGGCATTAATCGACGCTTCGATCCGAGCTTTTGGTCCAAAACGGAAATTGCAGGGAGTAAGACCCGAGGGCAAGTTTGAGCTAAACCAACCCTTAGCGACATACATACGTAATAATACATTTCTATACATTCGAGAATTAATTGCAACGCATGGTACAAAATGAACCCTCTGGCGCAACCCTCGCGTCGATGAATTTCTTTTTTCCATCAATATCTGTTAATTTATTTAAGAGGTTATTTTCTTATCCTTTCAATTCTCTTTGTTAATCTTCAATCTTTCCCTCGGTACTTACTCGCACCAATAGTAATAATTTACAAATTTGTATTATAACGAATAACCAATATATGTCATTGTTTTTACGTGTTTGGACATTTTTTTTGTGACGATCTCACCAAATATCGATGTGACAATGAGTTATATATGTTGTTATACTTACGTCGAGATGAGCGTCGGGGACTACGACTTCGCCGCACATCGTTGTTACTTTGCACGTATCGATGCAGTGTGTGTGATGATCCTTGACGAAAACTTGACTGCTTTCACACTTTCTGAAAACATTAGATACAAAATTACAAGATTAGACTCTTTATGATACAGTCATCGGTACAAACTTTAACATAATATTTGTATTCGAATTTTATCTTACATATCATGATTTCTAATTAAGTTTTTGAGAGTTCGGAATTTACATTGAAATTTGATAACAATCATATCGGTAAGTCGAAAGCATTTGGAGAACGAATGCTGTTTCCTCGCAGTCTCAGATACAACATTATTATTCTGATTCGAGGAATTAACGTCTTAGTACCTAAGTATGATCTCGTTATGGCGTAGTCGTAGAATCCAGGATGTATCGTGCGGTTTTAGCTTCACTATATATGCTATCATGGATTTCATTCGGAAAATAGCTATGATTCTCGTAGGGCAAATTTTATCGATCGAGCGTGAATTGGAAATATATATATACATATATGTATATAGAATATAGTATATAGTATATATTCTATGTATATATATATATATATATATATATATATATATATATATAATGTATGTATAAATGTAGGAATAGCGGTTGAGAATTCAAGGGGTATTTGCGTTTTGCATTCCTCTCAAAGGTACGCGCAAGAGGAGGGATTTTCCTTTAACGCGTCATCACGCTTCGATTACTGTTTCACTAGATACATACGAATATATACACACGACCTGATGCCTTTCGCATCTAAATCTTCTCGTTGTACGATCGCTAATTTCGTTGAGAGATTATGCGGCGAAAATGGAGATAACGCGAATAGCTTTATAGGTATATAGTTCCACCTAGAGGTTGGGCCTGTATGTGCGTAACAGCGTTCAGCAGAGATTGCGGATAACGGGTTGGAAGAGGTTTTCAGTGCAATCTGGGCAAATTCCACATGGCCCAGCGCACGCAGAGACCTCGATGTGGCTGAATTTGCTCTCCCTCTCTCTCTCTCTCTCTCTCTCTCTCTCTCTCTCTCTCTCTTTCCCTGTGTGTCTTTCTCTCTCCCTCTATCGTCATCTGTTAAATCGTAACGTATACATTCGCTAACGTTCCAGACGTATACATATATTTGTCAATGCGCGGCACAGGGGATCATCGGGTCTTTCCCATCAAGTAAAAGTACCTACACCGATCCGAGTTTCGATCCGGCATCGGTCTGCCACGCTCCGGGCGACAATACGAAGCGTGTTCGATTTAATTCTATGTGGAACCGGTAAAGCGAGTTAAACGGGCATCGGATAAAAGATTTACTGGGCGAGAGAGCTTTTTGATCTCGAAATTTCCTGCAAATTCCGAAGAGTCGAGAGTTTCTCGAGTACAAATAACATCCACTATAAGAGGTAATTAAATCGCTCACGACATAGCGCAAACGAGAACGAAAGAGGGAAAAAGAGAAAGATACGAGCCAGATTATTTTTCGTTCACGAAATGAGTTTAGTTAACGTTCTTTCGAGAGTAGCTCTTGTTCGCTCGCGAATTATATATGCGGCATATACAAACGTAATCATGAATTGTAGTACAAAATTACAATTAAATACTTTATGCAACGGTACATATTTCAAGATCGTAATTAATAAAAAATAACTTTAAATGCAATTTTGTTTTGAGCGCATGAAATAATACTCGTGTGTGTTTATTATAAGCACACACACCGAGCTTGTTCAGAATTTACTATTATTATTGATACTATTATTATTAATATTAATAATAGAAGCACGAATTAATTCTCATCACGTTTTGTTTCGCTAATCATTTTGTATTTATACAAAATAAGCCGATAGGGTCGAATTGGTAGAAGGCGGGTAATGATTCCAGCTCGAATCCTTGTTCTCAGGCACGAGCTGGTAGTTCTCGATGTGCTGGACCATGCTCTATGTGGGTGGTAAATCCGCGAGGGCTCAGAGATGGTGAGCGAGGAGATTATCGGTAATGCCTGATGCTGGATAGACGGTTGTACAACGTTCTCGTCTCTGTCTATATATATGTATGTACACACATATACATGAACGCGGTAATCCCCGTGACGCGTGGAAAACATTGGCTATCAGCGGCCCCTCACTTACCGTCAAAGTGAACGCCGAGAATTCGTGTCTGACCATAACGTAAGCCTTTACTACTAATGGTCTCGCAATTGCGGTTCTGGCTCAATTCACACGGTACACAGGGGTTCGTACTTAGCGTACATGAACAAATTTCATAATTACGATCTCGCACCATCCTTTCTCAGTCAGTCCGTAAATCAGTTCCAAACAATATTTTTTAAACCTGTAACCATGGACGAGACTAGCAGATTCGTGATAAATAGTACTTTTGCTTTTAAGGGATTATATTATCGCGAACACAATTTTACCCTTTACGTGACAGAGAGTCATAACGGAAAGTCGTAACTGGTCCATTTTCTTCATCGCGCCTGACCTGGCGTTGATCTAACTACTGATCGTGGTAATGTGCAAAAAGCTACGAGACATCAAGATCGAATATAAATATTTTATACATAGATTATCGTACAAACTGATTTTCATAAATCTCTGTACTTCGTTGGCATGATTCTGTGCGCCCCAGAAAACCAAGAGATTGGATCAAGCATACAAGAACCAGATCGAATATACGCGTATCGATATATCTATATACGCGTAGATATAGGAAGTCGAGGATGGAGGAGACGATCGCTCGACTATTAGATCGGAAAACGGAGCGGTTGGTTGAGCGTGTCGTTGGTGATTCGATTGTTCCTCGAGGAAGCACTGTTGGAGCGGAGCATCGAAAATTGAAGCTTTGCCTGCGGGGCTGTCTTCTCGAATATCCACCTAAGCCCACGAGCGTGTGGTCTTCGTGGGAGTTAAGCCTACCGAGTTTTCTTCTCGAGTTTCAGGCCCTCCAGCAGCATCTCTCGCCCTCGTTCGATACTGCGAAACGAGGAAGAGGGTTTGTAGACGAGGAGGGAAGTGGACGAAAGAGAGAGAGAGAGAGAGAAACTGAGAGGGGGTAGGGGATGAAGTCGATGCTTCGGTGTGTATGAAATTATGTGTTGTCGTCTACGTCCGGTACGAAAGGAGAGCGGAAAAAAACCGATCCATCTTCTCACCAACCCTCACCACCATTCCCATCCCTCGTTTTTCTATTTCTTATAAACCCTTCGTCATACAAGGTTCTGAGCTCGCCTCTTCCAAAACCGAGAATTAAATAAGCACCCACGCTTAATGTTATAGTAGTTGTGAATAGTTTAATTTTAATACCGGAAGTAAACCGATATAGAAGAAACAACGATAGTCTAAGTACGGCGGAACAAGTATCGTCCCGAGCCATTGCTAAGGCTGAGACGAGAACAATCGACTGTTTAACCTGGGCTCGTATAGCTTGGTGTTAACAGACTTGACAACAGTCACCACTTGATCGTCCCACTTCAGAATCTCAATGAGCCTGACCCCAAGGAACCGCAGTGACCGCACATAGCCGACAGATTGGCCAGTGATCATACCTTCTGTCACCGAGGAGCCCCAAATCCTTCATATAGGAGCCCCTCGTGATGGTTATGGTCCTTGGTACTGTCAGAATTTAAGATAAGAAAATTCTGATCTATTTACAAACTGGAATTAATAAATAATGTTGATAATTATTCATATATGAATCGTTCCGTCATTCCGAACGGGCAATCAAGGAGTGAGGTCGACCAATAGTCGGACCGCGGCCCAATTTCTCGACGTGCTTAAACAACGAGTTTTTTCACTCGTCGTAAAAAATGTCATGACTCGAAGAGTGAATCAGTGAATTGAGAATAGTAGGAAGGAAATCGAGAACCATAGTTCGACAATTTGCAGCGAGGTAAAGGTCTGACGCATGGGAGTTGACCACGTCGATCCCCTTAATCAACTTTCCAACGATTCATGCGTAAAGTAGAGACACGTCTCGCTAACTACCTAGAGATTTCGAAGGACCTCCTCAATGCTGCACCCAACTTAAGGGGCAAAGTGACCAAGCATCGATCCGAAATACACGCTCAGTCCGTGAATATTCGATTTCGTCGTACACGTAGGTTAATCCATCGAGCTGTTATTTGTCGGTCGAAAAATATACGTTTCGAAAAATATACGTTTTGAAAAATTTTGAGGCCTTCAACGCTGAGGGCTTTTCAGAAAGCCGAGATTGAACGGGGTTTTCAGCATAAGTAACGTCGCTCTATCAATCTTTCCTTCGTCTTATCCAACTGAATCTTAATAACAAAGTTTGTTAAGTGGCGGATCTTCAAAAATATACAATTATTCTATGGATCTATCAACCCTATAGAAAACTTTTGGAAAGTAATATGAGAGTTGACAAAAAATGAAACAAAAGTTTTTTCTAATTAGTTTTATTGCCACTTTCTTCACCTTCTTCTCTCAGCCAAAGGGCTTAAACTTTTCAAATAATCTTTTTTTAGCGCATAAAATACGACGTCAGAATTGTAGACGAATAAACATATGAAAAATGACCGAGATATGTATAGAAAACTAACGAAATAAATATTTGAAATTATTGAAAATCAAGGTTAGGCTTAATCGATTGCCAATAGCTAAATGAAACGATGATTTTTTAGATAGACTTTTGGTCTTAGCACTTTACCCACCCCAATATATTTAGCTGATAAAAAAATATTGTAGGTATTTAAGGCTTGAGTAAACTGCTGCATCGAGGCACGAAAAACAACGAAGAAAGTAGACAAAAAGTAAGAAAAGTTTGACTGTTAACGTAAATACACGTGAGAAGTATTTCTACCAAAAAAAAGACGAGGCACCTCTGATTCCTCAGAAATGTCACGCCTACGTACACATCTGTTCCTACGTATGGCTAACATGATACGGGCGTTGTACGTCTTGTAAAGCTCTCGCTCTCGCTCTTTTCTCTCTTTCGTCGGTGTGCACTCTAGCGGGTGGAGACACGCGCACATACACGGGGCGAATGGTAACGAGGTTAGGGTTACGGCAACAGTCCGCAGTGAAGGGGGATGATGGTGGTGGCGAAGCTGCAAGCATAAAACGCTCCGTGGCCCTGAGCTCCTTTATGCTAAAAGTTTTACAGACGGAGTCGTGGGGGCGTCGAGGGTCGTTGGGCGGACCAGAGGGCGAAACCCGCTGAATATTCACGCGCAATTTCGAATGTGTCGGTGAGCGTATATGTGCGTGTGCTGCTGCTTGTGGGCTTAGATGCTATGACTTTTTGCCAGATGAGAGATATATAAATATATATAGTATATGCGTAGCGTGTAGAATATACACGAAGGAGAGATGAAAGATGGCGAGATGACAATGACAGGGTGAAAGGGGGAGAGAGGGCAATGTAATCGGGAATAAAATCTCGTTATAAAAACGAGCGATTCTCGACGTGAAAGTCATTTTAATATATGAGTAAAAACGGGTGAAATTGAAAACTTTTTCGACGATCATTTCGGATTTTGTTCAAATTCGAGTATCTATGGTGCAGATTTTGTGCTGTCTAATATTTAAGCCACTTTGGGTCTCCGGCCAATTTTTTTTTTTTAGAAAATAGTTCGCGAGATCAAAAGTTTAGGCGAAAACATTTTCAATTTGATAGATCGCGGAATCGATATCGAAAATATTGTAGAAACCTGTTTCGTAGAAGATTAAACGAAATATATACCCAAATTTTATTTTCATTTTTGGAAATATGATATGAAATTTATACACTGCAGTTTTACACTGTAGAATATACTTTTTTTGGATTTTTAAAACTCTTAGCTCTTGTCTTTGTTCGAAAATTTATTTTTATGTTGAATGAAAATGCGTTGTTAACCATTCGTATACAAAATGAAAAATATGGCTATAAAGTTTTGTTCATTCTCTACAGAAAAAGGTCTCGATAATTATTTCGCTATCGATTATAGATTCCACGAAAAATCGATTCTAAAAATGTTTGAACCGACGCTTTAACTTCACGCCATATATTTAAAAAATCCCGTGCGGCCTCAAACGAGCTGAACAAGTTAATCATCGCTAACTATACAACGTGTTCGAGTTTGAAATCACATGTAAAAATTTTCTGACTTTCTCTCGATAAGCTCACCTCGTTCTCGATAGCTCCCTCTTTAAAGCACTCCCCAAAGATGAAAAACTCTATCAGCCTGCCGGTGGGCAATGGAAAAAATGCCAAGAATTCACAAAACAACGGATATTTCGTTCCTAGAGTTTCACCCCGAGGGAAAACGACGACTTCCCTGGCAAAATAAAAAAGAAGAAAAACAGGTGGGGGGTTCGTATATACTTGATCCATGTCGTCACTAGATAGTATAAATAATCTCGTGTAATTTATGACATAAAGTAATACGGAATAAATCATTTTTACTTTGAGCAGCCGATGTTGTCAGATTTTCTGTATAAAATGTACGTAATTATGAATTTAACTAACCCCTTTTTTGGATTCCCATTAATTAATTTTCATGACAGTAATTCCACCAATAGATAGAAAAAACTATCTGAGATACCAGAATCTTATAAATTCCATGGAATGCCGAAGAAACGAGCAATGGCAATTACAAGGCGAGTAAAACAATGAAAAAAAAAGAGAAAGGAGAGAAAATATGAGAATTTGTTTATACAGGCGTGAGAATTTTTTTATATGTATGTATGCATGTATGTGATGATTTGAATACGGAGGTCATGCCAATATTCTCTCTCGTTGAAAAAAGTGGATGAAGGAACGAAGCGAACTCGTAGATGCGGTGACACATTGAGTACCTGTGCACTTTGCTAAATAAATATTCCATCTACGCCGGTTATTTGCATCTCCTCGATATACAGCGTGGACGATCGGTTGAGATAAATATTGGCAGGCGCTCTGCTGTCTCTCTTTCTCGGTTTTAACCCTTGACGCTCCGATCGATGGCATAGGTAAACACAAATGGAATGATACAGTCGCAGAAATACCGATGTATATTCGAAACATCCCCCTTCTCCCCCGTTGTCATAGTATTCACAAACGGTCCGCTTACTGATCAGAAAATATATACTTGTCGCATAAATTCAGACCGCGAACGTACTTTATAATATCGTTCGTTACTCGTCCGAAAATTTACCATCGTTATCGATGAATTAAAAAACCGCGTTCGTGCATTATAATTATTAAGCGGTTAGATATTGTTGGATTCACTTTCGCATTATTAGATTTACTTACGATTAGTGGCTCGTTAACAATTGTTTGAGCAATCGAAATTGCAAATTGTGTATTTTGCATCTCACGCGACTACACAATCTGAAATAATTCGAGATGCATGTGGTTGTCAAATGTTAATAGGTATATATTAAGTTTCCTGGTTCGGTAAACACGTTTAAAATGACAATCTCATTCGGGGTTCTTCAATTATTTTATGACCAAGATTTATATTTTGTATTATTTAGGACGTTCATCGCCGGTGAACGAGCGAGGAATGAACCTAGAGCGAGCCACATGTATCGAACACGCTCGGCGGTTACAGCAGCTAGTATTTTCTTACGAAGCGTCAATGCATCGATTTACACAATGTTTCGGGCTTTTTCGTGGAATTTTTTTGGAATATGAATTTTTGGGAGAATTGTCGTGAAGTTATCTACATTTTCTTAAGAACACAAAAATTATTTTTCTACGGATTATATCGCGACGCGGAAAATTCGTGTCTAACTCTCGCTCGCAACATCAATCGCTTACTTTCATATTCTTCGACTAAAACCCGAAGCAATAATAAAGATTTTAATAAAACCTGCAAATTTAAATTATAAATTGTACAAAATAAAAATCATGTTAGGGCGATCATCGAAAATATTTGAGCGAGTTTAATTATTGGTCCAGAAGTATTTGTACCTGGGGATGTCGTTCGACTTCATTTTTCGTCTTCGGAGTGAACGATTCGAGGCTTACAATTTCGAAAGACTCTCGCACTACAGACGCATTGCGAGACGATACAGTGTACTTTAGTAATTACATGAAATAAAAAAGTTTTTCCGAACTTTCTATTCTCTATTATTAAAGTCTTTTGCGCATTGATCCGCAATATCTCATATTCGAAGATATTTTCGCTGTGTATGTTTTTTTGAGCTCTGGATAGATTAAGGACAAAAATATATAAATTCAGTCAATCACTTCATCTATATATTAAAATACCCATTCTTCGTATAAAATACCAAAAATATATAGATACATATATATATATTTACAGCACAGCAATTTTACCCTTGCTTCCCTCGTCGCGCTTGCAATCTATATATGTAACATATACAATATATACATACATATATATATACAAGGAGAGAGAGAGAGAGAGAGAGAGAGAGAGAGAGAGAGAGAGAGAGAGAGAGAGAGAGAGAGAGAGAGATGGGACGAACGAGCGAAGTGTAAATTCTCCGAACACAACCTCGCCTCCCCTTCATTCTCCCCTCAGTAGTTGGAATTCGCTTTTCTCAGGGGTTTCTTAACCATCACGGCCCCTTTTCTTTCCGAGTCGCATCAGTAGTAACAGCCGCGAGGGCTGTTCTCACGAGTTGGCATCCTATCTCGAAATAAATAGGTTTCTCGTTTTCGCGAATGGAAAACGTTTCGGCATCTCTCCGTTTTCCTGTTACCCCGTTTTTCTCTCATTTTGCCCGCACTTCTCGTTCCGGAGAATTTAAGTTCTCGTTGGATAGATAGAAACGAGCAGTAGGTATATTGCGTCGATTCTATATATATCTATATATTCACAGACGTCGTATTATATATAGATACATTCGAAATAAGGTACACGGCGAAAAGGATCAGGAGAAATACGGACGGAGAATAAATAGAGTAAGTAAAGAGTATCGAGCACGTTGAACCTATGAATACAGGCGAATACCTAGATTCGTCGATTCAGACGTAGTACTCAAACACGTGTAAAATTCATTTGTAATCAACGAAAGTTTATCGTCTTAGAAATTCGAAACTCCTTCTTTTAGTTAGATTACAAAACTATGTACATATTCTTTCTGTAAAATTAAATTATACTACGAATTAAAAAATCATGACAGTTGATATTCATAAATGAGTTCATTTAATAAATTTGATATTTTTCCTGGACTTTGGTTGAGGGCATGGAAGGGGTAGACGAACCAGCAGAAGATGGTGAAAAGAAAGAACTAGCTTTAAGACTGAAACGTCAAATTATTTCAAAGGCATTTGGGAAGTATTTGGCGTTAGTGCTGCACAGTCAGTAGTAAAGATCGATGAAAAGTCAGACGAGGTCCAATTTATGCTTTCTATGTTACTCTTGCTACTGATACTATTATACTCATCTGTAATATTTCTATATGTTTATTTCTTTTTACTTATTTCGTTTAAGTTATTCATTTTTACATTATTTCTCAAACCACTCGTTTTCATATTCGAATGACGTTCACGCTTTCTTAATTAAAGTGCATGTATAGATACTCTTCGGTACGTATCAAGAAATTATGCAATGAGCCACTGTGACGTCAATGCAGTGTACGATGGCTAAATCGTATAGTATAGCTCAACTTACGATCGAGGGGAAAATTATATAAATATAGTGTCAAGAGAAAGTACAATAGTTTTTCTTGTGCTATTTTTTCAAATGTACAGTGCTCCTATATATTTGATTCGCGGCTAAGCACTTTCGGTTCTTATCGTGGCCTCCACTTTTCCTTCTGTACAAATTTAATATCGTTGGTGAGAAAAGTTATGGTGAATGCAGATAATTCAGCGTAAAAAAGCGTAGCGTGAGATGATAAAAGGATATAAACCGCCGCGACAGGGCATCAATTTAAACATATAATGTCCTTAACCATCGTTTCCGACACTAATGTATATTTATATCAGATACTTTAATATAAAAGAGGGAGAAGATCCTGCAAATAGTAATGCACACAGCTCCCTCATAATGGCCTCCTTTCACAAGACATCTAGAATACAAGGAAACAAAATCCGAGAACTGTCATTCTTTCACTCGAGCCAAACTCAACCTGTCACACTGCCTCTTTAGATTCTAAATACATTGATGACATACGTCTCCATTTAACTGGTTCGATAGATATTTTTATCTGTCGGATGAATTCATCAAGTCGGATCGCTACGGAGTGCTAGGATAATGCGAGTTTTCTATTATTGGTAAAGACATAAATGTGAAGTATTTAGGTTACTATACGTACACGGAGGTAGACATAGAACAAATTAGCATTCAGGGTGGAGGATCGTCGATCTTGTATTCCGATCGTATTTTCGCACCGGTTCTATTTCTCGATCAACACTAACGATTATAAAAACTATACTATAAAGATAAACGATGTTTCGCAATAAAGTCTAATATATATTAACCATTAATGCTCGTGATCGAGGGCAGAAATATATATTAGTTAGTCATTAAAAAATAGTTATACACGCCACTCAGTAGTATAAGTCCATATTTGATCAGGCAGTGGTAGCAGCTTTTTAGCGTGTTTAATTAAACGATTCTCGATTCGCGAGAAGGCCCTTCCTATACGGATTTGAAACAATATTCATGTTCTTCAGAAAAACATCCTATAGTACATATACAGAACAAGCAACTGACAATTAGACAAAAAGATATACGATAAAATAGAAGAGGCATGTAGAGACAAAAAACTATCCTCGCTCTAAATCGTCTTCTGAGAACGGTCATAAAGCCTCCAACCTGTAATATTAGATTACTTACGTGTATAGGAAAGAGCATTCGTCATTACTTAACGAATTTAAAAAAAGATCCATTAAAGATCCTCCTGCAGGTTTGGGGTGGAGCATAATAATTTCTTTTAGTACAATATTCTTTTAACAGATCGAAAAAAGTGAAAAGTATCTGATAATTTATTTAATCTCCATTTGCGTACCACCTTGTCTTATTAAGTTTCTACGAGAGGAAAAGAGGAAGTTTCGCGAGAAAGAATTAAAATAGGCTTTCAGCTTGAGAAAGTTTACGAGCAGCTGTTTTTTTTAATCAGAATATTGAACGTTAAGAGACAAGAACCACCCGCAAGACTTAAATGAATTTTTATTATTATTAATTACCGGTAAGTGTATCTGCTAAAACGATGAACTCTATTGGAATAGTCTATATACATACATTGATGTATACAGAAGCCGTTAAAATTGGGTAATGCGATAAGACTTTGCACCTGGGTTCTCCGTTTTTAATGCTCGAAAGCAAAAGTGAGAATGATCGTCGCAATGAAGCCTCGATACTGGAGTCTGTCATTCACTAAACTCTCATTAGTTCATTCGTGAAATACGTCGTTTATACCAGCGAAAAGAGAAGCTAGTTGATTGAACCCATGCTTACATGAAAGTATGGGGAACTCTCTGACCAAATATAACTGACACCGTTCATTCATAAGACCCTGGTCTTATGAATGCTCTCCCCTAATTGAGAATATAAATTTTGGAAAACCCCGTAGAGTTGATGACACCTCACCATGAGCTATAATATCCGAGTAGGTAATATCAATTCATCGCAAGCGAAAGTTGCAACAAAGATGCTTGGGCGAGAGTATTATAGGGAATGGTCTGGGATCGTACGCTAATGCCTTAGAGCGTAGAATCGGTTGAAACGGGCTACACGCCTTTCACATTACCTCGATGGTATGTTTACCGCACCTATATACATATATGTAGGTATATGTATATATAACTGTGGGTGTCGAGCTCACGTAATATATATATATATATAGATATATATAGATATATGCTTAAGCTCGCAAGCTCCGGTTTACACGTTCCAGGCGCGTTTGACGACAATGTGAGAAGATCGAGGCTCTCCCAGTGAGACCCTTGATGTCTAGTCCCGTTTAATATTCCAACACCCTTACCGCGTGCCTATTTTAGACGTATATCCAATGCGCTTATGAGCTTCACCATTGACGCAGTTTTGGATAATTACAAAACCGTCCAATGGTGAAGCCGTACGATGCGATAACTTAGTTATTCCTGCAAATTGTGTAAAAGAAGAAAAATACCAACACATTGAAAACGGATACATATTTTTCTATTCGATGTGTCAGATCGCTGGGTGCGATAGTGCATTGGGCGTCCCCAAAAAATAACGTTATCTCGTAGTTCATAAATGGGACAAAAAGAATATATCTGACCTAGTAGTAGTGTTGGTGTGCGATGACGGTCTCTCGACGACCGGAGCGTTACTCGAAGCTGTAGGATGCACGAGGTAGTGGAGAATGCCCGAAGTATATATATATATATATAATATACACGTAGCAAACAGGTTTTGCCGATGCAAAAGTATACATGCAACCAGCGGGGTTGAAAATGTAAATTCATTGAAATTTTACTGCCTCGAGCACCCCACCACATTCCTGGTTTCCCGGTCGCATACCCCTTTCCGATCCATATACAGGGTACCGTGCGTTCTCACTCGTTCAGCATTTTCGAGAGGAGAACCATTCGTGAAACCCCGATAAATAAACGACACCCCGGGCTCGTCGTGTAAATTTATATTGGCATCGTTGCGTGATGCGATCCATGGGTGAATTCGGGATTTACACATAGCCATCGACTAGCGCACATACACATACTTGTAGAGAGGGAGAGAGAGACAGAGATTTTCTGGAATGGGTAGTTGATTTGGAAGCATAGAACTTTGGTTCGCTCACTTTTTCTCTCGTTATTTTGGCATCGTTGGAATGATATCGATTTTGTTCTCTAGACCGTAGCTAGTTGCCCGGCCCATGGGCGTTATATATATATTTTTAGAAATTTACTCCATTCACTGACCATGTTTTATTTTTCCATGTCAAGCGCTTTTTACGCGTATGAAAAAAACCAAATAAAAATAAAAACATTTGCCGTACCTGTCGCGCTATTGCAAGTCTTGCGAACCGAGAATGCTCGCTCACGTATGTATTTCGGTTAGGCGTCATTTTTTTGTTTTTATTTACACGCAAATATCCGATCAACCTTACCTCTGGAGCATCGTTCTCTCTTCCTCTTTCGCTCTCTCATTCCGAGATAGAAACGAATTTATGTTACATGATCTAAAATCCGGGAGGAAATATTATTGTATTATAGGAGTTTAATGCAAATGTCGTTCCGTATCTATAAGATCAGACGATCAGCGGACGTAAATACAAATACGATCGCTCGAACTCTAATTATTTTTTAATGTCTCGCCAGTTCACGATTATCATTCGCATTTCAATATCAATCGTTGAAAATACGCTCTTAGTTGTCGTCATCGGGCCGACCTCGTATTAAAGTATCTAAAAATAGGATATGTTTCGCGCATGTGGCTAACGAGTGGGCGCGCGCGAGGTTTCACCAATTTATGACAATGTTCAGGAAATAGAATGCATATGTATGCGGGAATGTAAGAAAGTACGTGTGGTGATGACGTGCGAGGCCACCCGAGCAGATAGACAAGTGGCCCGTCAGGAGAGAAGAGCGATCGAAGCCGGCGACAAGAGCCATTTGCTTTAACTCCAGTCTCATGGAGGCTTCATCAAACATTGATAGAAAGATCGGCATTATTATTGCATCATCTAAATTCTACGTTACATATAAGTATTATGATCATTCTTTGCTATTTTAAAAAAATGCACTCGTTATTTAGACCTCCGCGCGGTATACCTTCGCTAGTGCCATCGTTACTGTAACTTTGAAGCATCATCACTAGAAAATTACTTCATGAAAAAATATTGTTTTGTAGTGTTCTGGAAAGATCTCGAGATATACTATAGGAATATGCAATGAAAAATGAGGTGTTCCATTCAAAGAATTTGATGTGGCCTTGACCTGACCTTGGCCACGGCACCCAACGTCAAACTGATAAAATCAGTAAATAGATATTTTTAAACCATATAACTTTTGTTTGTAACACTTTTCCGTGAAACTTATATTTTCCGAGATATTCAGGTGTCACGACCTGTCTGGTACACCCAGTATATTTATGAAACGGTAAGTGTCAGAGGGTGACAAAATTAGCGCGAACCCCACATGCAGAGTTTCACGTAGGCCGGGCTTTTTCGATAATTATTTTTAGGGCACCCAGTATATTTCGCGTTCCATTTAAATGAGACGTTCGGTGTATCTTGGCTCCAACAGCCAGAATTACGGGACCTGAATTAATAAGATTTACCCGCGAGGGTTTTGTGAATAAAAATAAAAATGTATCGTCAACGCAGTTTTATCATCGATATTTTACGCGTATCGAACGAGTGACAATACGCCATTATTCAGGCGATCAAGTAGTGTAATGCCTTCATATGGTCATCGATGTATATATGTATGATTCCCTCTTGGTGGCCGGATATTTTATGGGGCGGTCAGCTATGCGAGAACATATCTCTATTGTCTCTGTATCCACGTAAAAGCTTTTCAGGTATATGTCGATATGAAAAATGATCCATAAATCGAATGATGATCAACATGAAAAAATGTGTGAAAATCGAATGAAACAAAGCGAAACAGACGAATGAACCAAATTCTCACTCTATTGTGCCGTGATAATGTCGAACGAGAGGATTCCAGGTGCGGTGTAACAAAATAGCATTGGGTATTTATACAGCTGCGAGAGATTTTATACGCGCGGTAATAAAGTTACATTCACCACTAGATTGGCTAGAGGGTATTTCTGTTTCGTATCTCTGCGATGCCGGTTGGAATGGGAATGCGGTGACCCGCGAAGTACTTTAATTACATGTATCCAGGGTTATAACACATATAGGAGTAGCAAAACACAGTTGTATCGATATTATGCACCACTGATATACCATACGTCCCGCAACGGTAGGCGTATGTGAATAATGACGAGATTGGAATTGCGACTAATTTACAAGTACCATAGACCGAATACCAATTCTATTTTATTTTCATTTCGAAAGTTCCACTAATTTCAATTCACTGTATTCCAAAATATCGCATGATTGTCCATTATTTGATCTTCAATAAATACAAAAAATAACAACATAATTTAAATAAATCAATCAATATATTAATTGATGGATAAATTAAGTAACGACAGTGTAAGATTGAAAAATGGGTAAAATACTGATAATAGAGGCATACGTGCTGCTGCAACCCAAAGCTGTCTCGTCGACCAGCACCGGAGCACGTACGACTGCATTCCGGTTCGCAATTTCAGCAATCGTAGGTACTGGTAGACCACCGGGCTCACCAATGAGGCCACATTCAAACGCGAGCTTCAGAATCATACCCACGTATTAGTCTCTACATTGGAGAGCGTAAGTTGGGATCTCTATAGTTTCGAACTTAGTGGGGGGAACCTTCCTATTATCGGCTTATCGACTCTGAAATAGTCACCATATGCATGTTCCTTGTGTTCCAAATTTATGTTGGCTCGTATTCGTGTAGAGGTCACCGGACACGTTCTGTCACACTGACACGCAAATCATCGAAGTTTCGAAGTACTTTACGATTAGAAGGACTTGGAAGAACCGAAACTCATAGATCGATAGTTCATGAAGCTTCGCTTCAACTCTTTTTCATGTTTATGCACCGCTCCATCGTTCAATTCCTTCTCATCGTAAATGACTCCGAAATTTCTGTGGCTTGATTATCAGTGGGATTAAACCGGGCCAGTGGCTTTTACTGTACAAGTAAAACAGTTTTATGACAAGAGACTTATGTAAGTCTTTCATAACGAAACTTTATTTATTTTTTCCATCCCCCGAATACCCTTAGTGAAAAAACATGGAAATTCTATCTTTCATTATGATTCCATCCTTTGTCGTTCTCACCCTTTTTCGGCGTTCAGTTTCAACGAAAATCTTATTTCCAAATTATCAGAATGAAAATATGTAATGGTTTTGTTCGTCTCGTTCGAACGTGATAAAAAGAAAAATGCAGAGAAACTCGATATTTTGACGATATGGGGAGACGAAAGTTCATAAAACATTCGAGCTTTCGGGTGGATATTCGAGAAGAAGGGCGAAAGAAAAGTGGTTGAAAAAAACCTCCAAAGGTTTGTCGAAACAGAAGCAAGCTTTCGAGAAATACGAGACGATGTAGCGGGAGAATTGGAGTGAAATATTCAAAGAACTCTTATGCGGTATGCGGTATGCAGAGGGGTGAAAAAAATACACACACAATAGCACGGGCGCATGGCGGGTAATGTGTCTTTCACTAAAATAGTTATTTCAGTTCCGGATACTCGTGTCCACTATCGAACGCGGTAGTTAACGGGCATCGATAAAACGATAAGGAAATAGAGGAAAAACTGTCCACGGTTAATTCACAGTTTTTTCATTCAACAACCCTTCTTCCTTTAGTTTTGCTCGTTGAAACTGAAATTGAAACGCGTCAAAAACTTTCCGTTCGCGTTAATAAATATACTCACCCCCTCGCTGCGATTATACACAACTTTGGTTCGCAGTCTCGATCTTTAATAAATCCATATCGTCGCCTTTGCATTTTTAGCTTTTGCCATTAAATGTGCGCTTATGACCATTGCGAGAGAAAGAAGGATAGAGAAACAGAGAAAGAGAGAAAGAGAGAGAGAGAGAGAGAGAGAGAGAGAGAGAGAGAGGGAGGGAGAAGGGTGAAAAGCGCGCCGACGCTATATTTCAGAAAGCTGGGGCGTGAGCTCGCAATATAACCGGAAAATGCAATACGCGAATGCTCATAGGGTGAGCTGACTCTGCTCGACAGTAATATACGGAAACGAGGAAAGAACGGGGCGAGAAAGAGGAAGGCAGAGAGAGAGACAAATCTCAAAGTGAATAATGATAATAAGCATAAACCCTCGGCTTCTCGAGGCTGTTAAAGTGTTTTAATAACCAATATCTTAATTGTGTGTTTTAAGCGACGGTCTTATTCAGCTATCCGAGAGAAGCTTAAATGCACCTTCCAGGCGTCATTCTTGCTATGCACAAAAGTGACTACGCACTAATATAGTATATTTGCGCTTGGAAATATTAAACGTTGGCTATATGTATATATACATGGTTATGTTTTGTCTTTTATTTTCCCTTGTCGACCTCCTTGCCGGTTTTACATTAATAACAGGAGCACGCGGCATTTATACAATTGTACTTTATATCCGTTACGAAATTGAACAGCCCCCAAAGGAGGGAGACAGGAGGGGTTGTGTTGGGTGGGGGGGGGGGGCTATAATAGACAAAAGCACAGCGAGACGTAAGTAAACAATATACATTTTGAGAACTAAAGAGAGAGAAATTGGACAAAGAAATCGCGTATCGTGAGAAGAACCGGAAAAGGAGAAACGAATGAGAGAGAGAGAGAGAGAGAGAGAAAGAGAAACAGAAATTAATATAAAAGAAAGTAATAGAAGGACGAAAGAGAAACCAGCCACCAGCGTCGCGTTATAAAAGTCCCTTAACGAGCTACGCCAATTAAAGAAAAGTCATCATTATACCCCCGGGGGTTTCCAACTACCATCAGAAGTACTCTAGGTGCTTTCTAAAGCTCGGTCGACCAAACCCACGTACTCGCCTCCTACTCCCGACGGTTTTCTTTCTCTCTCTCTCTCTCTCTCTCTCTATCTATCTATCTATCTATCTATCTATTTCTCTCTCTCTCTCTCTCTCGCCCTCTCTCCTTCTCTCCCTCTCTCTTCCTGTCGTTCCCTCAATGTTCTTCTTTTTTCCGAGAGAGGGTCTCATTTGCCCCGAATGGGCGAAAGCGGGAGCTTTCACCGCGAGCCGCGTGGTAGAGAAGGACGACGATGTGTGTGTAGGTAGCCCAAAAGAAAAGCCACCGTAAACGTGCTGCTTTCAACGTGCACGAGCGCGTATAATTGCAACACTTTAGTGTAATTGTGCGGGCTGTACGTAATGATGAAGAAAGCTCTGACAATGTTCGTAACGCATTTATAACATATCCAGATATATACGAATTTATCAAGAGATACCGCTGCATTTCGACGTTATGTTGCTAAATAATAAAAAAATGAATTGTTACGTATATTTAACGTATATATACATATGTGTAGACAATATAATTACGCGCAATTTTTTTTTTCACAATTTTTCTACTAGAAAAACGAGTTTCCCCACAAGGGTTAAAAAATAAGGGTTAATTTTCGTCGAATGTTGTTATAATTCGGTTGTAATTTAGGCCTGCGTTAAGTTCACCTTCAATTTACTTTTGCTCGAATCTAACGCTTTAATGCAATATTCTGTTTATAATCTTAAAAATGAATTATTAGGTAAATCGAAAATGTAACGATAATTAATAAATTTACCCCATGTTCGAAAACGCGTATGCCAGAGCTTTGCAAAAGTACAATACTATATAAGGTATGCATGTGAAAATAAAAAAATATACGCGAGTAAAAATACCTGCATGCACTCGTAGCATCTGCATAATATAACCGGTATGCATCAATTAATGCTAACTTTGACCCAACACCATGGTAGATCCGAGGTTGAAAATTAATACACAACACATGTCCGTGCCTCAATATGTGTTACTCACTCTTGTGGACGATAATACGAGATTTCGACTTTCGCATATATTCGCCATTAGCAGAACCGAGAACATGATGGTAGGTATTCATAAATCTATAGGACCAACGAGGATCGGTGGAATCCTCTCATGTGCATGTGGTATCTATTATTTCGACTCTCCGTTCATCCTTTCAACAGCATTGCGAGTAAGTGTAGTAGGTAATCATTATTCATTTATACAAGAGCTCCTCGCGTTCAAAATTTGCCGACAATTTGCTTTCCCTCCGAACGTTTTACATTGCATTCTCGCCAGAAATTGAGTAATGTTCTATAAAAACTGCTGTGTATGCTTTTGCCAAGTCTCTATATTACGTTTTTTTTCACTATTTCATATCCGGTTTTATCGTTGCTGTGTAAATTTGAGACGAACATAACCAAATGTGATGAGAATATTTCGAGAAAATAAAACAAAGTCCCAAAGTGACAAAGGGCACATTTGTTTACACTTTAAGTAAGTTTTCGTCAATATAGGAGCAATAACATTTTTAGACGGTCTAATTATTACATTTATCGATTTTTATTTATTCGTCAACGAAGCCCTGTTCAAATTAAAGATTCTTTCGTCAAAGAGGATGCTGACACATCGCGCTATATATATGACTCTTCGTATCGACACAGTTTCTTTTTTGAGCTGGCGAAACTTTGCACTACAGCCTATGTCACGTCACGCTCTCTCTCCCTCTCCCTCTCGTAGGCCGGTGATAAAGTTGACCAAAGTGATGAAAAAAACTCCGAAGGGTTGACAGGGGCTGCGCATGGCAAAGTAAAAAAAAGTGCGCCCACGCGAGGTGGAAAAGGGAGGACGCTGAGCTTTCATCGTGGGTTAGAAGAATGGTGAAAAGCAGCTCCTCCGCGGGCAGCGGCGACCACAGAATGTGCCTAGTTCTCATTCTTCGCGCCCAGCTTCTCGAACCTTTGATCCCCCGCCGTGAGAGTGAGGTCTTCTCGCGCGCGTCATATCGCTCTCGCTTCGGGCTATTACAGAGTGACCAAACTAAAGCGCCCTCGTCTCGCGCGAGAGCAAAGAAGTGCCCCAAAGTATCGCGACCGAGACGAGCCCTCTTAAGACGTCCACGGACAAAATCCTCTTTCTCTCGCTCCAAAAAAGAAGAGAAAAAAAAATCGACGGACAATTAATTCTCAGACAACCGCTCTCTGTGGAATAGAGAAAATGAAAAAATGAAGCGGCGGCGAATGCAGTAGGATATAATATTGTTTCTTTTGTTATCTTTCACGAGCCCGAGAAAAGTAAATGATAAACTACGCCGCGACGACAGCGAGCGCGCGCTTTCTCCCGGCAACCGAATAATCCCGAGGGGATACAAAAAACTTTTCGACCCTCCGCAACGCGAAACTTCAAGCCCCGGCGTATCTCGCATACCATATATATACACGTATATACCTACTCTAAGGATAACTCTCCCGCATCGTGCCTCACGAAAATTCGCTTGCTACGGCCCCAAAATGCGCACTTATTATATCTATGTATATTTGTTAACGCCACCCTCTCTCAGGCTCACGACTCAAACTTAAAATGTCGAAAATGCGAAAGCCAGTCTCGGTAATTCTTATCGAAGCGACATTATTCGAGTACGACATCTCGAGTGATATACGCCCCGGAGGCGAATACTTTGACAAAAAAAGATGGATTAAAAACAAATACCTTGCTGTTTGAAGGAAAAAATGAACGACGGCTTCAAAGAAATATTTTATACAAGAAAAGCTGAAGAGAGAGGAATACGAGCGAGAGCCAAACGGTACACTTTGCGGAATAATTTTTCAAACAATTTTTCCGCGCGAGGTAACATTCGAGCTGGCGAATTCGCCGACTTTACTCTCTCGGTCCGAGCTTTTTTTCTTTCGTGACATTTTTTTTTAGTTTCCTTGGCACAGAGATAGAGAGTAGCGAGACACTCGGTTCTCCGTTGGATGACTCGTTACGGCAATAACGATTTCGTGAAGAGAACAATGGGGTGCACCGATACAGAAAAAGACGGCGCTTATACGGCCAGGCCATCGTCTTCATAGTCTCCTTCACCGTCTCTGAGGCCGGAACGAGAATGAAAAGAGAAAGCAGAAGAAGAAGACGAGGAGAAGAAAAAGAAAAGGGACTTTCTTTCATCACACAGGTATTATAGCCGGGGGATATTTATGAATCGAAGACGGTGAATCCCCAGCAAATCCTGCTGGATGGGCACGCTCTCACACATTGGTTTTCGGCTCCTATCTTTTCTCGCGTGGTCCCTTATCTTTTTTCTTCTCGCTCGAAGAATAGAGAAAAAGGAAGGAGGGTGAGAACGAGAAAGAGAGAGAGAGAGAGAGAGAGAGAGAGAGAGAGAGAGAGAGAGTGGAAAAGTGGAGGCACTATACTCTACAGCGCACTGCCTCAGTCTGAATTTCGTAATCCCTATTGGATCCGGTGGACCGAGGGTTGATAAAGGGAAGCATCTATCCCGCTTTCGTTCCCTTTTTTTCGTCTTTCTCTCTCTCTCTTCGACGTTGTGAAAACGGTGTACCCACGTGCTCCTCTAAATTCACAGAGTTCCATATCGTGTCTTCTTCTTTATCCGTGTCTGGCGCACGAAAATATTTCGCGAAAATAGGTCCTCGAAGATGTTCATAGACGTCGACAAAGTGTGGCTGAAAAATATCGCGCGAGAGATCGTACGGGTCTTTCATAGAAATGAGATTTTTTATAAATATGTATGTACCTATATTATATCATCTACCAATTCATCAACTTTTTCTACCCACCTTGTCTCGATTGTATTTGAAATTTTTTAAAAACTTTCCAAGAATTATGATTAATTTTTCAATTCGAACGTAATTCCGATTATTATTACAGACCGGCAAAATTTAGATAAGTACGATGGCAGCCAGAAAAATAATATAAAACAACATTTATTTAGTTAATTGTTGGAATATTATTGATCGTTATTTAATAAATTTAATAATCCAACAGATTATTTTGTCATAGAAATTATTTCTTGCGTATGTTTGCGTCCACGTCGATCGAACGCGTTTTAATGAAAACGCTCTTCTCAATTTCATTTTACCACGTGACTTCTCAATTGCGTGTATACTCATTTCGTTAAAAAATTGTTTTTGTTTTGCAATCGAACGAGCCGGCTGCACTTGACACGCCGTACAATTGCGTTACCGATGTAACGTATACCTGCCGCGCGGTGTACATATATATATATATATATATCTATATATATGGCTTTTCGAGTAATTACATTCCTGTCAGTAGAACTCCACCGAATGATCAATGGCTGTAAACGCTCTTCGGACAATGAGCATAGCTCGCGAATGCGCCCGGGAATTCCCCGAGTGTTGTACGAAGTCTCTCCCTCTCCCCACCCATCGTAGTTCTCTCTCGGCATCAGAACCGAGACATTCGCAATTAACGGTGAACCCCGGGAGAGTATACGCTGCGTATATAGGCTGGAATAATAAAACGCGGTTCTTGTTTGAGTCAGAACACTTACGCCTTTAGTTCTTGATTTTTCCGTCGTTTCAACCAATTTTCATCAATTTGAATAAATTTCAATTTTAATCAAATGTATTTTCTATTTTATATTTGAATTGGATTCGAATCAGACAGAGAGCATCATACTTAAATAAATTACGTTAGGGTGGATTGACGGGATGAAGTAAATTTTATTTAAATTAAAGGAATGTAACGCGAAAGTATAAGAAAAAGTATGGGAAAACAAGAAGAAAGAGATGGTGGCCGAATGAAAAAATCGGATTAAAAGTTTGGACGAGTAAAGCCACCAGACTTGTATTATATATTTAATGATGATATATACTATACATACAAAGTACCTATGCATGGAGAGAAACAGAGAAACGGAGAGGGAGAGAGAGAGACAGAGCTTAGCGTTAGCTACGCTAAGCGAATAATCTTGAAGCTTTCTTTCTCAGCCAAGAGATGTTTCGCGTTTTAGTTAATGGATTTTAGAGTACCCATCGGTGAGGATAGAGAGCATCTCGTGCTGAGACTGTACGCGAACGAAGCCCCTTCTGAATTTTTACGATCCAACAGCAGCTTCCTCGTAAGCGCCGCGCTTCCTCGGAGCTTAACCAGATATCGGGTGCGATTTTCTCGAAAGATCGTAAAGGGGTATGACGACGAAAGCTTATTCATTCGCGGAACGTTCGATCTATGTAGATGTAGAACCGAGAAATTGACGATGCAGAACTTTCAATCGTAATCCTGTGACGAAAAAGAAAGAGCTAAAAAGAAAAAGAAAAACGATCGAGCAGTTGTCAGCGTAAAGCAGAAAAATCGGGAGAAATATGGATCTCACGTAACGAGCCTTTTTTGCCTCGTACAAAAAAAAAAGAAAAAAAAACAACGAATGTTCTATAATAATTCACCGGGGATAATAATTCTATGCACGTTTCGCCGTCCTCAATGGCAAATCGATAATCGTCATTTTATGCGATAATCTCGGTCGAAGGAAGTGAAAATATACGGTGTTGCGAACGAAGGGGAAATATGCGAGAAGAGGGTGAAGGAAATGGCGAACTACGGAAAGGGTGGGGGAGGGGGGGGGGAGGTCTTCAAGGTAAAGGGAAAAACGTTGATGGAGCAAATGAAAATGGAGAAGAGAAAAGAGAAAATGGGAAACGGCAAGAGGGAAGAGAGAGAGACAGAGAGAGAGAGAGAGAGAGAGAGAGAGAGAGAGAGAGAAAGAGAGAGAGAATGAAAAAGAAAAGTAACTATACCCCAGGGGAATTGGCGCGCAAAGCACGCAGAAGGGTGAACGACCCTGTTATGTATTACACACATACACACACACAAACATATATATACGTATATTCACACGATATAGAGATCGAACACGATGGTGGTCATGGATGTTCGGAATATCCTAGATTATCGAAGCGTTGCGAGAATACCGTCAAGCGTTTCGCGCGCTCCGCCGTTCGAAGTTACGATTGACGTCGCGACACGTCCGGCGTTTCATTAATTTCACGGAGAACGAGGAGCGCGACGCGTCAGAGACCAGAGCGTTGTATGCCGTATATTCTCGTGGGAACATCTGTCCTTCTACCGACGTCCTGTAAATTAGGGGGCGTTTACACGAGTCCCAGGACGGGAGTAATTAACACGAAGCATCTATATATACCTTCGTCGACGAACACATCGGTGATACTGTCGGTGAATATATATGTACATATATATATATACGTGGTGAACGACCAACACGACGCGTAGCGCGAGAAAGATTGTTTGTACCAGACCTCGATGACAATGTTGTTGGCTCGATGGTTTCTCTATTCATATTATTCGTGAAGACAGAACAAAAATGATGTTACACATGGTGCGGTAACTTAGTTCCTTCGAAGCGACGTGTAAGCTGAGGATCAGCTGGTTGGCGTCTGCACTTCGATCATACAGAGCCTCAATGGAGGGTTGTTGCTAAAAATTAGTAGGGAGCGTAACTGTAGACTGCCAAAGGGTCTTCAGGAGGGATGACACCACTGGAGCCATCAAGTTGACGTTTTATGAAGATTGCGAAGTTTCCTTTGATGGGCAACCGAAGGGCTAAGTCAGAATGAAAGGTTAACGTGACGTCGTGGATCTTCATCTGGATCATTCTGAGATGGTTAATATTTAGGGTGAAAGGCGAACCTGCAGATTATTTAATAATTTAATTAGAAGATACGTGGGAGGGAAAGGAAAATTAGTTGAAATTGACAGTCGTGCCAATTAGGGACGACCCTAGTGCACGTCAACGATGACGGGGTCATTTCAACCCCTCTATTGTTTGTTCGATTAGCGACTGAGGGTAAAATCCAGAATTTATGATGACAAACGATAAACTAGTAATAGAACGGTCGAAGATACTTCTTTGTTTCTTGATTGACTAAAATACCGTTATGCTCAGATTTGTCCGGCACTGCGAAAATATCACCAATAACGAGCGGTTTATACGTAGACATCGTTTTACCGCACTGGGTGACGATCTTTGTCACCTCGATCAACCAACTCGGCAGAGAAATAAAAATGTTTTGTCTTTTGTCCCCTCCGGATGTATCGATTTTCCAAGCGAAATGGAGGTATGAAGAGGGTTGGGAAATGGGTGTGTAGGTATACAATACGGGAGATAGCGCGGCACGGAATAAAAGAGGAAGTGGACGAGTTGGCCGGAGAAGGATCGCCGAGCTTCGACAATACGATTATGTCGGCCATTTTCTGTTCGAACTCTCGAGAGACAGGCGATAATCTCGATTCTACGCGACTCAAGAACGATTATTACGTTGACCTGGAGAGTCCTTTTCCTGGGACCTTTTTATCAAATTTGAACGAACCAGGCTCTTTTCCGTCGTTTCTCGCGTCTTATGTACGGGGTATTTCATTCTTATTCCATTTGACTGCTAGTTTCGCAGTATTTCGCGCTTTTCATCCCTCGATAAATATCTCCTACGAATCATGAATAGTTGTGGTTTAAATGGAAAATATTGGTCGCCAGTGATAAAATAAAAATTCAACAATGTTAAAGTGGTAATCTCAAAGGTGGTTAAAAATAGAATTTCATAATTGAATTTTATCCGACGGGATTGATTTTTTTTTGCAATTATTAACAGTGGTTAATTACCTGCTGAAATCTATGTTTTTTCGACACAGCTGCTTTGCGGAGCTGCGTAGCATACTAATTAAAACAATGTGCCACACGACCCCACCGAGTTGGGGTGGAACGCCTCGTACGTGCTATATACCCTGGGAATCACTCTGAAAAGAGCTTACGACATTCCGTGCGAGGGACGCCCACCAGTACCGAGTGCTTCGAATGCCTCCAAGGAACCACCTTGATCTTTCTTACTCTCTCTCACTCTCTCTCTCTCTCTCGCTCGGACCAATATTGTACAGGGCTGGCATAGTGTAAATCGAAAATTAATCTTACCCTCGGGGACGCACGAACACGAAATTCCGAAATCGACCATATCCAACTTCATTCCTTCACGGTTTACACGTATTGTTCATGGAAAATTCCAAAGCAATCAAGAGTGTTAACGACTAGCCACTACGCATTTTATGCCTCTTCTGCAATACGTATAAAGTCCTTGAGTAATTTCTCGTATGATTCTTCTCTATATAGCTGCGAGTAGTTAACCTCAACGGTGAATAACAGTACGAAGCTTGGATGAAATGTATAAAGAAAGGAGGGAAAACTCAGACAATTCCTTTTCGTCGACAATAAACCTGCAGGTACATGATGCTTTATTTTAATCGTTCATTTTGAAAACTTTGATAAATGAATTTGTTAAATTATCTAGAATATGAGCGATTCGTTTAAAAGTAAATATGAAACCCATGCTCGTTAAAATTTCACAAATAATATTATATTTCAGTGAGACGAATTTATTTCCAACTTTTTCCACTGAATAATATTTTTCCGTCTGATATCGATTGTACACGTCGAAAAATGTTGCTACCCCCTGTCTAATAGCCTGTAATTTACCGAAACTCATGTACATTTTTCATACCCGATGTATCTCAAATGAACGATGAAATTGCATAGGTCTCGTTGGCCATAGGTAGGTCTATACACGTATTTATACAATCGTTGCTGATCTGCGAGGAACTTTACTACTTCTAAATTTCACGATATATTCCACGAAGGATAGACGCGCAACAGGGGAATCGTTTCAGTTCGCGTGTCATTAATGATGAATAATTACTCATCCGTGCTTTTGGGTCTTTTCGTACGTACACGTATATACGTACACCCCTCGGGGATTATGACTATTAATCATACAGAGCGACAGGGAAGAGATGGAAAACTATCACGTTTTTCCACCGTGTCAGTCGTTCATCACGCGAACGGTCAGAACAAATCGATGCGGCATTTTCACTTCGCGTAAATTAAACTATTTTATTTTTAGCGATTCGCGCGTGGCTTTTATTTCATGCTGGCGTATCTGATGCTTTTATTTATTTATATTTTTCATCAAAATGGTTTTATGAGCGATCATTCTCAAACGGTGACAGCGAGGCAACCCCCTTATATCGTGTTTCGCAGGTGTTTCGGATCGTTTTTCAGCTATTGCATATACAATAATACATAAATATAAGTATAGATATATGGAGCAATACAGGTCTGGTGTCCGGGACCACTGGTGTTACGCGAGAGGAAAAGCAATGAGGGCGAAACGTTCGTCGTGGGCGTTGTACCGACGACGTCACCCGCGTATATCCACAATATGGGCTTTTTGCATGGTAGCAGCCGTAACTCAAGGGCCGGTGCGAGCACTTCATTGCGAACATTTCATTTTCCTGCACGTGTACACCCACGAAAGAGGCGAGGAGCCTTGCGCTCGCTGTGCGTTTACGGACACCCCGTAAGGTCGTAAAACCGTCGCTGGTCACTTCCTACCACAGCCTTTGGCACCACCTTGCTCTCTCGTTTTCTCTCACTCTCTCTCTCTCTCTCTCTCTCTCTCTCTCTCTCTCTCTCTCTCTCTCTCTCTCTCTCTATCTATCTATCTCTATCGTACCCTCCAGCCCCTCTCTGTCATTCCTCCTCGAAAACTCTCGAGCTACATATGTACCATCGTACAGGCGTTTTTTTTTTCGAACGAATACTTTTGCCAGGATTGTTCCACCCTTCTGTCCCTCTTCAATAATCCTCTTATCGAGAACTTTTCGCTCGTGCCTTTTGTATTTTCCCATTGTGTGTTACCCCATCGGCTAACCCCTGCTGTACTTTTTTCCATCGGTGAGAACCAGACAGAGAAGGAGAAAGAATGCGGGACGGACCGGAGAAGCCTTCGACCACTCTTTACTCCCTCGGGAGGGTGAAATAACCAAATACTACACACGTCGAATACACGAAATTCGTTCACCGGATTCAGTCGGCCATGTTATCCGCGATTTTAGTTTCGCAGCCTCGAACCGTATCTCATGGGTTTCGTGGTGATACGAAAAGGTGCAAGAGGAATGCGGGGCGGGTTTATACGTCGAGTTCTCGCTTCGGAATATCGAAACGAGAAATATTCGTTTGGTGTAGTAGAGAGGGGTGAATATCTCCCTATATCAACGCGCGGCTAGCAATCGTACGCTGCAGTAACAAATACACAATCGCAAGGTTTGTCGCTGTCGTGACGGAATTTCTAGTCGGCTTTGATTTGGATTTCAAATACTTCAATAGGCTGGTCTGAAAGAGACACATGCAGACGCAGAAAAGCTCGCGCCTGAGAGAGACACGGATCGACGCATTCACTCGTGTCTTCACACGAGTCGGGTCACACGTATCTTTCAGATATTCAACCTCGTCTCGTTGAATAATGGAGATTTTTACTCGTGCTTCCGCACCTTCGTCCTCCTTTCCGTCTCGGTCTTTATTCTTGTTCGCGTGTCTCTAGGAGGAATCATAAGATCGCACGCTCGAGCTAAGAACATTCGCTCACACGATCCCCACTTTTACGAGCTTCGAGACGAAAAAATATCGATATAACCCAAATTTTTATTTAATTTCCTCAAAATTGCTATTTTATTCTTTGCTCACTTTGCAATAATGCATACGCAATAATACGTTTCTAAGTAGTGATACGTTATACTTCACTCTGTCAAACTTCATGAGAATATAAGATTTAAGAAGTGCTTGAAAGTTTTTATGTATCCGTGGCTGAAAAAAGAACCGAGAGTACATAGTAACGACTCTTCGAATAGTCGACATAAAAATGGTTGATACTGACGCGAGTCCGTGATAGAGGGTGAAATCAGTTTCATTTCGCGCACATTTATATTCCGGATTATATACATGGGCTCCTTTCTTGCGTCGGTACCACCTTTTATCGACATCCTACACCTCCTCCGGTACCTTTTTCTCGCTTCGAGTACTTTTTGGTGTTCAATCAGCGTTACCAGAGGTCTCCCGGAGTTCAAGACGAGAAAACCCGTATCGACTCAACTTTTATGCTGAGTCTTAGTATGGGATATATACGTATATAGATATATATTTCTTGATCTCTATCGAGTTTTGTACGGTATAAGTAAGTCGACTATATGTATCGATACAGAGATCTGTTGGAGTAGCGAACCATATAGTACCCTACATATGTTTTATTTATATATAAATATATACAGTTTTAATTTAACCCGCTGAATATCTCGAGAACCACGAATTTTATGAAAAAAGGTTTCAAACAAAAGTTTCAGGGTCTGGAGAGGAACGTCCTAACCTGTTTTTAGAATTTGATTTTAGGCCGTGATTGCGGCCTAAAATGGCAATTAAAGTCACAAATAGAAAAAGTTTAGGACAAAAGTTCTGAAGGTTTTCAGTAGTAATACAATGTTGCGGGGTGGGGGTCGAAGCCCTTTTCGCCCAGTGAGGCCCAACCTGGTTTCTGCGAGTACCAAAAACGTTCTTTCTATTCGACGTTCGTTTTCAGCGACAACGATCAACCATAATCCTCATCGATTATGGTTGAATACCTATTGGCACGTAGGCACTTATCAAATTTTGTTTACTGGTTGAAACTAAAACAGGATCACACTAGGCCTAGAAAATTTAAACAGAAATGTTATTGCCCAAAACTAAAATTGGATCGCATTAGTCGTACAAATTTTTCGAATTTTGTTCACCGGCTAAAACTAAAATAGGGCCATACCTACTAGGCCATGCAGGTGAAAAATGTAGGTAATTACGTTCTCCACTTATCACGAGAATTGTAGAGAATCTATCGGGAAAAGACAGTTTAAACAATGTAAATTTCAAAAATAGGATAAATTCAATATTTTAAAAATGATTTGATTTGCAGCAACGTGTATTCACGTCTGTATGTGTATGAGCGAACGGATGTGTATTTTTATACCTGTTTGTATTGTTTGCGCGTCTATTTGTATATCGAGATATTGTTTCTCGGATAAAATACATCCGACAAACCACGAACAAAGCTGGAGCGAAGCTGCTGGAAATTCTCTCGCAACGCTTTCGGAAGTCGAAAACGTCGAATGCATAAAACATGGAATCCGGATAAAACAAAAGGTTTATATTACGATAAACGGGAGAATATTATACTTAAACGAATATTTCAACCGAATTTTAAGTTTCAAACGTTTGATAAATAAAATTCGTAATCTGAAAGGTTTCCATATTTTCCTATAAACATAATCATTGCATTCGACATGGATTTACATCAATTTACATCATTAGAAAATTGTTCGAATGAAATACAGAAAAGTTGATTAATTATCGTCCAATTCTCAACTAGTTCGAATCAATTTAAAATTAATACCTATTGTATACGTGAAGTGCTCGATGGAAAAATAATTGGTATATCGATATTTTACGATTTAAACACTATCGGTAACCAACATTTATCGGGTTCTATGTACGTATGGCTTTATAACTATCGTGGTATTATCCCCAATGCGACATCCCACACATGTACTTGTAAGTGCTATACACTTTGCACGTGCACAGAAAGCCTCATTCTATGGCACATCTCAGGTGTATATACACAGGTGGCGTACATATTTCGTATGCTTGACGTGACGCTGGTTTCTGTCAATATCGAGACGTACGGCGGATGGAGAGAACGAGAGAGAAGGAGAGAGAGTGGGAGAGGGAGAGGGAGAGAGGGAGACGATAGGGTAGAGCGGCCCAACGGAAATTCGGCGGCGATTCAGAGCATGGTGAATTTCCTTGGATGCGAGCGGTTGAAAGAGAACCCGATGAATGAAGAGATCCAAGAGAGGTTTTGAAAGCTTAATAAGAGTTCGATCATGCTGTTCGATGGTGAGAACTATCTCGGCACCGGCGCCAATGTGTATATACTGGAACGATGACTTACGGACGCGTCTAAAACTGCCTATACTTGCGAGACGAAACTAGAAGTACGAAGAAGAGAGGGAGAGAGAGAATGTTCGTGAGAGGGTGAAAATGGTCTAGGTATGAGGCGCGTTTCATCCCTTTAACACACGCATATACGAAGAAAGGAAGACATATGCATATACAACTATGTAGACATGCGACGTTCACCACGGCGACATGGAATTGCTCGGCAGCACACGAGAATTATGTACGCAAGCTCAAGTGAATGAATATGTCGATGGGTGCTTCGAGTATAGTGCTTTTTCTTGCCACATCGTATGAATATTTCGTATTCACATATGCACGAGAGGAATGCCAGTCGAGTCTAAGTTCATTGTATTTTTTACGTGTGAAACGAAGAAGAAAAAAAGGTATACCTGATTCTGAGTATTTGAATGCGTGGAAAAAGTACGATGAAAGCATCAATACAAATGGATACGAGTTCGAAGATGGGACGGCTATTAGCAAATATTTCTCTCCTTCCCGTCACTCAAGACTCTCTCTCTCTCTCTCTCTCTTGTCGAACTTTTTTCCGAGGTCTATTATAGAGGCAGAAAAATGCTCGTGAACACGAGGCAAAAGTTTTCGAGGAAGGACCACGCTTTCAGTGAATATATGAACGGCTGAATCGAATATCTCGGACTTCATATATTTCCTGAGCGGATTTTCTCGGTACTTGCCTCATACCTGTAGTATATTTATACAGCGTACGAAAGTTACGAAGGAAAATCTACAATGAAAACAACGTCTCTTTCATCGTGGCAGATGCGATCAAAACCGATTCTCTTTCGTATTCTGTACCTCATCCTCTGTTGTTTTTTGTCGCCTTTGGGTAATAAGATATCGCAATTTGAGTTTGTAAGAAAATACGGACGAATTTCTTGTCTTTCACAAAGACCGGTATGAAAACAAAAGGAGATACGAAACCGGGTTTAGGACATTTGAAAGGCAGATGCGGCGGTAGGACTTTGGCGTCGTCGACTATTTATCAGTTAATTAACCCCCAGTGCGCCAATTCGTCCAGAAAGTTTCGCTATTAGCTTGAATAATTGGTAAGCTCTATACTTCAGTGACGTTATATATATATATATATATACTGAAGCTGTTATATTTCCGTCGTCGAAGTTCAACACCGACGAGTCCCAGCCTAATAAGTCTTCATCCTCCGCATTACACTCACCCACCTTTGCTCCCTATACTCTGGTATCATGAAGCGACACTGCAAACACGATGATAAAGCGCTATTGCGATAGCGAAGTTGCCAATGCGAGTTTTACAAAAATAAAGAAAAACCAGAAATCGAATTAGAACGAACTTCGAACAATCCAAATTTATTATCGTGCGAATAAAATATATTTAATAAACTTCGAGATAATGAAGTTGCAGGATCGATCAGTATTGATTTAAGTCAATCGAATTTCATCTTATTATAATAAAATAAAGTCAGTTGTACGAGGATACTGGTGGTTTTGTCGCAAGCGTGGCAAAACGAAAATTCTATTTTTGAAGATACTAATGAAGACTGGTAGGTAATAACTTGTATTTGCAGATCGTGACAAATCGGTGAGATTGATGGATTAGCTATCGATTATCGAACAGCTCGTTCTAATGATGATAATATATTGTAAAAATTGACACACTTTTACATAACAACATAAATGTTTGAGTTTGACGTTGGCAGTAAAGATTGAAGATTGAAGATTTCAATTTCAATTTCAAAGTTATAACAAAGTCTCTCAATCCACGGGTAGGTATAGGTTCATTTAACGTTACCAAAAATACCAATAAGTTGGGTCTCATCTGTTTTTCCCCGTACTCATTCGTCCGCCCTCGTAAATATTCCCAATACGGTGACTGTCTCTGCTCTTTCGCGGAGTTGCCGACACGAAGTTCTGACAGATATGCGGTCCTATTTATAAGCTTACATATTATTCAATACATGCCCCGAATGATAGGATAGTTGCACGAGGTCTGCGAGTCGATCCTTTACATGTGTACATATACATATATACATGTTACCCCGATGTATATTATTCCCGGTAGCTACTGGTGATTTGTGAGATTCCAGAAGGGGGGGCGCCCAGCGACGGCACAGTTTCCAATTAATCCCAGTAATTAATGATGCCACAGATTCTTGGCAGGTTGAACGCCTGGGTAAAGTGTGACGTGAAGGGACCAATATAGAGACCCGTATAAATACATAGATCCTCGTAGAGAGAGAGAGAGAGACAGACAGCCAGACAGACAGACAGACAAATACATAGGCATGGCCATCTTCCGCAGGCATTCGCATACGCTCTATCGTTTCACCGAAGCCTTCCTGCAAGGAAATCAGTCGGTCGAGGTCACGAAGAGAATTAATAAACAGGTAGCACCTTCGCGGATTGACACTTGTGCAAATTTGCGTCTTACGACTGCGAATATCACATACATGCGCATATTACTAAGTAAGGATCTATATAATCGTGAATAGGAGATAGATCGAGAAAGACAGAGAGGGAGAGGGAGAAATGCATCAGACCGAGTATTGCACGGATGCACGAATGAGCCCAAGATATCTAACTGGCACTAATGTATTCACTAGCGTATACGATAAGGGCGCCAGATGCACGTACATATATATATATGCGTGTGTGCGTGTGTGTGTGTGTGTGTGTGTGTGTGTGTGTGTGTGTGTGTGTGCGCGTGTGTGTGCGTGGGTGTATATGTATATGTGTAAATCTATACGAGATATACATATCATGCATATATACAGTCAATTACATGGTTCGCCCATTCCCGTTCTCGACAGTGCTCTTGCCTGTATAGTTGAACCAAATGAGTTCGTTCCAAAACAACTGGTACTTAATATAAATTATTGACTGTAATTGAATTGTTTTTTTCCTATCGTATTATACGCCTCGAATATCTTAGAAATACATGAGCCTTAAATCCGTGGCGTTTTGTATTTAGTGTGGAAGTAATACAAGATACAGTGAGGCAAAGCGATGGGTTAAAATCCTTTTCAATAATCCTTGTATAAATTCGAGAAGGGGATTCCGAGGAAATGGGAGTGAGTGGTCAGACGATATCGGGCATCATTTTCAGCGTGCGTCTTTGCGTACTTTATCGCATACACGGGAAAAAATCAAAGACCCAGAAAAGTTTTGATGAAAAAGTTGGACCCAGGCAGAGGGTCGCTGCGATGTTCTACGGAGAACTCGACACGACACGAACGGATTCGATCCTTCTTTTGCTGGCTACGTAAGTTTCTTCGTTCCCGAGAAACGTCACGAAAAGTACTTGGGAAAAGTGCACCTGAGGAAATCTAGGAGAATCTGTGACGTTTGCTCTTTAGTCGAAAAAATTGACAGGCACATATTTTTACGGTAATCGGTACGAGAGATATTTTTCATAGATCCATCCGGTGCAAATTATGTCTTCGAAAGTTACAATCTAAAAATTATTCGTATACATCGTACCCTACAAAATATTGTTTAAAGCACGATATAAATATTCTGCAAAGAAGATTTGGAGCTCGTTGGCAAGGATGTGTATTAAAAAAGACCACGTTATCCTAAGAGGGTAATAAGCATATAGTCGTGTGGATGAAACGGTGTAAGTGTTAGAGTTATAGCCTAGGCTCTCGTACCCCGTGAAAAACTTTCGAAAAATCGATAGATATTGGTCTCGTGACTCGCTCACGACCGTAGAGAGTACCGCATATATCGAGTCTGTCGGTTAAAGTCGTAACGCTTACAAGTGCTCATCGGCGTCGTCGTTGATGCAACGAAGCATCGCAGGGCTTCGTGTCGTCAACAACGACCGTAAGTATACCTGCACACGAAAAATCGATAGCCCGTATCTCTAAAGGACTTCAAGCCATTGTTAGCCGCCAAACTGTTTCGTCAAATTAGAGTTTTTTGTGGAGTATTGACACTGTCGCGAAAATAGAGAGGACAATCTTTTATTTTTTGGATGTTTTTTTCAACAACTTCTGATCGGCAATAATATTTTCAAAAAAAAGTCCGAGATCGAATTAAAAAAATAAAGGAAAAAAAATGTGTCATATGTTGAAAATATATATAATAAAAAAAAACGATAACTTCGCTTGAAATTTATATTAAAAATTAAGAATTATATATATTAGGAAGCCGCGTGGGAAATAGAGATTGAAATAGCGCGCGTTCAACATTGTCACGGAATGTTAAAATTGGTCAAACCGCAAGTTAAATTTTCTTAGATGAATTATTCGCATGCCTGGCTATGGAAAGAGTAAACACATTTTCATTTACCGCGCGACAATTTCGTGTCGACAAGAACAACTACCTTCAATAATGTAGATTCGTATTTTTATGTGTGTGTACTGGAAAAGCGCTAGGAAAGAGAAACAGGCCAAAATATGAGTGAGCACGAAAGCGGCAGTGGACAGATGGTCAATTTTTTTGTCAACAGCTGTTTGTCTTTTTGGTGTGAAGAAAAGGTCGCCGTCCACTACCGAAATATTTTGACGCGAAAGGCCCTGTCGTGTCTCTCAGACATGCAATCCGTCGAAATATAGGACATCGTCACAAGTTCGAGTCGTCTGAATTGAATAGTATGTATCGTCCATTCTTTGGATGCTTCTCGACGTCAAGCACTATTGTTTGCCTCGTTCCATAGTCTATATCTAAAAATAGATTAGTTGAGTAACTTCAAGAAAATCTCAACAAGAATAATGTCTTAAAATTGAGCACGTCTCGTTATCGTAGAAACTTGGTTCGAAGACCAAAATTCTTGGAAATACAAGTCAGTGAAAACCATTATCTACAAGGCAGCCTAGAAATATGTGTTTGTCGCTTGAATCAAATAAATTTGAAGGAAATGCTTGGAATGCTCAGATGTCCTAGATTGATAAGTGCCACATCTTTCGCGTACGAACACCCCTGTAAAATATAAGTTCACGGAAAGATCGAGTCGTACGTTCGTGATTCTACTAGCTGGGAATTACGAGCAACTATAAAATAGCACATATGAAATATATAAAAATATGTTAGAACCGGAGTCAACACCGACATAAGTACATGAACTATTTTAAATTCATTTTATTTTTTTTTAGAGAAATATGCTAGATATTTTCGCTCTCGCGCGACGCGCAATTAGACTCGCATCGCACGGCAGTGATGTATCAAGAAACGGAATTAGAGTCCTTCGATCGGCGATATGAAACGGTCAAAATGCAAAACCATATACCAAGATGGAGGAGATAGCATTTTGATTCCCATGGGAACGTTAATTCAGCAAAAGACTGACTTGTCTCCCTTAGGAACTACAATTCAGCAATTTTGGCCCATCATGGCAAAAGAGTCGGGAGGTAACAGTCGCGACGGCCCAGCTTTAGAAAAATCAGTCAGTCTTAAATCGTGCGCGGAAAGCAACAGTTCTAAATTTGCTAACCTCGTATCCCAGTGCTCCGACTTCGATGACACGAATGCGTAATTGTATTTCAATTTTCATGTTACCTTCCATAGACACTATATTTTGTTAGAATTCGAATTATTGAGTGTTCTATAAATTTCTTTCATAAAACAAAACGTCACAACGGACCAGTCCGAAGGATCACGGACACGAGGACAGCCATCAGAAAACGAGGTAAGTCGAATAAACTGACCTTATTATTTAAGCGGTTGCTCCTATCCCAAGCGGGCACATTCCCGTTGATAAAAGAAGTAAAACAAAAATCTATGTGTGTGCGTCTAAAATCTTAGGACTTAATAATATACGAATAGGAAACATGCCAAAAACTGAATCCGAATGTGAGTAGTAAAATATATATATACAAATAGTAACCCTAAAAACATGTATATATTGAAATGTCTCTGCCGTTTCAATATAATTTATTCAAGGTTCTGACTCGAAAAAGAATTAAATTTAGGTCAACCTTCTAGTAAGTAAACACAATATTTAGTTATTTGCCTATTCCTTTTTACAGTTTATCATTAGCGTTGACGTGTGATCACAAACCGATCTTGCCTTGACTGGCCGGATCACAGACTCATCTTGCCTTGACTGGCCGGATCACCGACCGATCCTGCCTTGACTGGCCGGATCACCGATCGATCTTGCCTTGACCGGCTGCATTATTTTCCAATCTTTCTCCGAGCACAAAATACATGTCAATCCACCTGGACAACGTCCGCGTGGTATACCTTGGCTAGTGCCGTCGATACTGTAACTTTGAAGCATCATAATTCGAAAAGTACTTCGTGAAAAGATATTTTCATATAGTGTTTTGGAAAGCTCTCTAGATGGACGACACCCAAGGTCAAACTGATAAAATCAGTAAATAGATATTTTTAAACCATATACCATATATCAACTTTCGTTTGATTGTGAAACACTTTTCTGTGAAACTTATATTTTCCGAGATATTTAGGTGCCCCGACCTTTCTGGTATACCCTGTATAGTTGGTCGACTGGTTCACACGACTGCTTTTTTTATACCCTTACAACGAGAAAGAAGCTATGACTCTTCGAAACATCGATTTTTTACGATTTTGGAAAACTCAGCAGAAACGTGATAAGTCTTATGTCAACGAATTTTAATCACTTTTCAAACTTTCGGGATTATGTACGATAGTAAACTTTCGTACAGCAAGGTCATCGCTCTCTCGTTTTCGATTTTTCAGAATTTATCGGTCTTGAAGGAGTAAAATGGTGATTTCAGTTTGTTTAACTATTCATTCACAAATTTTTAATTGTCACGTACGGGAGACAAGGACGTTGGAAAAATATAACCGTGGGCAAATAGACCAAGGTAGGCGTAGGATGTGTTCTCCCAACGACGATCGTTGAGAAACATGCCTTAAATTTCAGCCATCTATGAGAAACTCGGAGAACGTTATACGACCGTTCGACCGTTTCAACACATAACGAGCGCTTTGCTTCTCCGGCTCGTGTATACCTGCTCATATGCATAGGAGTACTCTTCCTATGCACCACCGAAAGTGTCGTTATATTATACGACGATGTGTGGCGTCGACGAGCCACTTTAGGACGCTTCTCAAGTAGTTCTGTTATGTATATAGGATATAGAGTACAGGGAAATGTAGCCTGTAGAAGTGCATGATATATGGATATCGTTTCGATTTTTACTGTCATAAATATCGTTTTTTTTTCAAGGTGGAGTACGTTATGCACTTTGTGGTTTTTGAGCTATTTTCGACCCTCGACAGATTTATTCTTATATACAGGGTGAGTCATTTTAATCAATCTAAGCAAATATCTCGAAAAGTAAGCGTTATCAAGAAAAGTACGTCGAACAAAAGTTGTGTGGTTTTGAGGAGGAAAATAGCTAATAGCACGAGGTCAAAATATTCTTCGAAAAAGGTGGAAAATCGCAAAAATTGCTGTTTTCCAGATTTGAATCGACAAAGTGCGGCTATCCAAGAATAAATTCGACAATAAAAACGTGATATTCGTGTTATACGGGGAATTTCCGATTTTGCAACCTTCCATTAAATTCGTTTTGGACGAATAACAAATTCGGTATTTTGTAGGCAGCTTCTGCGAACACGTCAATCACCAGTGAGCCTTTGCCTCGTATTATTATATTTACTGTTAACTTTTACCGATAAACATAGAAATACAATCAGTTCTCGTCAATTAGTTAAGAGTAAGAAGTATGTTTAATTCCAAACGAGAATCTCATGCATTAGGATTTTACAAAACTGAGATACGAGTCCGCATGTTCGTACGAAGAACTTGTAATGTTCGCCTCTCAATCATCCAATTAATTATCGATGGGCACAAAAAAGCGATGGGTCATTCAAAAGGTTTCTCGGTGGTATTCGGTTATCGGGCGGGAATGATTCATCGATTGGTTTCCTAGCTAGTTTGCGAGATGCTTTGAAAGTGAATCCAGATGTTCGCGAGATCCGAACACATATGTTATGCGAAATTAATGAACAGATCGGTATAATTCGTTTTATGAAATTATACACGTCGTATTGTATAACTAATATGCAGGCAAGAAATTCAACGATAATCGATTAATCAGTTTGGCTAATTCGATCGATTATGCGTGCGAGTGCGTCTCCTATTAAGAGAAAGGATTACAGGGGTGGTTAAATTATTATACTCAAACTTGAATTTTGTTAGTGATGTTTGAAAGACTGTATCTCAGTGAAAAATGGTCGCAACACGATAAAAAAAAAGCATTTTGAAGCTCAAAGATTCTAGTTTTGAGATCTCCTAGCCAACAATATTTTTTGTTTTGGTCTACGGGCTTAGACAATTATTTTAGCTAAACAAATACATGGACCAGATACCCTATTATTTCAGCTTCGATGTGCTCTTTTGTTTATGTCTTTACGTCAATTTTTAGCTAAGATATTCGACTTTGAATGAAAAAGGGTCCTTTTGTCATTGGTCATCGATATCTCAGCAACCAATAAACGCACAGAATGAGCCCGGAAAAACGGTTCAAATCCATTAGTTATATGGGTTCTAAAGTCATATATTTTTTCAATACTAGAAAGTGCATTTACCCGCTACCATTTTGAAAAACATAATATACCTATGCGTCGCCATACTAATGACAGGTAAATTAAAAACACCATAATATAACTTGCCATAATAAGTTAATTACAGCCATCCCTTTCACAGATTGTGACGAATTTTTGTTTAAGTATACTAATGTGGCCACCCACTGTATTTGTCAATACGCGGTAGATTTACTAACTCAATGAAAAAGGTCGCTTTTTTATAATTTTTGCAAATCCATGTGGAAGATAAAAAAAATGTCTGCCTAAATATTACAAAAGGGTCTTATAGGAAATATTTTCAAGTTTTCAAAACTGCCCTTTCATTTTCTGTGCGATCATTGGTTGTTGAGATATCAATTACCAAAGGCAAAATTACCCTTTTTCATTAAAAGTCGGATATCTCAGCCAAAAATTGACGTAAAGAGATAAATAAAAGAGCAAATTGAAGCTGAAATAATAGGCTATCTGCTCCATGTATTTATTTGACTAAAATAAAACTGTCTAAGCGCGTGGATCAAAACAAAAAATAGACAAAATTTGGCAAAATTTCTTCGCGGTCAGATCTCAAAACTAGAATCTTGGAGCTTCAAAATGCTTTTATTTTTATCTTGATCCGACCATTTTTCCCTGAGATACAGTCTTTCAAACATCACTAACAAAATTCAAGTTTGAGTATAATAATTTGGCCACCCTCTGTGTCTATCGAACACCTATTTATGCATCCATTCATCTACAGTAAGGTGAAAGTTAACAAATTAAATATAAAGTGAAATAGCCAATCCATGATATACTAAAACATAACAATTTTATGTTTTTGTTCCGATTCAAGGTGAAATTATTCGATTTTCGAGAAAAAAGAACTCGTCACGGCTATCGCTGCAGGGAAAGTTACATTGTTCGTGGAGCCCTTCATAGCGAAGCTTTGTTTGGTGTAGTGGCGAGAAGTATTCCCCCGCGACGGCCTAACTACGTTAGTGTACTTTGATTAATCCGGTAACTCGGTCGGCTAATGCTGGCTCTCTCATTTTCCTCATACAGTTTCTCCTGCATGCGAAAATCGTATCTCTATTGGTCGAGGGTTACTGAATATACCCCCTAAGGTGTTGACCAACTCAGATTTAAAAAGTACGCATGAAAATCTCCAGAACTATATTGAACGTTCGCCTGCTGGCCATTGTAGAGTGGGGCGGTTAGAGCATTTCGAGAATTTTTCAATAATCCCCTGGACGATACGTCATGGAATATCGTAGGTACGCTCGCGAGAAACAGCCGAGTGTAGTTTTCCAATAGTCGAATCGATATTATATACGGGTAGATTATATGCGAAAGAGACACGGAGAACGGACTGAATATTATTTCCGGGCATGTGCCGATATATTTGCGCTCGTAACGTGAACTGAGGAAGATTGATTGGCAAAAGGGAATGCATGGATGGTAAGAGGATATAATCGAAGCTCCGGCCGTTTCTGTCATAGAATAAATGGTTATTTTCAACATCAAATGAACACTAGGTACTTTTTTGTTAAAAACACAGTGGATTCCTGTTATTTTTTGCCATCGAACCAAGGCTTGCAGAAAAGAAAGATTTCATTTATTCAGGTGTACCTAAACCGGTATTACGACGATACGAAAATAATTAGAGGGTGAAAATTTCATGCCCGAACGTGTCCGTGCTGTCAAAAAAATCGCAGTTTGTGATAGTGTGAATAGAAAAATGGAATAATGATACAAATCCTACGTCGACTGTATTATTAAATATTTTGTTTTGATTTCGTGTCCTGGACAATTGAAAGTGAATCGATAGTGTCCGACGTGAGAATAAAATACTAAAAATCCCCATTCTTCCACATTGCGCTAACCTGAAGCCGTCTTGAAACAAACTTTGTTTTTCCCCTCGAATTTGCAAGTATTCTCTCCCTCTAGAGGAACATATATGAGATGGGGTAGGAGAAAGCGGTTGCAAGCTCAGCGCCATTCCATTACATAATCTCACTAGGGACTTGGCCTTGGTTCGCACTCGGTTAGTTTTGCGATTCCTTTCCTATACACAGTATATACGCACCCTGATGTGCAAGAGACGTTGAATCTTGGGGGTCATCTGTGTCGTGGCCAACTTGTATATCTCGCATACACGTATATATATTTACCTCGTGTATACACTACAGCGATGTAATTTTCAACCAAACGATGCAGAGATGGAGAGAGGGCTCGGATTTCTGCCCGTGAGTTTAAGGGAACGTCCGATTCGCGAGAAGAGATAGTGAATGTAACACCGAGATTTCTCTGAGGCAGCGGAAGATTTGGACTCATAGTACACGGGTCCCGCAATCCCTGGCGCGGGGGAAAGTATATGGATATATAGTGAGACGAAAGTTTTCGGAGCGTGATGAATTTTGAGTCAGAGAAGCGAGACGGTCGCGCTGGTGGATGAAAAGTCCGAGGGCGGTTGGCAGGGTAGATTTTATTGGCAGTTCTATGAAAGTGTGTTTTCTGTGTATATACGCACGTTGCATAGCTTACATAATAAGATATAAAGTTGGCAGGCTAAAAGTACCTATGACCAAGCACCCCTGAGCCAAGACTTGCCAGTAAACTGTGCAGAGGTGAGCCGTGAGAGAACTGTATTAAGGGGGGAAATACACGTAGAAGTGCAAAAATGAAGCGTTTTTTGGGAATTTTTTGAGGGTGATGAAAATATTTATTATTTGTGAAAGTTCGACAACGACATACGATTTTATTATCGTATCTCACTTCTTCAAAAGATTTTTTATTTAAATAAACAAAAGAAAATGGCGGAGTGATCCAACGCCGTTGCGGCCATAATCACGCGCGACTTTTGAAGTGGCGGGGTGTCCTACACTTTTTTGGGTCATTTGAAACAGAAAAATCGAAAAGTTTTTGATTAATAACATAATTCTACTCTATATGAACTAAAAAAAATATAAAAAAATACAAAATTGTAAATGTGGCGACTTTAAAAAAAAACACTTACTTTTTTACACCTTGTTTGTTACATTACTGTAAAAAAAGTGACTTCTTTGACTGATAACTTTAAATTTATAGGTTCATATAGAAAACAATATTCTAAAGTAAATTCGTGCAAAATTTTAGCAAGATCGGTCAAAATACTTTTTAAGTGAGACTCCTAATTACTTTTCGTCATGACAGTGATCAGCTGTGCGAGTGGGGACATAATCGCCAGTCACTTGTTTTTATTATTGGAAAAAGCGTGAATATACGTTTGTTAGAACAAAATAATTAAAAATTGTGAGTTTTCGCTGGTACTTAGGGGAATGTTATAGACCGAAGATTGCAGTAACAGGTAAAAGCTTGTTTTTTAGTCATATATTTCTTGGAAAATTGATATTTGATTTTAAATGTAAAAAGTCATCGGCGGGTAAAATAGAGTATGCATCTTTCCCAACACAGTGCTTATAATTATTTATTTTATATATTATTTTTTAGGGTGGTATATAATTATAAAATGTAAAGCAAAGAACACGACTAGAAAGTCGTGATCTAAAGAGATGGATATTGGTAAAACAGAAAATACTTCATGTTTTTATTGCTCAGGACGATACTTGGACTCCGATGAAGGTGTCCAAGTACGTCCTGAGCAATCGCGCGTGCTTTGTGTTTCAAGTGAGCACATTGCAGCTGCGCAAATATTGATGACAAGGGTGAAGAAGCAACTCATATTTGTCTGTTTTGTCGTTTTTAGATTAGGAGAAAGGGTCTTCTCCTCGCGGAGCATCTTACCGGCAAGGTCGGATAAGATGGGACGATCCCAAATCGTCTATACATTATTATTTTGTTATACGTGCAATGGCTAGACGTTATTAATTCGATATGATTATTCAAGACGAATAATAGATAGACTAAAAAAGATCGAGCTTCTGCCCGCGACCTCGCAGGCATCTTACCCACGAGGTAAGATGGGGTGATCGCTAATTGCCTATACATTAGTATTTTGTTATAAGTGCAATGGCTAGACGTTATTAATTCGATGTGTTTATTCAAGACGAATAATAAATAGACTAAAAAAGGTTAAGACTAAAAAAGATTAAATACGATTAAAAAACTATAAAATCCTATAAATTATTGAGTTCTGAACCCTTAACTACCCCCAATTGCCCGGCCCTCCCCTACCTATGGCACGCGTAAGACGTGCCACAAAAAAAAGTCTATTTTTGAAAATTCTACTTGGATTTGCCCCCTTAAGAACGTGGAGACAGAAATGTCCGTAATATGCAGCCGTTAATGCGCATAATGTATGCGGTACATGTGTGCTTATTTCATTATTTTGAAATTGTACGATTCGATGGAATTGCGAGTAATGAAAAGATTTGATTTTTTTATGCCAATTAAATTTATGAAAAAAATTGCATCTTGTATAAGGAAAGTTAAATATAATTATCTTTTTATTTACAAGTTTATTTTATTTTTACACTGAGTTTTTTCATTTCAAATCGCGGTACGTGAACTAACACAGAATTATTTTAATGTTTTTGCAATTATTCCATTTCAATGAACTCCCGGTTCAAGAGAATACGCGTCTTTAAAAATTGGATGGTGAAGGAAAATCGTCCAGGAGTTACGAGTGTAGCTGCTGTGAAAAGGGGTCGTATGGGATCCAGCAAATGAGGAATTTAGTTAAACGAGTACACGAATGAACAATCTACAAACTTTTTCGTACAATAAGTATATTAAACGGCAATAAATATGGCGTTTGTTACTCGACCAACATATTTCGTGTAATCCGATCAATTTTTTTTCATTTCACAGCCATTTTTCAATCGTTGCAGCATTATGTTTTAGAGTACGATAATGATATTAATGAAACAACGTTTATATCTATCAAGTAAAATATAACCGGTCAACAAACATTTGCATACAGAAACGAGTTTTGCTAACGAACGAAATTCGAAGTCCGAGATATAATCTCATAAGTGTATGTCAGTTCTCACTGAGGGTGAAACGTGAACTCATTTCGGGCGCTTCGTTCGTGCATAGAGAAGAGCGCCGAGAGGACGATAGCCCATCAACACAATCTCTAACTTCTCTTGCGCTATTATAATATAGCGCTGTGGCTGTAGTCCGGCAATAAATCAAACGGGCTAGATAATATATATATGCAGTATAGTGCTTCATGCAGCACATATAGAGCAGCTATGTAGTACGAGTATGTATAGTAAGAGGAAGAGGGGTAGGTTTGAAATGGGGATAAAGCTAAGCGAAAGGACCTCTGGTGCCGCGAACACAAACACAAATTCAGGGTCCATACATATTCAGCCGTTTGGCTGCTTAACGTTTCGGTCTGTATGCAAATGAGCGACGTGCGAGCAGAGAGAGAAGCCTCTTCGTCCTCACTTCGAACCCTGGCGTTGGCGGCACGCGCGCCCTCTTCATGCACCATAACGTACAAGTCCCACAAAATTCGCCCACCACACGTTCTTGTTACGCAGTGACGGCTGAGTCTCTAATATCCACGCTCTAACGCGGCTATCCTATATGGTTTATGTGGTTTATCGTGCATCTATACACGTGCTCAGCCCGATGTATACTAAGTGTACTCAAGTACAATATACTTCATACGTACTATTATCATTCGGGAAATGTTGCGAGCGAAATGACATCCCGGGTGATCGGATTATCGACGATCATACGAAATACAATAAAATCAGAGTTGCAATCAAAATTCTTGCAATTTGACATTCGCCAATTGCTTCGTTAGTATATTTTTTGCTCACAAAACTTTCAACACGATAAAATATTTTCATTTCTGAAACATATGAAAATTAATGAAGACGTCAAGACGCGACTTTTGTGTTTTTCTCTATTTGCGTTCAATGACTCTGTTTAGTAAATTTAAGTCGTAGAGGCGTGTTCCCCAATTCTTTGGAGAAAAATCTATCATAATAGTCTTCATGAACATTCATTCAGTCGCAAATATACGAATCGTAAATTATATTAGCAGTACAAATTTTAACAATTTCTACAGATTTTTTTAAGAGGACGATTTTCATCAACTTCTAATCATTTCATCCACTTTTATGAGATGGACAATATTTTTTTTTCGCAGTCATAAACATTTTTCTTTATGAACCAGTGGAAGATAAATTATTTTACACATTCCCAAATTTTAGCTGAGGTTATTATAGCATATGAATCGCAGAAAAATCGCATAATAACGAATCATGCATATAATATTGAAAGGGATACATTAATAAAACAATTTTCGGTAAAATTAAATTGACTTGAATTAATTTTAACTTTAGTTTTGTAAATTCAACAGCGTTAAATCTCAAATACCATGAAGTATATTTAAGGGCTAAAAAAGCTCAAATTGACTGCAATACTAATAATATTACGGTTTAAATTATCAAACGCGTATAAAAATACTCCTGTCTCTTTGGATGCTTGATTAAAAATCCGCGAAATAAATATTTCATTCTTATTTTTTTTCTATATTAAGGGACACTTTCTCACTTTCCTCTGTTTTCAGTATCAAACTTTTCATATTATCTGACAAAATGCCCATTTGAAAAAATGTTGTGTTCAAACTCGTCCATATGCGCATCACTAACCTGTTAAGTCGTATGGTACTTTTAGTCTCGCGAACCATTAACGCGCGTTCCCAGAAGTGTACAGCCTCCGGTAGTACCGTGTTCTGAAAGCAAAAGATGAGAACGTAGCTTGAGAGTCAGAAGAGAAAATGTTGCATGCATATATACATAGACACTCGCGCATGGGTATACACATACATGTTAGGAACAGTACCACATATTCGTGAGCAAGAGATGGGTTGTGTCGTGAACGCAGGCTTTTACGCTGTTGCAATTAATGGCATTAAGTGGAACGATGATGGGCTTTATATACCTGCTAGAGTATAGTTCATCGCATATCCATTGTACTGAAGTATATAGTGAAGTTTTGCGCTAAACTATTGTAGTAGTACATTGTATATTTAGCATGTATGTATAAGGGTAAGTCTATATAATCATTTATGGGCGAGAGCCTCGTTTAAAGTAAAATTTCCTCTCCGCGGTACACTCGGAAAGGAAATGGAGACTGGAAACGTAACTGAAACGTATCAAGCCCCGAGGATGATTTGCCGTGGAACAACTGTCCCGGCAGATCGTCGATAGCTCCACCAAATTCCTATTTTGAATATTCTTCGTGTAATATCATACGAGAATTCGTGTACCCGCTCATCAAGAATATTCGATATCAGCTGCATACGAGTATTTACATCCACGATACAAAAGCTGGCCTCTCAAAACAATCGCACATAATCTCGCATACACACGCGTATTTTCTCATATGTAAACTCTTATTTGCATAATCTCGTCTTGCACACGATACGAACTCATTGGTTATATATCGGAGTTAAAAATCATCAATTTATAACCACATGGGAAGTTTATTACATAATGAATTTAAAAAAAAACACATTTTTGTGTAAATATTTCCATCCCTTACAATTAGTCGTGTTTCTAAAAAGAGGTCAATATCGATTCATTATGTCTGTTGTCCAGGCATACAGCCTTGTTAGATGAGCCCAGTAGTAATACGGTTATCTCGGCTTTTTGTCTCTTCATATAAATAGCACCATTTATTTTTTCACTAGCCAACAAAATGGACGATCATACATTTGTGGCCAGGACGATCGTACCATTGTGGCCACGATTATCCAGATTGTATCGTATACGATTTTGTTCTTGTTTTTTTCTTCATATTTTATTGACTTTATATGAGCAAAACGTTATTTCGTTTTTTTTGCGTTTCTCTCCGAGAGTTTTTGAGATAAAAAAATTTGTCAAAAAAAAATTTCTTTTCCCGGATCTCTCGGATCAAAATATCGCGATGTGTAAACCTTCGTCACGGTCACAAAAATAGAGCGATCTGGATGATCTTGGGCTCATTGATCAGGTCTTGGCGAGCCCTTTGAAAATGTACTCATTAAATTTCTTGTCAGATGAACGAGATGGCAGATACAGCATCGTGAAAAGTTGATTTTTCGACGTTTTCCGATACCCATCGAAGTTGACGATATTTTGTATTCTATGGATATTTTGGAAATGATCGAAGCTTTAGAAAATACAGTGTTCCATCATTGCCAGATAAACCTACAACGCCAATTTTTAAATGTACGAGCTGTAGGAGATAAACAAATTTAAGAAAAAAAACTAATTGTAAGCGCAACCTGGGTAACAAACAAACAAACTTACGAGAAAAAATCATAATGGAATAAAAGAATGGAGAACGCGAACACGCGCAAATGACATCGCATTTTTGCAGAATTTTATGCACCAACGTATTGTCATTCTGCGAACCGTATACGAATCCGCATTATTCGTGGGATTGTACGATGCGTTGTGCATGCGTATCTTTCTATAGGGCTACAGGCGTAGTACATAGTTGTTGGTATATTTTCTCATAGACACGAAGATATATATATATATTCGTAACAGCTATCAGCAGTGCCCTCTTTTGCATGCTACCTCTTTTTATTTCTGTGCATCGTGCCACAAAGAGTCGAGAGGAGAAAAAAACGACGCGAGGGTCCGAGTGGGGACGCTCGCGAAATATAGAGAGTTGAACTAGGCGGTTGTTCTCGTCAGAGGGTTGTACACGCCATATACATATATATACGATATTTACATATACACACCCGAATATAATAGCGTAGCTATGAAAAAAGGAAGAAAAGAGAAAAAGCCGGAAGACTATACTGATGACGGGAGAGATGAGCCGTGTCCGTACGTAGTATATATATTCATGCTACAAGAACTGCGCGAAATAATACAACCTTGACGGAAAGAGGTGAGAGCTATTCGTGGATGAGGTTTATGAAAATACCGGAGGGTTATATATGAGATCGGTGCGCTCTGCTACTACTACTACTATCTTTCCTACGTATTTCATACCTTTCGAAAATTTTACCGGTGCATGTACACGGTATTATTGTCTCGTGGCGAAAATAACGAGAGGGAACAATAACCGGCGCAAGTTTGCTACGAGAGTAGCAAAGTACAGTCAACGTTTCCATTACGCGAGGTGACTGAATATTTATTATATTCTATTCAGTGTCCATTTGAAATTACTTGTAAAAATTGTTCAAAAGGACCATCCGGTGAATTGTAGAATCTAGTAATCGAAGCAAACCCTTAAAATTTGCAAACCGTTCAGAAACTTAGAATTATATTATGGGAATTTTCACTGTATGCGTATGCCCTGTGCGTTATATGCATTCTAAAGAGAAAAGGAATACGATGAAAAGGTAGGTGGCAGGTGGAGGGAAGTGGGGGATGAAGTCAGAGTCATGACGCTGAAGTGAAGAATAAAAACATTAGAGAGATATGAGGACATATTATAATACTTGTATATGTACACCTGCGTCGAAAAATGAGGCCTGATGATGTTTTTATTGGATATATATAATAACTATTTAGAGTAAGATATATATTTTCTCATACATACGATTGGAGAGTACAAAACCAAATCGACACACGAACCCGTTGTAAACATAAATATTGACTGGCTATTCGATAGCTGGCAAATGCATACAAAGAGACGCATACAAACACGATCACCATAAGACGCACAAGGCGTTTGGGTAACGGTTGAGAGACTGTTCCTTTATTTCATGCGACAAATAGTTAGTCTCGTAGAGATCTTTGTAGCGAGTAGACGCACCTTGCCTCAAATAAAGAATAAATGGGAAACAGTATAACGAACATCTACTAAAGAATATAATTAATCATAAACCAATTTTCAATAGTTTTCATTTCGTGATTTTGGTTGAGACCGATATTTCTTTTCTGACTATTATTCCGAAATATCCACCCGGCGCGGCCGTGGTCCGTCGGCTGCCGGGGCTCTTTTGACAATGTTTGTTAATATCTATATTTCGCTTTGGGCGCCAGTCAGTTTGACGTTCTGACGAACGACACTCTTTTGACAAATAAATTGAGAAACAAGATTCTCAGGGGAGGATTCCGTTGTAGGACCAAATAAGTTCGCAAGATCAATGGAAGACCCAAATGATCAGATAAAGAGACAGATTTATTCTTACGTGTATTCTGACAGAAGTTCGTATTACAGCGTTCTTAGCTGATCCTTCGATAAGCCACTTGACAAAACTAGACACGCACTTTCTTCCGAACCTTTACCGCTATTCCCCAATGAGAAAATTAGTAGGCAAATTACTGTCTCGGGACGCGTGTGTTAACACCAAGACGGTGCGCGATCGAATGCTTGTCCATCATCTCTGATCGGCAAACGGAGTCAATAGGTAAAGAGGGGGGGGGGGGGGGGGGGGGGGGAGAGAATCGTCGCGCTAACTTCGAGCCTCTCGGCCTTTTGTCAACGAAGATTCACGAAAAGCGTAGTGAGCCGCGAGTGTGGCTAACGCACGACGTCATAGGCCCGACTCACTACAGGGCGTCTCGACAACACTCGACAATTTCGGGCTCTTATGCTATCGAGAAAACCCTCCGGTAACAAGGTGTTACCTACTTCTGTCCGTTTTGCTCGATTTACTTCCGGTTTCGTATTTTTTTTTTTGGTACGCTTCTAAGCTGCTGATCCGATGACACATGGATTTGCTTTAGTTTCGGTAGAAATTTGATCTTGTTTATCGTTTTAACGATCATCTTTTCTTTGGTCGTCACTATTTTTTGGCTTTTGATCGGACTGATCTCGTTGTGCGCCATGGTTTATTAGTATTAATTTCTTTCAAGAGTAGCCACGGACTCGGTATTCAGCTTACATGGCTAACGATCGAACAATCGTCGAATTGATTACGAAGGAGAAGGTAAGTGATCGTACGAGGAAATATTCGCGGTGTCATCGATGTTCGAAAATATAGAAAATTGATCGAAAACGGACGTATAACGATACGAGGCAACGCGCAGGGTGGGGTAAAACGTGTCACGGATAAGGAATACGGGATCAAGGGAGGAATACGCAATCGCCTGTGCAGTCATCCGGGCACTTCGCCATCGAGAGTGTAGATACACATACTACAACCGTGTATGGAGAAGTTCTTGATATATACATCTATAGAGAAATGCGTTTTGCGCGTTGCCGAGTGATACGTGCCTGAGTACAATGTGCGCGGTCTCCGAACGGGGCTCAATGTTTAGAGGCATTTTGCGCGCTGTTACGCTCGATTTCCGCAATGAATAAATCGATGGCGATTCCCCGGTCCGGAATTCTATAGTATAAACTCCACTATGCGGCCTCCCTCGCTCTGTCCGTTTGGCTCGACAACAGAGACTACGAGAGGGAGAGAGAATTAGTGTGCGTGTGTATGTGTGTGGGTGAGAGAGGGAGAGAGAGAGAGAGGGGGAGGGAGAGAGGAAGAGGACAAGAGATAAAGAGAAGGCGAGAGGGAGAGCGAGGGGCACGATAAAATAAGCGAGGAAATATATACGTCGAGTTTTTTTCCACCGCAGATTCGATGGACTGGTGAGTGCCGGGCTTTCGAAGAGGAGGATGGGTCCATCCCGGTGCTATACCTCGACCGAATATTTTAGTACATATCCCTCCACGAGCGAGAGCTCCATTCGCACGGAAACTGTCCCAGAAATTCGCGAGCGAGGTAGACAGATATAGAGCGATTCCAATATGTCCAGCTGTCGCGGAACATCGAATGGAAAAAATCAGTTGTGACAACAATGCGATTATTGTTGACACGCGAAAAAAAGTTTACGTGCGATTTTTGCACGCGCGCGCGCGTCTGTGTGTTTGCGTATGTGAGAAACTTGTAAAAAAAATCCCTTGAAACTCTCAATCACCCCGAACACGTACAACGCTAACTCAATTTGTGGATCGTCCGTTTTACCGCAGCGGGCTCTGATAATCAAATTTCACAATAGGCACGGGTAAGCGGGAGAAGAGGGGCTGCAGACCGGAAATAGTGAAAGGATGCCAATATTAAAAGGAATCAACCATCTGTCACAGCAGAATAGATACATACGATGGTCTGTGGAACACGTTTATTACGCGTTTACAGTATAAGAATGCAATGGTTATGTCGGAATGAAATTATATGATGCACGAAAAGAAGTATTAAATACGAGTTAACACCATGCAGTGGGGAAAATTTGATCTCGATGGTGCGGATCTGTCGTCGTTAATTTAAGCAAGCAGTTGCATCCCAGCGGATTCAAAGCGATGAAGTAACGCACGAGACCAATTGATTTGCCGCGAGATAATTCGAAACGACAAAAGAGTTCCTTCATTCGTCGTCCGATCGCAATCTTATATGAAAATATTATGTATAGCATAGTTTGCGATAAATGAGGTGAAATATACATAAGACGACTACGAGCAAAACCGGGTGACAGATCTTCTCGCGATATCCGATGGTGGATCAATATGATAGCACTATGAGAAACGAAGGAAAGATAACGCAAAAATGAACATCGCACGTTCCAGCATCGCAAGAATGCCCTAGAAGAGGGCGATAGCTATTTTAGCGAGGGTGTAATAAAGTAGGGAAAGAAGAAAGTGCTTTATTGAGCTGTCGCTAAATGAAGTCTCTTGTTCGAACGAGATGATATGAGTGACAGAGAGATACGAAAATCAAAACGGTGATTGGTATATTATAGCGTGGGTCGTTTTTGGAGAAAAGCAACGAACAAGATTGAGTGCCAGGAGAAATGACGGAATGAATGGAGTAAATAAAAAGTAAGACAAGAAAGCAAATAAATAAAAGGGAGGGAAATTCCGATGACATTTCCAATGTAGGAGTGATCGGAGGAGGTGGTCAGCAGAGAGGCGAACCATCGACCACCTTTGCTTAGTGTCGCAGATTTATCATTCATTTTCTACTCTCTTACAATAACCACCGCGTTTTATTTCTCGCGTGCGACAAACCAAAGATTTTCGCTGATTTTGATTTACATGTATTATTTTTTATGAATAATTTCAATGTACTTTGATGGATTACCAATAATGGAGACCAACTTGGACAATGAGTAAAAAATGACCCGGGATCTATTTTTCATTAATAATTAATTTTTTAGTACCGGATATTTTTATAAGCAACAAACAATAATTTCAATAATTCCTTTAGCCACATCTCTAAATTTACCAAATTCACCCGTCGAGATTTTTTGAGAATTGTCTGCGGGTTTCACTGATTGTGAGTGTCCGCATACGTGACTGTAAATAATGTGGGAGAAGTCTGCGAGAATTCATGTGAAGTATTTCTGAATGCTGGTGTGAATTTCGAGTTATCTTTTATTATTTATCATTGTTATTATTGTGTTTGTGGAATACAGTGTAATAAATTATACGAGTGTACATCTCACTTGTTATGCTACACTACCGTTCGCAGCATCTATATTTTAACCTCGCATAGTCATATTACACACGCACTCTCGTGGTTCGGGGATATAGCACATCGCAGCCCATCCTTTGCTTCCAATTGCTCCCTCTCTCACCCTCAAGCAATTTTTCTCGCTGGCAGCCATGAATTTTAGCAATGTTTCGCTCTGTTCTCACCGAGCTTTCTCGCCCGTCCATTACGAAGGCCCTTTATCCTCGTTAGACTCTCATCTCTTACTGTGCTCCATATCTCGTTCTTTTCTACTTCGGTTGCTTTTGTTATATACCTCTCGGGGTAGCATTTGTGTGGAGCGTTCCAGTCCAAATTGACAGGTCCCACAAGCCTCGAGCTCTGGGATTTGTCCCCAATTTTTTCTGTACGATTGCTCCGACCTGAAAGGGCGGAATATGGCTTTATTGTTGATTTGTTTCGCAACACCCCATTTAAAAACAACTTTTTGAAACAAATCGCACGACATGGGTTGGGCACAATTTTACAGTTCGAACTTTTTTTTTAACCATCCGGTGTTAAATATTAAGAATTAAGAATTAAGATCCCAAATTGAAACGACAGAGACAGTAAAAGTGCCCCATGTATAAGATGCTCTATTTTAATTTCCCCAGACTAATAACTTTCCAGCGTGAAAAATCCGTGAAAAATTGTATTATTCTGAAAGGTGTTCCGTCCGCAACACGATTTGCGATGTACCTACAGGGTTTTAAGCCCTAACACTAATATACACTTTGAACGTGGTATGAGGAACGCTACACGCCAACCTAATATCGTGTGGCCAATTTGGTTGAAATTCAATTATGTTAAAAGTAAACGCCTTATCGTTGCACTGATATAATTTGATTCTATGTACTCTTCAATACAAAAATCTGACTTGTAATTGTAGCGCATGAATACACCGGTGAACGTGAACTCTAGTAAAGTCGCGTAACTTAAGAATTGTTGCTGTAGAATGTTCATTTGCGAATTACATCTACGATCGGCGACGACAGCTTCGGTGCACTTTTCAAGGTCGAATATAAATCAATTTTGATTTTTTAACGATAACTGTTATAATCCGAAGATCTTTGTCTAACGGACTTAACACATTTTTAAAATTCCTCACCGAACATATTATACAATTCGAGAATTAGCACCATCTGACATTCGTCCTCACTTACAATTAGTACGACTCCATATATAACAATTCGATATCGATGACTCAACCCCCAACCATCCTTCCTCACTCTAAAAAAGATATCTCGAGATGACACCTCAGTGAACGGTCACACCGTCTCATACATTAACCACAGCCCGAAGGTGAGGCGGACACACCAAATAGCTATGAATATCAATCCATTTTTTGTCACGCAACGATGATTAACGCACTGTCCTGCTAAATGCGTATATAGCTTTTTCCAGGAATCACCGTCTTCTTAATTAGATCAACTATGTAACTATTGTTAGTAACAAATCACAGGACATATCAATAACAAGACCAAAGAAATAAACCAATCGAAAGGTTTAACTATTGTTAAGCATCTGCCAAAATTAGTATATAAGTACCACTTTTCTACTAAGGAATCAGTTATAATTTCAACGAGACCAGCCACGGAACTACCATTACGCAACAGAATCTGGGAAGCGATCTTAGTCGATAAACCTATATCATCCGATTAAGTATAAATTGTAAACCCACTAAGAGTAACATCAACATTCGAAAAGTATCTTAGTGTTAGAGTCAGTAGAGTTGTGCCATGAAATAAAGACTTTGTCTCCAAACACGTGTATCAAGCATAATTTTCTTCACTCATCACCGAGTCTCCAAAATGACCGCTGCAGAATACCGGGCATCGCCAAATCCTCATCACCGCACATGTAGAAAGAGAGTGAATCAAAATTTCGTCATATAATTTCTCACTTAATAGAAAATGACTATGGGACAATCGAAAATGGCGGTGCCGACCGGGTCGAAAAGCCCTCCAAACGAATCTTGCAGTAACGTTAAGGCGAGGCTTCCGTCCCTGAGGACGGGACGTAACTGCCCTTTCTCAAAAAGAGAAATCGAACGGTGTTACGCATCCTCAAACTCGGTCGAGTTCAGCAGGTCGTAACATAACCCCTATTGTTTTTTATTGCGCATTCGTATTTTTCGAGAAAAAATACGTAACTTTTGTAAGAAAAATCTTTTACTACCTTAATTAAAAAAACAATTAATATTAACTTGATCAAAAAGTATGATAAACAATTTGAAAAGAATTAGCAGTCTTTCTTCAGAACAAAACAGACAGTTTTTATCACTTCCATTATTATTATCAAAGTTGATTTAAATTTATTCAAAAATCATTTTGTTTTATAATTTTTTAGTATTAAGTGTTCATATTTTGTGCCGAAAAATACGAACCTGTAATACAAAATAGGGACATCTATTTTTAAAAAACGAAGTTGCCTATTGACGTTCAAAACTTCAGAACAGAAACATTTAACCTTAACAATTTATGTCCCCTTCGAAATAATACAACTTTTCTGGAAAAAGTATTTCATCACGATTCGTCCACATTGGGAAGCTTGTCCACCTGGGAAAATGAAAATGGACCCTGTATGAATATATGCATGTGTGTGTGTGTGTGTGTGTGTATGCGAATCACTCTCTGGAGAACACAGACCAGAAGCATCAGCAAGCATAATTCGGTTTGCGCGGACACATCTAGGTAGAACACGATGAACCGACCATGCGGTCTCTGGCGTCATCAAACGATCCTGTCGTACGTTTATCACTACTCAGTACGACGTCAGGTCTCCTGCTTCGCAGATATGGACCCTTTATCACAATATTGCGTAGCTCAGTCCTGGGGGTTTATCAGAGCGAGACTCGCATGCTCCCTTCCGTGGTACTTCCTACCAAAACGCGGGAGATCTGTAATATACATACTGGATCTGTATATGTATATATACGCTCTCCTAACTATTTCATCGCCTCTTCACGAATCTAGTATTGTCATACTGTTTATTGAGGAACAAAGTATGGCGACTGACGAGGGAATGCAGGTCAACCACGAGTAATATTGAGGATTCCATGGACCCTATCGGCAGTCCTAGGCCTTACTCAATACGCAGATATGAGAATCGAGCGAAATACAAATTCAACACCCGACATTTCTATATAAACGGTAACGCCTCTTACAATTGCTTTCAACATTGGAGTTGCATTGACCTCTTAGCACAGGCCCCTTGGCTTATTGAAAAAATGTGTTGAAAGGAAAACAGTAAACCGTTGAACAGAGTATAAGTCGATCACGCTTTATCGACGCAGTGAACAGTCAAAGTGACGGCATCTGTACAAATACGTTAGTTTTTTCGTTCTTTTCCAGAGAAGGACGAATGTGTCGTTACTGTTGTCTTTCTAGGCGGACGTTCGTTCGAATGTTCGCCTTAAATGCTAATGTCACTTCAACCCTTCAGTGCGCGGCCATTTAAATTTCAGATGCAATTAGATTCATTTACACGGCTGGGTCGGTCGACAATTATTCTCATCGGTGTATATAGAATGAGAAAAGAGAGAGGGGCGAAAGGGAAGAGAGAGACAAAGAGAGGAAGAGAGAGAGAGGATGGATGAGGGAGAAAGGAAAGAGGCATATTTCAGTGGCAAGTTAGAAGAAATGAGCATTTTTGCATGAATCGTATTACGTCACGTGTGATCTCGTTACGATCCTTTCTCCGTATTCGCGATGACGTTTTTCGACTAGAAGAAACTCGCTCATCCGATGGGCAAGATTGGTCAGTGATTTTACGATTTCGTTAGATACTCTTGTTCGTACGTTAGGCAAACCCTATGAGAAATTTTACCTAAATATAGCAAGTTTATATCGGCGTTACTACCGTCAAATAATATTTTTCTCTTTACAAACATCATATGAGTATCGTGCAGAAATGTTACTGGTGCCTCTGCAGACCCAAACGTTGCTGAAACTCCTAGAACCGTCTCGGCATGGAATATTATACAAATTTATAACTTTTCTTCAACTTTATGTCACTGACTAGATAAAACAGGCTGAAACTTCACTGAACCAAACGAAGACTATTACCAGATTAACGATGATGATGAATATTGAAACGTTTTTAGCGGGTTAAGTTAAATTATACACACGAATACTTTTTCAATAATATGTTATTAAAAATACAAGTAAAACGTTATAGCAATATAGAAATTTACTGTTATGGCATTGATATAGCAAAATTAAAAACGGTATGGCTTTTATTACATAGATATACGCAAGAATAATATTCGTCGCCAATTCCTATGTTAAGAAACTCATGACGAGCGTAGTACGATTTCTCGTGGGTACATGTCTCTGTACGTTTATTACGTAAAACTCGTAGCTTCGATGATGTTTTAATTAATTTCGACAGGAAACGATCACCTTTTTTTGGATTGATTGAACCCGATGTTCGCGTATATGTGTACGTGTGCGAGCGCCCGTGTACACTTTGCCAATTTTTCATTTCTTCCGTCTATATGTTATCAGCCGACAGTTCTAAGGGCATTACTGGCATTCATGAAAATGGCAAAATACGTACGTTGCGCCTTTATGCTTATCAGGGTTCTATGTACAGTCGCGACATCTGTAAATTGTTGGGATGAAAAACAAATACGATCAGTCGATCGGGAGTTTATACGTCATATGATGGGTAGCCAAGGTGCATACGCTTCATTGCCTAAAAACCATCAGTTGTATCGGGACTTGTATATCGTTGGAGCACATCCTCGATTTCGTTAATCAATTTTTCATCACCGCTGTTGCAATGGCTTGTTTCTGAAGCCCTGCACATTTACCTTTTTCCGTCCGCCGTTTTACATTCCTGAGCTTCGGAAAACGAGAGCGAATTAGAGGATGAGAAATTGAATATCGCGGGAACGGAATGAAAGTAAAGAGAAACACGATTGAAATGTCCCGTTTCTCAAATGTCCCAAATGGGACGGCGGAAAGTTATTGATCCATCGTAGTGAGACAAAAGTGTGCTCCAAATATAAGTGCCGATAAAGGAATTACCAATAAAAAAGTCATATCCATGTGCGATTTTCATGAAATATATGAGCCTTTCTCCCACGTAATAATACGAGTTTACACATCGTAACCTTAGATATGCATGTAACTTTGATATTCCTTCACGTATAACAAGCAGATCCGCGCAGTTTTTCGATAAGAGTTCGTACGCATCCGTTTTGCTACGACATCTCTGATGTAATTGTATAAAAGCAATCTGACACTAATCGCGTAAAAATAATGAAAGAACAAATACACGTAAAAACAGTAAGCAAGGAAAATAAAATAGGATAAGAAATACATTATTTTATGCTTTTTTGAGTTTACATATAAACATGGTTAAATTACGAGAACATTTTTTATCAATTATATTGTTCATTTTATCTTCGATGGAAAAATTATGTTCGAAGCTACTTTGAAAAATATATTCCAAATGACTGCCATGCCATAGTAAAACGGGTGCTAATAACATCCTTCAACACCAGGTGCATTTTTTCGATATATTTGAATGAATTCCGGAGTTGACAGAAAAATCTGAGACCATGAGGTTTATAATTCGTCATTATTCCAAAGAGAAGTCCCTCCATGTATTAGCTACATGGTACTTTTCAACTTCTCATTGTCAGTTCTCGTGACCTATGACCCGTCGAAAGCACAACATTTCCCAACCAGGTAAATCCGTAAATGTGGTAATGAAAGCTTGCTAGACGGTCGGCAATAGGATAAATACACGTAGATATGTAGATATGGTGCGTCACATGAGACGATGCGCGTCACCAAACACAAATAAAATTTAACCCTTTGCACTCGAGAGGTGCCTTTCGTTCACCACTTTTAAGTGGTGATCAAAGTGTCTCGAGTGCAAAGGGTTAACACTCGAAAACAAAATTGAAGTATGAACAATTTTCTGTTCCCAAAGGGCCCAAAGGAGATTCCCAGATGTTTCATTTTTACAGTTCTTTTACTATACTCGTACATATATTTTATTGATCACGATTTAAAAATTCCGAAAGATGGAAATTGAGAAATTTTCGTCTTTTTTTTTGACGATTGAAAGCCTTATCCGACTGAAAATTTCCTGTCCATTACAACAATGGTACTCGAATTCTAATTTCTAGTGAAAACCCTCGCAAAAAAATGAAAATGTTTGCAGTGTTTCCAACTGTTAACTACGAATTGATCAATAACCGAGAACGGAACAGGATAAAAAGTGAGCCATATAGTCAGATCCGTGCCTGTGAGGATAAAGTAAAAGCAAACGGTGGAATTTGGCTGTATCCTAAGTCTGTGGATTTTCAGAGGAGTGAATAAGTTTCGGTGGAGAATCCTCGGATGGACGCAGTTGAAGGCTACTTAATTGCGCGAAATTGTGAGGACCGGGTATCAAATGGGGATATACTTCCAGAGAAATAAAACGCTTTTACACGTACTACGGGATTTAATCTGCGTAATATACATGGCGTTGCCGAAAGGGTTGAGAAAGAGAGGGAGAGAGAAAGAGAGAGATAGCGAGAGAGGGATATAGACAGAAAGAGGAAGAGACAATTGGTAGATCGTAGCATGTGCGACGAACAAGTACTTAAATGTGCTCGGAGGCAACCCGACCACTGTCACCACCACTGAGATATACATATACGAGCTATCTTCTCCATTGGCGGAGTGGTATATGGGCAGCCGTAGAGAAGCGCGTGCGATGAGCATGCCCTCATCGTGCCATATGCATTCCGCCCGAGGCGTTGTAACCGCACTCCTATATATATATTATACGTAGACCTGTCCCTGGAATATGAACTGTCCTCGGAATATGGGAATATCTGAACGAACCAGCGGGCTACAAGCCAGTTTTTGAGCAGGGAAAAGTCTTGAAGCTCATATAGTCACGAGGGTTTTCATGCAGCTTTCCCGCCTGGAGCAGTGCGATAAGGAGAGAGACACGAAGCTTCGATCGTTATTAAGTTGGCTGACTTAATCTTCCTTTGTGACATCTCCCTCCCGTCGCCCCTCCGCCCACAAAGACATATTGTTTAATTCTTAGTAGAATATTACTGGGAATTAAAGAAGGAGTGATTGGACAGAGGAGACGCGCAGGGCGGGAGGGAGGGGGAGCTTTCACATGACCGACAACACACGAGACATTCGACTATTATGGTTGGTTATGAAGTTTCATTAGGTCTTGGTCGTGATTGGTGTTTGAATTTTTACATTTTTTAGACGTCTTTAACATTCGGTCCATCCTGTGACATTCGATCGAGACTCACAGAAAAATAAACTTATCCAATTTATCTCAAGTGCATTTGATTCACAAGAATTTTATTCAATCCACCATAAAACGTTCATCATCTTGAAAGCTTTATATTATTGGATGATTTTCCTTACTCGTCGAACGATACATACAACAACCGGATCACACGTTTTTTTTATAAGATAACAATATGATATAAAATATTGGTATTAACTTTAAGAAAAAAAAAACGACGAAACGTATTATGCTTCCGCAAGAAAACGTGCACGCGTGATACTCTTCGTAAAAAAAACGACGAGGCGTATACACTTTCAAAAAGAAATCGACGAATTATATTACCTTACAGTTGAAGACAGTGGGTAGCGCTTCATTAAAAAACGTAGCAGATCGTTTTCGCGAAGCGTTAAGGTCACTCGTAAGCACCAAACGAGATATAGGAAATAAGAGTGCTCAGTCGTAAAACTTGTGCAACGGAGAAAGGTGAAAGATCTCTAGTCGCATGTACGAAAGCTGAAGAGCGAGAACGGTACGGCTGAGAAAGACTTTGATGGTTGAGTAGGAGTTACGATGACCGAGTGAGTGCATATATCGAGCTTCAGGTTACAACGAAGTGGTGATGAAGAGAGGGGGTGCGTGTTGGAAAAGGAAATCACGTGTTCCAACGTGGGTCGGAGGTTGTTTATTCAGAGCTACAACAAACTAACAACAGCGTTTAAATTCGTTCTAGCGCATAACCGGTTACACGTCTGTTAATGCTGTATGTGACTACGTGTGTGGGTACATATTTATACACAGGTATAGAGGTATATATTCTGCAAGAGTGTTCGCGAAGTACCTACCCATGTACAAATGAGATGAATGTGAACGTTACGACTGTGTTACGACTGAAGTATGGAAGCGAGAGTTTAATTGAGAACAATGGAATAGCAAGTTGTTTGCAACGTTATTAGATCAAAGAACATCGATCCGCCGGTCCACCTTCACAGTCAGAGGAAAGAGCGATAAAAAGCAACCCTCACATTAGTTTCTACAGAAATTGTTTCTCTGTAGGAACTAGAGTGACCAGTCACCAGAGTGTCTACAGGGAACTATGTATTGTAACATGTGGGAATCAATCGTGGTCGGACTTGTCATCGTCACTCGACACTTTTCTGTAATAAGATTGAACCGAAGTAAGCAAAGTAGAAAGTGGAGCCTGCTTCATGCAATGATCAGACTTTTTCGCGAACGCCGGTAAAAATTATGGCAGCCGTATTACTACCCCTGAATGATCACAGCTCTTTGCCACGTTTCAATAGTGTGCAATGTATCGCGTTATAAAATACTATCGCTATGCGGCATTTCGTGACTCGAAGCTTTTCACGATGGTTCGGAATCAATTGGCGTTGCCAAATAGTAGTACGATAGTGTTGTGCTGCCGCGGCACACTCCGGGGTTGGCCAGAGAATTTCATTCTCTCTCGTACCCCTCCTTCGTCTCGGAAGTTCGCGTCTCTCGCTGGCTTTGCTCTCACCCTTCGGTGGACCTCATCAGCTATCTTCGTAGCCCCTTGATTTAAGATTACCATACGGGCGGCCCGTTATATAGAGTTAATGATGGCTCCGGATTCGAAGTGTATACGCTGATTGAAACACGGCCGGTAATTTCCGGTTATTTGGCGAATACTGTTGCATGCGATGGGTAGTGCATTATGTTTGCTGGGTGCCGGCCCGTACTGTGGCGGGCGAGTTACATGGGGCGAAACAATGAGGAAAACTATGCCCGATCGGAGGGAGCGAAGGTATTGTTGGGATATGCATATACGATACATTTCATACGAAATCCCCGACAAAACGTGGCCCGCAACTACCCTGTTTCATTTGTTGCGTGCAGTTTACGATGTTTACGCCTCCGTGGTTGTGCTCGTCGATTTCCTTCCCTCCGCGCCACACCCTCCTTCTCATAATTATACGTACGAACAGTATCCGCGGCCTTAACCAAAACATTCCTATCATTCGACTTTCCGCAAAGCCGTGTCTCAGTCGCATATCATAGACGAAAAAATTAACATTAACAAAGCGCATGATGAATTATTTTCATGGAAACAGATTCATCTTTTCCCAGAATTCAAAAGAAACGAAACGCGCTACCGTGAGAAAAATACAGGAGGTGAACGACAGTTATACGAGCTACTTACGTTGATGAGCTCGAACTTCTCGGCATCCAGCCTGAAACAAAAATGATAAATGGAGGTTTAGTTTTTTCGTTGAATACGAGTGGCTCTAATACAAAATTATTCAATTTCAAGATCTACACGAAGTAACTTCGCGAAGATTTGTACGTACTCTTAGTTTATCATTTACAATAATTTCCAAAACAGATTCATGCGTTTTTATTTTATTCGAATTCACTCATAGTTTTTTTTTCATTTGTCGCGTGGTGTACGCAGCAACAGATACGAATCGGTTGCAATTTGTGAAGTCGTATGAATCAATGGGAGAGAGGCATGGTGAGAGGGGTTCCGAGATTCAAGGTGTAATTCTGGAGCGGGGAAAACGGTGTGTACGTGAACGCGGGGCGAACAAGCGACCCGTGGCTTATTGTCCCAATAAGAGAAAACTATTTTCCTCGACTGCTGTGGAAGCCCAGGTCGCGTATGAAAGCTCCTGTGGTGGTCGGAGACCGTACTGTTCGGAGTGACCGTGCTGCAATCGTCTACTGGACAGAAACTATATAGCTGTTCACTAGAAGCCAATTCTGAAAGTTGGTGTTGGCGAGGTTCTCTCTCTCTCTCTCTCCCTCTCTCTCTCTCTCTATCACGAAACGCATCTCCAACGGGGAAACTAATTTACCAACTAATTTTCGAAATAGGAATTTAGAATAGAGAGAGAAAGCCGGTTCGGTGATACTCATGAAATTACGTTCACCCGGGAACATTATAACGCCGTAGGCTATATCTACGTGTATACAATAAAATACTTATATAGAAAGGATTCTACCGGTGATTTCGTAAAGTACGTAAAATCAATTCGCTGAATTCATAAAACTCCTGCGGCCACAATCAAATCAGACGACCAAATTGTTTATGAAAATATACAGTAGACTATAAAATGTTTTACGACTGATAACAAAACAAAGAACTAATCCCTGGAATTTCAGGTTTCGTTTCAGGAACGGGATATCGTAGGATTATAAATGTATGAAGTGCTCGAAGTTATCGCGATAGTCTCGATGAGGATAAGAAAAATGTACATATACGAAATTGGAGAGACGAGGCAATTTTTTTTTTCATAAAATAATTAGGGGAATTTCCAAACGCATCGATCTCTTTTTCCACTGTAAGGTTCTCAATGTGGTGGTTTAGGGGACCTCGAATTTCCCCCATAAATTAACGCTCATCAACGTGAGAAAAGTGCTTCTCGGCCGTCACGACGAGATGAAAAAACTGCTACCCTAATAAATCCCCACCTGTTCGGTATACCTATCTTACACCCTCAGTACTTCAATTATAATAATTCATCTCTTGCGGAATGAAGCCATTTATACCTAACGTAGGGTGCTGCTTTACGTACCAGGACGAGAAAGTTTAGTTCGACCGACATACTCCGCTTCGTTGGATTATTCTCGAATGCATGTATGTACATATATATATATATATGTATATTCACATAAGTATATAGACCTCAAACATATAATATACGTAGATTTTGTCGAAACGGTTCGGTGCCCGGACATCTTATACCTACACAGGGTATACGTAGTAAAATGAGAAAGAGTGTATATACCCATGGTACAACAGGTTCTTACACTCATTACCTCGCGGGTTTTCGATTGGCAATGCTTATTATAATAGGTTCGTAGATACGTAGAAAGGTATTAGTCCGTTTGACGGAGATCGAAATGTGCAATCTGTATTTATGAGAATAATCATGAGTAGCAGGAACATCAGAGAGCCACTGAACTTTTGACGAAAGGTGTTTCAAACCATGAAAAAGCAACACTGCCAGATGGAGTCAATAAATAAGTAGCCCCCGTTTTATTAACCCTTGCAACTCGTAAAATGTATGTAATGCAATGCATAATATCGCAATGTCTATTTCGTTCTCTAGAATCAGCTTGAAGTAAATTCAGAAACAAAATTATAGTTGCCCTTTTCGACTTCTCAGGCGTTCGTAGTGCAATTTGCCAGCGCGACCATCTTCCATTTTTGTGATATATATTACTTTAATCCGCTTAGTAAATTATCGCTTTAATTTTCATCAGGTTGCCGCGCGGGTTATTTTTTATTAGGTGCCACCTCCGACGTGCCAGAGAGGTTCGTTCGACCGACACCTCGAAATACCTTAAATTCAATTTTCATCAATGAATCATCCACATACCGACTGCAGCTGTACTTGGTTTTTCAATTTCTTGTAACGAAGGCAAGAAGATTACCGCAGTAGCGCTCATTAGAAATGTGGCACGGAGACCATCATAATTCGCACTTTTTCTTAAAATTCTCTCGGTACTTCGACGTTACCTTGTCTAATCTGGTGATCTCTCTTGCGTTCATCAGTTTGAGCTGGAACACCGGTAGAGAAGTTAAATTCCATTTCACTGTCCCGTATACCTATATATAGTTCACCGTCCCGTACTTATATACGGGTTGATTCAGATCACCCGTACACCCCTTTAGTTCTGAAATGGAACATTTTAGAGAAAAGTGTTTCAGACAAAAGTTGGCTGATTTAGAAGTTGCCATCTTTTGAACATAAAACCACCCCCACCCCGGCATCTCCTCACATGGAGAACGGGTGATTTTGAAATTCCAAATGGCAATCTCCATCTTTTATCTGAAATATTTTTTTATCCGGTGTCACCCCGACCCTTCGAACGCCTGTAAGAAAAAACCTCATTCTGCCATTTTACGCACTTCATGATGCCTCACCGACAGCCTTGAGGAAAAATCGGAAGAGAAAAGAATTGTTTGGTCTTGAGAATGACATTGGTTAGACACTGAACCCCCCTTACCCCCTTGCGCGAGGTGGGGGTGACTTTGAAATTTCAAATACCTCCTGGATTAGCATTACCCTACACATCATTTTTAGCCCATACAAATATTGAAAACATTGTAAGGGATTAATTAATAAGACTGTGATATTCGAAGCAAAATGACGATCAAAGGAGTCAACTGGTTCGATTGAAATTCGATAAGGTTAAGGAGAATATTCCATGGCACGTTATTTGATAATATTTCTAGATACGTGCGTACGCGCCGGGACCTCGCGTGAGTCTATCTTCTCTCGATAATCCGGATCGGCTCTCGACCCATACCTCAGATACATACATTATTAGACATAGTACACTTATAAACGACACCACACTCTCAGAATACGTCTCGAAGTTTCGAGGCTTACAACATGGTGTTCAACAAAACCTGTAATAATTTCAGAATACTTTGTGGGCACTCCGAAAAGGATTATAACAATTTCGGAAGAATACAAAAAAGGTAGATACGGGCGATGGAAAAGCGAATGAGCTATCATTATATACAGCAGACAGGAAACGAAACCCCGCAGAACCCGTTGTGGAAAGAGTAGCAGGATAAAACGATTTTAATCCTTGACAGTTCCTTACCCGGGAAACATCATCCCTTAGAATGAGTCTAGCAAATTTCGAAATACAACGACCGTTATTCGCCACATATGCGCGTACGTTGTGCAGGATTCGAGTTAGAATTGTTACATATTATTTAACCCTTTGACTGCTACAGGCGTATATATACGATCTCGCGAGTCTATCAATGTATACGACGGGCGATGTTCTCTGCATTTTTTCGCCTTAACACCTTTACTGAATTACCAATTGAGTCAACATGGAATCTATCGTCCTATGTAGCATAGCAACTAGATATCGGCAACTGTTTTAGTATTTTTCGGCAATTCTTTCAGTATTGTTTGGTAAATCTTTCAGTATTGTTCTGTCCATTCGGCTTATTTAGAATAAATAACTCGTCGATACACTGGTTTCCTTAAATTGTTTCTATTATCTTTATATTATCTTTAGTCTTTCATTATCGTTTTATTATCTTTGTTATCATTACGTTAAAATTTTCAAAATAAATCCGTTCCTCGTTATCAATTTCGGACTTTCTCCTGAATATTTAATTACTGATTATTATTGAAGGAATGTACAAATTAAGTTAAGTAAATCAAAATAGTTTAAGAAGCCACTGAAAATAAATAAGTAAATGGATATTGTTAATGTGCAGTTATTATCTTTAAAAATCGTAAGAATGGTACAAATTCTCCGGTTAGACTAACTTCTGAACAAATAAGTTTAGGGCATCCCTGACAAAATCAACCGCGTTTCAACCACGTTTCGTTACACGCTTTACCGCATTTCAAGTAGGTGCCAAGCGCGTTTTGAAACATGCTGAAGCATGTAACAAGCATGTGAATTCGAACGCAACCACGTTTCAGGTACCTACACACTTTACTGCGTACCAAGCGCGTTTCGAAACGTGCTTGGTACGTGCGTTACCGTGTACGCGGTACACGCTTGGCACGCGCTTGACACGTGGTAAAGCCTGTAACGAAACGTGGTTGAAACGCGGTTGGTACACACTTTGCACGTGGTACTGTCTAGTCTGAAACAGGCTAGTCACACGATTGGTACACGCTTTACTACGCTTCCGTACTACTAAATTTAAATACAAATTTGTAATTTAAATAAATTTAAATAAAAATAAAAATTATCCTCAAGTATTAGTGTTATATTACTATCGTAATAAAACACTGTAATATAATAAGCTGTAAATAGACATAATATAGATATAAGATAGACGTAAACTGTAGAAACTTCATCCTTTTCGGAATAGTGCTTTCCATCGCGGTCGAGAGACTGATTATTTCGGCAAAGCGCTCACGTTTATAATCCCAATGGGGCGTCGCTGCGTGCGCGAAAAACACGGGATAGCCATGCGCTACCTATCGGCCGCGAGTAATACTGAAAGCATGTGACAAACGTGATTCAAAACGCTGCTGAATCGCACTATTCTATGGGAGAACTCCGTGTCGGCGGCACGCGAAAAAGTACGTTTCAACCGTATAACGAAACGTGGTTGAAACGCACTATTCTGTGAGAGAAGTCCGAGTCCACGGCACGCGAAAAAGTACGTTTCAACCGTGTAACGAAACGCGCTTGAAACGCACTATTCTGCAGCCAAAGTCCGTTTCAAGTGTGTTCCCTCAACGAAACGTACACGAAACGGACTTGGCACACACTTCAAACGTACTTTTCCGTGGCAGGTTTTTGTTCTTGTCTTTTTATTATATAGATGTATATCCTAGAAGGACTCTGCAACTCTGTCCTGCGATGAACCACAAGGATACCAGTCGGGCGCAAGTATATTGTTCTTTGTCCTTTCTATAATAGACACTTTTAAGACATTTACCAATGCTTAGATACAGAGGAAGGATGTAGGAACCCGCCATACCCCCATTTTTACAGCGCAGAGTCGCGAAAAAACGTCGAAAATCCGGAAGGGCAAACGTTTAAATAATATGCAACAATTCCAACTCGAATCCTGCACAGCGTACGCGCATATATGGCAAAGGACGGTCGTTGTATTTCGAAATTTGCTAGACTCATTCTAAAGGATGGAGTTATCCGAGCAAGGAAATGTCGAGGATTAAAATCGTTTTATCCTGCTACTCTTTCGACAACGGGTTCTGCGGGGTTTCGTTTCCTATCTGCTGTATATGATGATGTCTCATTCGCTTTTCCATCGCCCGTCTCTGCCTATTTTATATTTTACCGGACTTGTAATCCTTTTCAGAGTGGCCAACAAGTATTCTAAAATTATTAGAGGTTTTGTTGAACACCATGTTTTTCATATTTTTATGACCAAAGTTAAGGATATTTTTCTTTGCAAGCTGTGGAATTTCGAAAATGCCCAAATTTTGATCATCTCAATTTCAACCCTTATTACATGAATTATGAGGAAGATGGAATATAAAATTGTGCTGAGTAAAAACCTCTTTTATGTGCGTCCCCTACTGCATACAAACTTTAGCAGCCATATATGGCTGCTAAAGTTTTTAGTTTTTTTTCAGTATGTTAAAAGATTTTGTTTTCAAAACTAACTTTGAATCCTAATTGTACATTTCTTCATATAGCGCAACGTATTTTTTGTTGTCGCAAAGCAAAGCAATAAACAAAATCTGTTAACGTAGTGAAAGAAAAGAAATTTTAGTAGCCATATATGGCTTTGTATGCGGTAGGGGGTTAAGAGCAATGCTCCAACAGTATGAAAACAGTGGACAATGTATTTTACGCTCATATAAAAAGATTCGTTGACTTTCAGTCGGTCAAAAAATGATCAATGTTACGCGGAGAAAAATAAATGAATGTCCTGTATACGCGGGTGGCAACTAGCCGCATCCAGGTGCCAGAGTGTAGCCATGGTGAAATCCAGCAAAAGGTCATACGGGCCACGTGGTTGCCCACGAACGACTCTCGGATAGAGATTTTCACAGTTCCGCACTCGGGATCTCGAAAGTATGTATCTCTCGTAAATTATCGTTGCGGTATGTTTCATGCTGTGTAGCGAAACGTTGGCTTCCTGTGTTCCTCGTCGGTTTCCTATTTATTATGGTTACATCTGAGTTAGAAAATCTTTGCAATATCGCTAGTTAACCATACGTTAAATGTGTTATATTAATTACAGAACACAGGTTGCCGACCGGTCTCTGAATTTGACGAACACTGAAAAACAGAAGGGCCAAACTGAATACTTATTGCAAATACTATTGTTTGGACTTTGAATGGCGCTTCAACATTTTTGGTATAAAAAACGGCGATGCGATTCGAATATCATCATCCACTTTTCTGCAACACTTGTTTATATGAAATAACTCTGGACATGGATGCGGCCACGTCCGTTGTATATGTCATATCGATGACGTGTTCATTGATGAAGTCATTGAAAAGTTCTTTGACGAAAAAAACAAGTCGTCGCCCGTAACGAAATGCAGGATAAAGGGTGGGCTTATTGATTTTATCTCGAAATATTCGTTTATTTTTTCTATTGAACGTGAGTTTCGATACGAATTCGCGTGTTTTTTTGAGATTTGGACTGAGACACTATGTACAATTCAGGATAGCTATGAAAATATTCTTTATAATTTCACTAATATGAACGAAAGAAGGGACGTGTCTTTTCACTGGGGGTTTCCGTTGGGAAACTATTGTCTCTCGCCGTTAATTGTTTGAAAGGAAATAATTTTATCTTTGAGACGAGGTTCGTTATAGCTGCGAGCCGATTAAAGGTTTTTAACGAAAAATGCCACATTCTACCAAACTCTCAAACAATAAAACAATTTCAACGTGCTTAAAAACCCGGTGTACCTTTCTGGCGGCCAAATGTTTTATAACTGCGTTTTTTCCCCAAAAGAGTGCAAGTACGCGAAAATGTAGGTACGCTCGTGTACGGAATGGCAATTATTGACCGAACTATCTCGTGATACCGAGGACCCAATGAAAATGTACGCTTCATATTTGTATGAACTTTCAGCCCAGCCAAAGGTACGAAACCAGATTGGTTCGTATATTTTATTGATTCTCATATAAAAAATTAATTCAATTACATTAAGTAACTACTATCAATTAATCAACTACAGTGGATAACCCGTGCCTCTATTATCCATTTTTCTCGATAATCTGTGCAAAGCTCAACTAAAAATATTAATATATTGTTTAACCCCCACTAACTTTTCAACGATGATCCACTCGCGTCCCTCTTTTTCTAACTTTTTCTACTTTACTTGATCTCGTAGTTTTTGTCTATGATGCCGGTTTTAGTCGGCCAACCGGCGGAACACAACTTTTCCATTATCATGCGGTTCGTTGGTCGCCTGGGTAGTGTGCTCGGATTCCCTTGGGGAACGAGGGATTGCGAGCTGCGGTAGCGTCTCGATGTCACGTAATTAAAGGAAAGGTAAACGTATTTTGACCTTCAATGCCTCACCATTATACATATATGACACAATGAAACCTTCGAAAGTCTAGCCGCCATAAAAAAGCAGACTCAGAAATATATAGTAAGCCCTACACCGGTATAGTTACGTACATAGGCGAGCCGTGGGTCAAGGGGCCGGTCGCACTCGCCATTTTCATTTCACCCGGCCGAGCAATTTGCAGTTTTCCACGACGGTGATTAAAATGCTTAATCTGTACGCGCGAACGGCCGCATACCCTTCTAACTTCGAACACCACCGCCCCATCTCTGGCTCAACATGCACACTGCATGTTGTATGTATAATCGAGTGCAGTGGTCCACGCTATCAGCGGTTAAACCCCCACCGGAGAGGACAAGAGAGAGTATTGCGCAGATGGTGGGAAAGAGAAAAGTAAGAAGAATGCGTAAATGTGAAGAAGGTCGCTAAAGGCTCCCAAGACGAGTCTGGAATGGTTACTAATACTAATACTCCGTCGCATCAATTAAAAATTATCTTGTCAGATAAATTTAAGAACATTTATATATCGTATCGTTCGTAAAACTCGTCATACTTTTGTTTAATTAACATGAAATCTGGACATAAGAGTGAAAACGATAATTAATAAAGAGACGAATATTTTTGCGTTAAAAAGTCATCATTAATGGATTCGATACATGCCAACTCGATTATCGAATACTAAACAAGTTTATGCGGATTTGAAATATAACGAAAACTTTTGTCTGAGAGAACAATAATAAAATAGATGCTGAATGATGTAACAATACATCAATGTATAAATTCTTTTAAATCGTCTTTTTATTGGGCAACTTCGGCTTCGCTGAGGTATCGTATATCCTTGACACCCTGTCCCGATATACGCCAGTGAAATCTTATTATTTTATACACTGTATACACTAGCGGCGAAAAGTTTCCGGACAAAAGTTGAAAAGAGTGCCGGAACGGTTTTTTATGCCATTTCACCGGTAGTTGGCCTAGGCCAATTTAACCAACGTCATTTTTAATAGAAAGGATTTACCTTCATTTTGGCTGTTTTAAATTTTGTTTACGATTTTTTGTACAATTAGCACCCAGTTTTGAAAACGACCATTTTTTGTCGTTTTTTTGTTCTTTTTTGAGTGGACCCCGTTTGTGGTAAAACATTTTTTATCGCATTTATTTAACCAAAATCGTAAAGGGGGAAGTCTAAGCTTCAATTTCGTTTTCTAGAACATTTTCTACGATTCTTTCCCCAAAGATATTTCGTTTTTTGAGAAAAAATAGACAGTTTGAAAATTGCTCCGGAGCACGAAAACGATAAGGTTGACAACAAAACCTCAAGACGGTTAAAAGTTGTATTACTTTTTGTTGAGTTCACGCGAATTTTTTTAGATTTTTTTTTCGAAATTTGTTTTTCATCTATTTCCGGTCAAAGTTCGATTGATCTTAATACCATGAAAATAATATAATTCAATTTTTTACTTACATATTAAACTTTGGTCTCGTCGAAGAAACCTCTTCTCGCCGACAGCACGCTTTTCACCACACGCGGCATCCTCTCCACTAGTCTTTGGAATATTTCTCGGGGTGTTTCTTTCCAAGATTTCCAAGAAGAAAAGTGGTGAAAAGCGTGCTGACGGCGAGAGGAGGTTTCTTCGACGAGACCAAAGTTTAATATGTAAGTAAAAAATTGAATTATATTATTTTCATGGTATTAAGGGGTCACGTACAGTTAGAATTTTCAAAAAATCGATTTTTGTTTTTTTACATTTTCTAAAAGTAGCACATTTGAAAAGTATTCTGTGAAAATTTTAGACGAATCCGACTGTTGGGTATGGAGATATGTAACTTTGAACGGAAATTTTTCTTCTGCATGTAAATCGTACTGAAAACTTTGAATGCGTTTTTCTCGAAACTATGTTTTCGAACACGGTGATCACTGTACCTCGGAAACGGCTTTACCGATCGACTTGAAATTTTGCTCACTTTTTCTAGACATAATTGTCCTCCGGATGAACGAAGGATTTTTCTACGCGATTATTATTTTTTTTTTATAGCTGAAAATGTGAGCAAAATTTGGGTCGAAAACACAACTTTGACTTCCAACATCCACCATTTTGTGAAAAATCATAAAATTTTCAAATCCTTCGATCAACCGGAGCATTATGTCATTAACTAATGATCCCTACTTTTATTTTGATTTCGGACGATCCGGTGACGAGCTGCACTGATCACCGCGGAGGACCTTTTTTTTTGGGACCCCTACGTTACGTGCGGTTATGGAAAAATTTCTGCATATTTTGCAATGAAAAAATTGTATTATTTACTTAAAATATATGTCTTTTGTATGGAAAAAGATTTACGATTAATTATTTAAATGTGTCCCCAAAAAAAATTCGCAAAAAACCCCTTTTTTCGAAGTCCTAACTGTACGTGACCCGTTAAGATCAATCGAACTTTGACCGGGAATAGATGGAAAACAAATTTCGAAAACAAAATGTGAAAAAAATCTCGTGAACTCAACAAGAAGTAATACAACTTATTATCATCTTGAGGTTTTGTCGTAAACCTCATCGTTTTCATCCGCCGAAGCAATTTTCAAATTATATATTTTTTCGTAAAAAAACGAAATATCTTTGGAAAAGACATCGTAGAAAATTGTATATAAAACGAAATTGAAGCTTAGAATTCCCCCTTTATGATTTTGGCCAAAGAAATGCGTTTAAAAAAAATGTACGATAAACGGGGTCCACTCAAAAAAACGACAAAAAAACGACATAAAATGGTCGTTTTCAAAACTGGGTGCAAATTGTAAAAAAAATCGTAAATTAAAAAAAAAGCCAAAATGAAGGTAAATCCCTCCACTTTAAAATGGCATTGGTTAAATTGGCCTAGGTCATCTACCGGCAAAATGGTATAAAAAACCGTTCCGGCATTCTTTTCAACTTTTGTTCGGAAACTTTTCGCCGCTAGTGTATAGCAAAGTAGAAAAAGCGCTGGAGCTTAAAGGGGTTTTTCTCCAATCTTTTGTAGCGTATATGGACGTTACTATTCCTACTTCGGCCTTCGCGTTGATCCCACTCACTTTTCACCGCCCGCCCCTTGCACCACATCTATTCCCATTTATATTCATAGAGCTGGCAAGCAATTTTTAAATATTTATTGGTACGACGACAAGATAGTGTATAGGACAACGGGCCATTTCATGACGATCGGTGTTATTTGGTTACCAAACTACATCTAGATATATATATATATATATCTGTCCTGATAATTATAACAATATAATAAGTGTATACTTCGTGCAGTTATGAACGAAACTGCGATAGTTTGTAAATACATCTCACAATGAGGGACAAAGAATGCAAGGACATCACTTTATCGTGGGAATGGAAGTCATTCATAACGCGCCTGACCAAACCAGGCGGTTACTACTGAAAAGTGCACTTGCAAACTATACATGTATCATGTATGTATCGCGCAGATGTTCATAACATGTATAGGCAAAAGGCTCTTATTAATGGCATTGCCACATGACCCATGCAATTTTACGATGGGAAACTTGACAATATATCGTCAGGCCCAGCGACTTTCCTGCATATTTGATCGATGAAAACACTACCATATATTCTTCTGTTTACAGGATCGTACAGATGCAATGAAACCCAGCTAACTGTAAGCTTCACATTTGGAATAGACTGTTAGACTAGCCGTATAGGCGTTATAAACGTAAACATGACAGGAGTATTCTCACGATTAATAGGCCTAAATGTGATTAACAATAATAAGGTATTCAAATAATGAGTTCTGGGTATGAAGAACGAAGAGGCGAAGATGAGGTCGACGTGAGGCCTCATAGGCATAGACACTTAATATATTCGCAATAAATATATACATTCTGCCATTCGACAAAATGGAAAATTATTGTATTTTTCTTTGCAAATGTCCCTTATACCATACAACGGTTTAACTGTGGTTTTCAAAATAGAAGCATCGGTATTGATAGTAGTTAATAGCGTTCGGTCGTAAAGGTCGTGGCTTAAACAACGTAGTAGTATAAATGATGTAGAGAATCTGCTCGTAAACCAACTAATATACACGAATATATAATTGAAGCCGTCAACTGGAAGGATTTTTCGTCGGCTTCAGCGATTCGGCGTTTTTCATTACGGTGCACTCGTCATCCAGAAGATCAAAGCACCATCGACTCATAATCTCGTTTTACAATTATTTATTTTGATGAGAGTGGAATTTTATACACACAGCTATGTATAGGAAGTGCACGAACTTACTTTGCCTCGTGGTGCTTTTACCCGCAATGCCTTTCTAGTTATACCGACGATGTTTTTTAGGCCATCGGTAAATCAGTTTCCCGGTCAAAGAAAAACGAAACAACAAATCAGATTTTCACTTTAAAAAACAACACGGTGTTTCGTTTGTATATATTGCATATTTATACGTACGAGACGCGGCCATGCCTTCTGCCATGCTAGAGAGAGGATCCGACTCGATTCTCAATACCAGCACAGCAAACGGCCTTGCTGCGCGCTTGCGTTGTACCGATTAGGTAGAACTCTGATTTAGGATAGTTAGTAATGGCCAGTACGGCACGATGGGGTGAGAGAGGGAAGGAAGGGGTTGAAACAGAGACCAAGCGGCAAACCAGACGTCGCGCGACCTCCCTACCGAACCACTTCATATACACATTCCCGTAATATCCAACGAAATATGGAAGCACCAGATAAATTGTAGTAGCAATTAGTGGCGGTTCGCGATAAAACCCATAAGCCAGAAGTCGAGCTCGACTCTTGTCCACTCCGTACTGCTACGTATACTGTATGCCATGCTAGCTATAGTGTCGTTTTATAATCTTTATTCGCGTATATGTATACATATATTACGTGCTGCAATTGTAAATGTACGTCTCTACAGTATTTAGTTGAAACGTTGATCTACATGAAATTGTATACAGGTTGTTAGGTAACCATCAACACAGAAAATACGCAGCTAGCTGGCGTCAGTACGAGCAAAATGGTTATTTTTAAAGTGTCCTGCGATGAAAATCGGCCGAGATATTAATTCGTAAAGTTAAAAAGTTTAAACAATGCTATCGAGCCTCCTGCGAGACTCAGCGTTAGTTTATTAATTGCTATTTTGTTAACATCTATAAAAAAAGCAAAAATCTGTGAAAAAAAAGTCCTGATCGGAGCTTGAACGATTGCATTACTAGGTTAAGCTTGACCTTTCCAACTTTAATGGAACTTTAATTCCAACTGAATTCCAAAAATGTTTTGTTTGTAGTGACGCCGACTATCTGGATATGTTTTGTGTCTTTATTGATGCCTAACACTCTGTATAGCTAGATGTAATTGGCTTATCAGGTTATAGTAAAAGGGTAACCATGAAAGAATACCAATGCAAGTTCCCCGCTCTTCAAATGCTGGCATCTCGTTTCTACCTGTCAACTCGTATTCCTGAAAAGATGGGGATTTCATTACGAAATTGTGTTAGTTATTGATACCATATGTAACAGGGAACAATACCTATTTAACAACATAATTAAACAATTGATATTTTCAGAGGTAATTTTCAGTATTTGCTAGGAAATAATATTAAAATTTATTTTACCCGCTAAATACTAATGTAACATTCCTACTAGAAATATTATTTTTGCTCTAGAGATGAAGATGGACATATTTCGAACGCTGTAGACACTTAAACGAAAATATGTTACTAATATTACAAATACGAAAGTACGTTTGGATGGTTGTGCCTCAATCATGATATACCGGGTGAACGGATATCAACGAAATTTGGCACACAGATAGACTATGTTCTGCAATAGGACAAAGGCTGAGTATATTTTATTCAAAATAAAAAATAGTGATCCGTAAGATAATTAAGTTTTTATGACCAATATAACAAATATAGATGTAGTGGCAGTGCCGCTCGCGGCCGACGGGTGGCGTATGTCCATCCCGCTTATCGCAAGCGAACCATCCGTTCGCTGGAATTGTAAATGCGTAAGCCATACACAAAAATATTTATGCAGAGGGTTATGTTTTTATTTATTTTTACCTAATGCTGTGTGAAAAATGTAATGTGCAAGCCACGCTATACTAAGTGCTAAGACAAATGCATCATCCATGCAACCTTACGTGTTTCGATTCGAGATGGGAAACTAGAACGAAGGAAAGATTGAGATGGTTACCGAATCATACAAATATGTATTTACTCGGTGGCGTATCAATTATTCAGGCATTCTCGTTGCCGTGAAAACCCGGCTTTGCAGCAAAGCCAACAATGGACAGTGCCAGCAAGTCAAGCTCTCAGGCTATATATCGAGAGAGACTAAACGAGGAGACAGGCGAGCTCAAGGGTGTTGGCGCCCAAGGTTCCCGGTATGTGAACATACAAGGGTCATTATTTCGGGTTTTATGGAAATGTGAAAGTCATGCACACCGGCACATAGTCTCCTCTGGCAGGCAAGCGAAGCATTAGATTCAGAAGGGTTTCTCTTTTAGAGCCGAAACGTCCGCGCTGGCAGCGAAGCCCACAGACATCCGTTACTATATGTGCTCTTCGCGGGTTTTACCAATTTGCATTATATCCCCATTGCTAACGTTACATGCGTGGACCTTTAATTACGCGAGAGAATCGCTGGACTAATAACAGAAATAAATACGCATAGCCACGCGTTAATGAAGTAGGTACATGTTTGTACGATCAGTTTCCACTATCAGGCATCGATCGATTACACTTTCATTTTAGTTTGTCAAACTATTGTTATACTTGTATGTTTTTGTCCTGATAACCACAACAATATAACTGTATACATTGAGATTATGAATAGAAATTCAATGGTTTTAAATATATATGTTGGATAAAAAATACAGAAAGGCCGGTCTTGCCCCTAGCCTATAATCCGCTTATTTCAGATCTGACCAAACCCCAACTCTTACTACTATGTATCAGCATTATGAGCTACATATGTATTACATATATATATCACCAAGATTCATACATACAGGGTGTCCCACGCAACTGTAACTGGCCGTACCTCCTAAACGGTCGGGAATAGAAGGAAATGTTATTGATAAAACTTGAATGGTATCAAGTGGTGCATAATACTAAACTATGTGTATGCACTTTTGTGCATCGGTCCATCCAAAAAGTGCAACGGTACTTTTTTTTACCAATCGATGCAGTTTTTATGCTCTACATAAAAGTACTAACATACTTATGCCCTAAACTCATTCATTAAGAAATTATCGTAGCCAAAAATTCTCGAATTATTTCGATCTCTCGGCAAGTGTTCAAGTAGGAGTACCTACGTTATGTATTCCAATGTATTACAATGTTTGGAAACATGGAACATTAGTAATGTGTTGCGTAACATCAAGAAGCGGATGGAAAGGTGCTCGGACTGCAATGGAGGACCGTTCGAACACTTATTGCAACGTTGAACTTTTGGCTGAACATACGAAACTATGTCCACACAAATAGGTTCGTATTGTGCACCACTTGATACCATTCGGATTTTACTAATAACATTTCCTTCTATTCCCAACCGTTTAGAAGGTATGGCCCGTTACAGTTGCGTAGGACACCCTGTATATATCGGTAATAGGCTCTTACCGATAGGATTGCCGAACGGCCCTTATTATTTTACGAAAGCTAACTTGAGAACGCATGGTTGGGCCCAGGTATATTTATCCGCTGTTGACCGACGGTTACACTACCTTGTACTATTGAAGGCTGCGGAATTGCTGTGATGTAATCGGGCCAACCTCTCAAACGGGTGGACTATCGCCGTTCACTAGTTCCGCATGTACGGAATATTGCACAAGGTATGTAGCCGTTACGCGTATACACACAGATTCGTGGAAGCTTAGTCATGAGTTATGGCGACCGGGAAACGCGGGGAAACCCGAACGGTCGCCCGTGGTTAATTATACGGTGGGATTAGCTTGACCTGCTCCACCACTAACCAACCCTTATAATTTTCTCGAGGGTTCGAATTTGAGTGTAAAGCTGGTATTCAGTCGGCATACGAAAAACTCCCTTCGTTCCATATGTTCCACACCCTTGTTCGTAAATTACTCATAGTAGGCTCACTGCCTGGTGACTATCCTGGGATAAACATTTTGGAAGATGGGCATAGACTTTTGCTAATGCTGAATTTATATGCGAATGAAAATTATATTACGATGCGTACGATGTCGTTGGGTATGAAACGATATCTGAAAACGTACTCAATTATATTGATACCTACACCGATGGGAAGGAGAATATCGAACTCTATCTAAAAGTATAAACTACAGTTTCTCATTTTAATGGAAGTATTATGTTTATGATACAAAAATATTCCAATCAGTAAAAAAAATTGTCACCGCGAGACGAATCTTTCCTCAATTAATAATTAAAAACTCGAATACCCTTTGATGAAAAGAAAGGTATCGCGGCGATCGATAGAGGTCCGTTCGATCACTTCATCGGTATGTTTCTCTTGACGTTCTCCGGTGCAATTTTCCGTACAGAGCCTTGAGTAGAGGACCATTGAAAACGATTGGACTTTACCATCGAACTCGTGAATGTTTTTTCATTGCATTCCTGGTATAAATACAACTTTTTGTCATGATGTTTGTGACTGATGCGAGAAAAAATGAAAAAAGCGTTACTCCCGCGCTTGTTCGACTTGAAGAGACCTCCGGTAAAGCACTCTCTGACAATGGATATATCTTCGCGACAATGGCAACAATACTTGTCACCGATATTAAGGGTATTTTTTAGTCAAGACTCAGTGAGCACGGGAGACGTAAGTCAGCGAAATATCGGTCTTGAATTGTCACCCTGTGTGTTCTGAAACGAGATACGAGATATCCCTGGAGAGAAAGTAGGTAATTGCAACCTTTGACACTTTAACCCCAGGGACTCACGGGTTAGGGTATTGTCACTTCAGATCGGATTTCAAAGTGAATGGAACCAGGGAAGCTATTCTGAGAAGATCATTTTAAAAATGAGTTTGATCTGTGGGGGGGGGGGGGGGGTTGCGCGCGCGCGCGCGTGGGGGGTGTGAGGGTAAGGGATGGTTTAAGCATGCACAAGTAAAAGTGAAACGCGAGCCTGAAGTTTTCCTATTACTCGAGACTTTTCTACAATAACTTTCATCGTTCAAGTTTTAAAACAAGCAATCGTTATAATCGATGAAATGTAACGAACAATTAGCAATTTCGAAGCCACCCTAACTTTGTCTCCAAAAGATTAAATTTATGTTCAAAGCTCAAACTTTGAGCTCAACTTTTTCGGGTGAACGTAAATGTCTTTAGGATCTCGCAAGAACATCGTTAAGACATTCAACAGTAATACTAAAAAAGAAAAATTCTTGCTTGATAGGAACTCCAGAAGATGTCATACTTTGAAAATCCATTACGCGCGACTTATGGACTCGTATCATACAATCATTGCAGCATCGACTTCTAATGGAATTTTATCCCGTTCGTTTTATTTTTTGTCGGGTAAGAATTCCATTTCCCTGAAAATGAAAAAGAAAAAAAAAGCGAAAAGTATTATAAGACCTGGAAAATACGAATGCCCGTTAAAGAAACAACAGAGAAGTATGTGAAAAAAGAAAATCGCGAAGCGAGCATCGTGCATGGAATATCAGCGCTCGTATCGATGCCTATAGAGAGAGCCTTCAGCAAATCTAACGTAGAGACTGCTTTGAAACTCGGTCGTGAGATATCGTTTCGCTACTACGACACGTTGGCCCGCTCTTTCACCTCTGCCAGATACATTTGTCGGTGTATACATATAGAGAACTGTAGTGTAGATAAGTATAAAGAACAGCATTTCTGCTACGTCGCAGGAAGTCGAATCCATATTTATTCATACACCAGCTCTCTACGTCGTAGCGCGAACCAGAGAAGACGTTCGTTTCCGCAATAGCGCCTGGTGAAAGAGTCTCAGAAGGTGGCGGAGATCAAAGTTCTCGCTGAATTCTTTTTATCATTGAAATAATCCGCTTATTGTTGTACCACTCACAGTCGCCGAGTAAATGAGTGCAGTGATGGAAGATAATGGTACAATCAAGCATGAGCATGAGACCTGTAAAAATGAATAATTTAATGTATGTTGTCAATCATTTGGATTAACGATCACTTGACCATGTTCCATGGGTATTAAATCTTCATTTTGCATCAAAGTACATCGAAATTGTTTAAATCCCTAATGAGGGAATAGGCTCGAGCTCTTTTTTGAAACGTTCTCAAATCATAATATTTCTAGTCATAATGCCATCCCACATATGTTACATTCTTTTTTAACGTGTCATTGTAAATAAAATGTTACATGCATTTAATGATATACTTTGCATGATATTGCCAGCCTATAGTCGTTGGAAAATCAATATTGACGAATTGCGTCTTCGTATAACACGTATTAGTTACAACAGAAATATTTCCAAAGAAATCGAGGATAAGAAATTACCGAAACTGAAAAAAGAGTTGAATTCAGCACGCTTGTCAAACAGCAGACATACGATGTACCTACATTCACGTGAGAAGCAGAATTTCTAGAGGTAGTCATTGGCATTCTCGACATGCACAAAACAAATCTTCCGTCTGCCGGAGTGCAAAGACACTGGGCGGGTGGGTCCTTCAGACCTGCAAAATCCCGTTCCTCGCCAAAATAGCAAATGTAGCAGCATCGGCACAAAGCGAGGCAAAGCCATCGCGAACGATCCGATGCATGTAGAATTCGTGGAGAAGATATGGGCTGTGCATGACTCGGCGCAATGTCGCGTGTTTGTCACATAACGATGAAGAAGGCACGCCTTATCGCGCTTAGTATTCCACTCCTGCAGTCATCCACCAATACTCGACACTCGAGGTACTTTTCTGCTTGGGTTCTGGGTCATGATATATTTGCGCTGGTACGACTTTATATTCCTGGGAGTTGGAAAGAAATCTGCTCTCAAATCTGGAGATATTTGAAATTCTTGTAATTTTTGTGAGTCAAGACACCTGGCCCGGAAGTGAATTTTTCTAGCATTAAAATGCTGTTTTCTGCACACCTTGATCTTCATCCCTGAAATTGAACGGAATTCTCACACCTGGCTTTTGCGCCTGACATCCTGTACTCGGAGAAGTTGAACTGGCTAAGGCAATACGAAACAGCGAGAAAACACGATTATTATATTTCAGTTTTCTACCTGAAAAAGCATTGATCGTTTCCGCGGCTCGCTCATATGACGGACTGCCGACCTACATATGCTACGCAAAGGCACGTGTTATTGCCACTCTGCACTTTGATTCTGTGAGTTATTTTTTCATCCTCTTCGCACCCTACGACTATCGGCAATAAACTATTTCACGTTTGCTTTATGGACCATTGTTGCTACTTCGTGGTTTGCATAAATGTTTTATGGGGACTGATAAAGCAAAATTGGAAATCGCGAACCGATATTGCATATCGGAGTGGACATTCGAGCTTTTCCATCGGAACGATATGTAGTCCAGCCGCACTCACAAGTCGCTCGTTAAATTCGATCTCGACTATACATGCCCTCTGACCCTTCCACGTTATTATACCTTCTAGATGCTGCTGAGCCGAACGATGCGGCAACTATCGTCATAACCTTTCCACCTTAACGATCTTACCATCGTGCATCGCAATATCTTCGCCCATAAGGTTCTCGTTCTCGACCGAAGTTTCGATGGTACAAGGATTCCTCGGACATTGTTAACAATAATATTACTATAACTTTGGGATGTGCGAACGATAAATATTCAGAACCAAGCACACTGGCCGATAAATTTCGTGCGTTTCGCGTTCTAAACATTAGGGCAACCTAAAGGCGGCGATAACGACCGTTGCGAAGGATACGATCGATCGGATCATAAAAAATAAAATATCTTTTGTATTTGAATATATCGGATTGTATGATAAAATATATATTAATATAAACCGTGTTGGTAACAGAACCAGAAGCTGCTCACTGCTTTATTCAAATATTATGCCGTTCTTTGAAAACCTTCGAGAAACGTCGCTGCAATATCTTATGGTTTATAATTAATTCGCATGAGGAAACAGCGAAACGAAATATTCTCAGGTGCGACTGAAAACGATACGATATAGATATATATAATGCGATTAGACTCTACCTGAAGAGGTTCTTTGTCAAAGCGTGACAACGTACCATAGATCCGCATGTCTCGCCCACGAACATCACGTATACGAAACTACGCGCAAATAAAGCGAGCCGAAATACAAGACGGCTGGATTTGTCTTTTCGAGGATTTATAACTCGTAGCCTCGCCAGCATTTCACCCATGCCACAAAAGATAGAGGATGAGAAGCTCGGCTGCACTTCTACCCCAGTCATTGTAGTAGTTAGGCAACGGTGGTGGTAGTAAGAGGCTTCAGACTCTCAGGTGGTAGTTCCGGTCGGGCGAAGATTTGAGACAGAAGGTGATAGCACAGAAGGTTAGATAAAAAGGAGCGAACGCAGCACGAAGGTATCGATCTTCTTCTTCTTTGCTCTGTATACTACAGAGAGAGAGAGAGAGAGAGAGAGAAAAGAAAGAGAAAACAGAAAGCGGTAGAAGGAAAGGTGCATGACTCGAGTCTATCTCTGCTTTGGGTCTGCGAAATGTCTGTAAAAAAGGAATGGAATCAGGAATGGAAGAAAACGAAGAATTCAGGAAAAGGAAAGTACCGATGTTGTTTCATCGTGTCTCCCGAGTGTCTTCCGTCAGTCTTACTCGTATATACGTATACATCATGTATACGTATACGATATATTCTGTGGAAAAAAGAAAATCTAGTCACCGCGATGCTCACCCGGTGTACCGTAGAGAAGTCGTGGGGAACGATTCGATCGCTGCGGGTCACGGGGACATTGCAGACAAGTCAGATCATGCGGATAGCATTGGGGTCGTGGGTTCGCTTATACGTTTTGCTCGTGTAGCTTGACATATATAGTCGAATCGAGTGAATTTTCTCAACGACAATTTGTGAATTTTTCTTCTGCTTCCGTACCTCAACTAAAGCTCTCCCTGTCTCTCTCTCTCTCTCTCTCTATCTCTATCTTTAGATATATATATATATATATATATATATATATATCTTGCATCAGACTGCCTGCGCTTGTTTTCCGTCGATGCGACTTGGTCGTATACGTATATAGTATATAGCAATACGTAGGAATCGCCTCGACATTTTTCAGCCCCGCCCTTCTTCAACATCCGCGTCGTTGCTTCGCGACAAGTCGCAATGATAGCTAGGCGACGACGAGACGAGAGATTCTGCTTCGCTCTCACAAATCGATATCCAATGACGTTACAGCCCCGACGATGTCGCCACGAGCCGCATTTTTGTTGAGTCAAGGAAATGCGAGCTTCGAGTATGCACTCGTCCCGTCTACCGTATCTCGGTCAATAGACACCTCGATATCGCAACGGGTTAACTCAACGCCTAACCCTCGGGCGATGCTACGGTAGAGGTTGATTTGTACCTACGTCCTTTTTAGTTTTTATAGCTAAAACGCATCACAAATACTGTAAACTGCTACTCACAATGCACTCCGTACAGTTTCCTCCCTGTTGAAGTTGTATTCTTTATATGAGAGATACACTAAGTGCTGCGGTATTTCATACGAGTTTTAGTAGAACTGAAAAAGTCTCGACCGTACAATTGTCACGGAGGAATAAATGCATAATGAATAAAGCTTTGAAATGATTAGTTTTTTTTTAAGTTCGTTCGAACCTCGTAAATCCCAAGCTATCGGAAATTAAATAGCGAAAGTTAGGTAACCGTACAAACGGAGTAGGAAACAAAGGCATTTCTGATGAAAAATTGAAAAGTTTGTTTACCTTTTGACAGACGGTTATGTTTGTGTTTTCGTTATGACTGCAATATTCGATATATAAACAGATTAATAATTTTCACAAATATAATTTGTCACTCTTTATTCAATTCGAACATTGTGAATGAAAATTTGCATACCGCTTCGTCGTAATTTTGTTCTCGTATACGAAGGTCGGGTTGCGCTATGTGTCGCGGCAGATGGGGTAAAGCTTTCCGCTTCTCCCATCCATAGTTCACGTCTCACGGGAGATCGTATTCATCCTCCTTCACATCTTCTACATACGCGCAATAACAACGACGTTTTTAAAAAGCGTCTCAGCTCATTTGGGCTCAACCGATTCGATGCAACAGGTTCGCGCTCCAGTGAGAGAAAGCCGCATGAAAAGGCAGATATTCCCATACTTCACGTGGATGGATGCTCGATTGCTTAAACGAGGATGTATGTTTTGAACGAGAAAACTCGATGAACTTTGAACCATGCTGAATATATTTCCACAATAATCCTGATATATTTCTCATACACGATGATATCCTTCAAGTAAGTAGTAAAGTTCTATGTGAACTGGCGTAAGTACTGGCGGAAGAATGCGAGATCCGCCCAAGAATTGCGCAACAACGTGCGAGATATCTTCTTTCGTCTACGAGTCGGCGAAGTAGTTTCGCATTGTTCGCAATTCTTTCGTGAAGATAATAATGATGATACCATTGCTTCATCGTGAGCAGAGTTATATTTCCCAGACCGTATTTTTCTGCTACTCAACTCGATAACCGTCATGCGCAATTTTTTTTATATAATTATAAAAATAGTTTTTAAAGTTTCGTTGCATTGGTAGTAAGTTCTCTCTCAGTTTTTAATACTTCGGAGGTCGATAAATGAAAGTTATCATTATTCGTCCGTGCGAATTATCGTAATTGGTCCTTCGGGTTGAGAAATCTCGAAAATTGCTAACTATGGAAAAAGCGATTCCTCGTCCGCGTGATTCTCGACTATTTGAATCAGCTTATATAGAAACTGGGAGATCCTGCAGAAAATGATCAAGGATTGGATAAGGAGAGTTAGTGAGGTGGGCAATGATGTATTCAATAGCACACGCTATACATAGGATGGTTTGCTCGATAAATTTAACACAGATTATTTACGTGCATATACCCCCGTCTGGACGTTCAAATAATTTGTGTAAATTGATACGATTTTTGTACTTTATTCCAGTCATTCGTTTATTTTCCGAGTGGCCTTTTAATTTTTCACAAACAAGGATATGGTACTTGTATGGTGCTTGTAAGCGAATTTGTTAAAGGATATGATACTTTAACAAATTCGCTTACAAGCGTATCTTGCTTAGACATTTTCCACTAAAAACTCTTTTCTTTTACTTAAACACGTATAAGTTACATTACATAACATCCGTTAAAGAATACCAGAACTGATTGATTTTTAGTTTTATTATTGAAGGATACAAAACAGTGCTGTTATTATACACGCTGCAATTACAAACAGTACGCAGGCGTGGGTTGATATCTGCGCGCGCAAATACTTTGGGCAATGTCCATACGTTCATGCATATTCACAAACGAGTCGAGTAAAATCCAACATGTTAGGTTTCACTCAAGTTAAACTCTTTGGCGTACGCGAGCAACACAATCTTGTACAGGTGCAGGGATTTGCTTATGCAAACGGAACGGCACAAGCCAATTTACGCAAATAACTCGAATGGGTTCAGCTTATACAGCGGCATAGCTGGTCTTACTACGTGTCATAGCTCACTGCCGAATCATGCATAGCGTAAAAATGCTTTGACTTCAATTTGCAGTATCGTAAAATTTTCCATACTAGCGCAACTTCGTTAAGTTTCATAGACTCGGTGAGATTTATCCCGATATTATTTGAAAGTATCGCCGATAATTTATGAACCGGAAGCGAACAAACCGGTAAGGAAAAAATTCCCTTCTATATTTGACGTTTCAACGTTCGTTACACAGAAAGGTTTATCTCTCAGCTTCGACTCTACAGATATATATTCTTCATAGTTCATCGACAGGAAATCGAGATTTTGCCGATAATTGCTTCTATCGACGAACGATCCTCGTTAGTTGAAAGAGGATGAGAGGGATGAGAATGGCATGGCCAGAAACAGAGCAGAGTCAGACGGTAAAAAAGAAGATCGAGAGATTGGTCGTGGTGGTACGAGGTTACTCCCCAATCCCGGATGGTTTCGCGATATCAAAATGCCGCGGCGGCCACCCTTCCGTATCCCTTCGATCAAATTTTTTCTCGTGTCTCATCCGTATCTCCATTCCCTGGGCGATATTCTGCACGGACGATGCACTCGATAATGTACTATCGAGTCGGAGGCTTACGGGTATATTTTTCTATTAATCCCGCGCACTGTCCTGCGTCACTTTGGCGATATGTCATCGGTTGGCGTACCATCGATTGGAATCCTCCGTATGGAAAATCGATACAACTATAGAATAAGAATCAACATCTATAATAAAAAACAAAAAACAACTATTGGAATCAAAATCTGGGATAAACCAATGGATGATACCTAATAAAAAAATCTTCGAATTAAAATCTATAATCATTTTATTTATTTTCCTTAAAACAAGGTTACGGCTGTCGGCCCTTGAATACCGAATATTATGGTACTTATAGCTCTGAAATATCACTCAAAATTGTCATAGTAACAGCTCGAATGAAACGACGCCTACGTGTGTTGATACGACAAATAATCGATAATTGACAGGAATCGATGTTAAACGCGATTTTTTTGCCAACGACGGAAAACCGATGGAAAGCATATCCGGTGCAGATGGTCACATGACTTGCTTTGTACCTATGTATCTACGCCCACAGGCTGTGTGCACCATGTGGATGTCGACGTATAACCAGTCAGTCGCTCAGGTCGCTGCTGTTTCCATTGCGTTTGCTTCCTGTTACTTTAGAGGATCGGCATACGAAGACTCAAACGATCGTGTTACGTGGGCTTTAGTGTGTGCACGCGGTTAAATATCTGTGTGCTTATGGGTACACACATACACACACCCGCACCCAGCCGCTCATGCGTATGCGTATGCGTTTTACAGACGCGCATGCGCTCGAACAGACGAATGAACATACCGCCATTTTACGTGCAAGTGAACAGCAGCAAATGTAGGAAACGTCACTACAAGCAGAAACTAGACAGAATTGTAGATATGTATGTATACGGTGCCTTCATCCTCGCTTATGTTCGATATCCTCGAAGCCGAATAGATTGCAGAGTAGGACCTTCAAACGGTACAGCATCAGAATGGAGCATAGATATTGCACACCGCAGCACTACTGTGCCAGAGAGCTTGAGGGCTCTGATAATGTTACGAACAAGGCGGTAGCCCGGGATCGCCCACATATAACGATGGGAATACGGTGCTCTTTGCTCGCTCACGAATCTCTGATAGGTACGAGCACACCCGAGGCGCGAAGAGTACGAACAACTGCGCGATTCCCACCTACGAGAAATAGACATTCTCTGTATCAAACATTTCTCGATATTTGCATCGTCTATTTCTCGTACGTGATAATACGCATCGAATTTCGGAAATACTACTTACACTCTTTCGTTCCATGAAACAAATCATCAGGTTATTTTTAAGCAAATGGTGTGTTTAAATATATTTTATGTACGTTTTATATCAACGGAAAATATGATTTATTCAAGGTTTTTTAAAAATATAATTATGTTTAAACAATCGGTGAAGACTTCCATGAATCAAAATCTTTCAAAAATTTCTGAGAAAGATTTGGAGTTTTTCTAAACATTTTCCATTTTATTAATAGTAAAAGACGAGGAAAAGTAGGGGTAGGTATGTTAACGGGTCACGTACAGTTAGAACTTCGAAAAAAAGGGGTTTTTTGCGAATTTTTTTTGGGGACACATTTAAATAATTAATCGTAAATCTTTTTCCATACAAAAGACATATATTTTAAGTAAATAATACAATTTTTTCATTGCAAAATATGCAGAAATTTTTCCATAACCGCACGTAACGTAGGGGTCCCAAAAAAAAGGTCCTCCGCGGTGATCAGTGCAGCTCGTCACCGGATCGTCCGAAATCAAAATAAAAGTAGGGATCATTAGTTAATGACATAATGCTCCGGTTGATCGAAGGATTTGAAAATTTTATGATTTTTCACAAAATGGTGGATGTTGGAAGTCAAAGTTGCGTTTTCGACCCAAATTTTGCTCACATTTTCAGCTATAAAAAAAAAAAAAATAATCGCATAGAAAAATCCTTCGTTCATCCGGAGGACAATTATGTCTAGAAAAAGTGAGCAAAATTTCAAGTCGATCGGTAAAGCCCTTTCCGAGGTACAGTGATCACCGTGTTCGAAAACATAGTTTCGAGAAAAACGCGTTCAAAGTTTTCAGTACGATTTACATGCAGAAGAAAAATTTCCGTTCAAAGTTACATATCTCCATACCCAACAGTCGCATTCGTCTAAAATTTTCACAGAATACTTTTCAAATGTGCTACTTTTAGAAAATGTAAAAAAACAAAAATCGATTTTTTGAAAATTCTAACTGTACGTGACCCCTTAAAGAACGTCGACCAAACTGAGCTCATCCTGTATCAGGCTTCTTTGTCAACTGTCAACCAATTGCATCCATTAATGTCTCCGCGAACAGTGAGATATAAATCATTTGTCACATGTCTGCGGGATCGGAGCACTTGTTTTTTGTCCGTAACTTTTATGTTTTGGTCGGGTACCTTTTTCATACGAGCTTACAGATACGAGTCCGTATTACGTTTGCATGTGTAATGTTTCGGGCGGTCCAATATTTCGAACGCAACTATCCGACAGATGCTTTGCGTTAGATGTGTATGACACATGCATCGCGCACTGTCGGGTATAGATGCACCCGCATATTTCCCTCCGTTTCTCCACCCCGGCAACTGATGCCCACTAAAAAATTCTATGCATTCTCGAGAGCATTTTCTCTCACGCGGGGCTTATATTGTAAAATACAAGTCTGGCGGATCTAGGACACGAATGGTCTAGTCGCGGGTGTTGCCGGTATCGTGAAAAATTTAACGGCGAATGGTATAGAATTTTTCTAGTATCGGAGTTCCGTCCGAGAACAGTCCGAAAAACCGGGCAACTATCCGGGAGAACGGCGTGAAAGTCAAGTGCCGTTCACCTGCCATTGCGATGTTTTTTTGACGGGGGTAAAGTGAGATCTTTCATTATTTTGCAATCCCAGATAGAACTGCGAGAGGTACCCAGCATGGTTTTCAGACCTGAAACGCGCACATTCCGGAGACCAAAATATCCTTTTTTTTCATAAATTTATCGCTAGCTAGATCCCGGGGTTCGTTGTTACACCGTCGACAACGCGTATACTGCGTCTGCTTTAGCAGTTACCTTTTTTTTTATTCTACTCTGCTTTATCGTGCATGCCACCACTGACGTTCGTTCTCGGATGATACGATACACAATAGCAGAAAGCTCGATTTCACATGTATGCCAACCGGTTTATTTTCAGTGCTGTGCCATCAATGTGAATCGAGAGGAAGTAAAAATTCGCAACGGCAACGTTATGCCCTTCGCCTCGATTTCCTCGTTCTCTGGTGCCTCGACGATAGAGTTGAGCGATAGCCACGTAGCAAAATAGAGTGTGAGATAGCGCATGATGATCGAGAGTAGCTAATGCACAGACGCGGATGCCATTTTAAGGGTAAACTAGCAAGAAAAGGAAATTTCCATGAGAAGCATGCGTTTTTAGGAAAATAAAACGATCCGCCCTCGACCTAAAGATGATTGTGCGGTTTATCGATGTACTATAGTGACATAATATAGCGTGTTGGTGAGTTATCCACACAGTAGCAATTACTTTTTTTATGAAAATATCAAAGAAAAGTAATGTATGGTCGAAAAGTTTTCATTTTTTGGAGAAAAAAGTACGAGGTTCGCAGATTTGTTTATCCTCAGACAATAGACTTTGTCACGTATTACACGTAGGTATGGGTGATTTTATTAATTAATTGTTAAAGAGCGTTGAATTAATTGCGAACTTTAATGATGATTTTTTAATTTGCGTTATACTACGCGGTAGTTAGCTTTTTAGTCTCATCAGTTGGATATACAATATTTTTGTAGGCAGCTATTTGTGAAATTGTTACTCTTGTGAATTGAAAGACTTCCCCACATATAGAGTATGGAGGGCCCGGCATTAATTAATGAACAGGAAATACTGATTAACGCGATAACGACGGAATTTGAGGAGGAGGGAGGTGATTAAACCCGAACCCTGCTCCTCTGTAATTACAGTAGCAAAACTGCGCCAACTCCTATAGCAGAATTCAATATGTGCTGGTTTAAGGGCTAACGCCACTGTAGCGGCCTAAAAAAAGTGCTTTTTTGACAATTGTTTTTGGGCGGAACAAAAAGTGACAAAGAAATAATACTTGGGGTAGTTATTAAAAATATATTTAAGTATATTACAAACAAATTTTATAGGAAAATATAATAAAATGGCGGCACTGCAGCAATTCTCCCGAGGTATCTGCCAATTTGAATCTGGACAAAAGAAAGAAAATCTAAGTAATCTACCTGCGTGTAGCTAGTGACGTACGTAGGGAATTTTCGATTCGTTAATTTAAACAATATTTATTAACAAATGACTGTCTTGTTTTGTGGTGAAAATTGAATAATTTTATTCAAACACTCGTCAATTACACAAAAATCAATATTTCTAAAATCCCCTACGTAATTCACTAGTTACACTCATGTAGATTACACAGATTTTTTTTCTTTATTTCAGATTTAAATTGTGCACCAGTTATAGTGCGTACCACAAATTCAACGTGCCACGGGAGAATTGCTGTAATGCTGCCATTTTGTAATATTTACCAACAATTTTCGTTTTTAATATACTTAAATATTTGGTCAATAACTATCCGAAGTATTATTTATCTATCACCTTTCCTTCTGCCAAAGAAAATTGTCAAAAAGCGCTTTTTTAGGCCGCTACAGTGGCCCTTAAAACAATGTTATTTGCTTACATAATCGAGCGGATTTTCTAGTATATAAAACTACATAGAGTTCTAGCTCGTTGACTGATGTAATCGGTCATTGTAGCTACCTGGTTCTGTGTATAGGTCTTCTATGCACTTATATGGTAAAATGTGTGATCAAGCGCCTAAAATATTCGACGAAGGGGTTTCCGTTCCACATACCCATCGGAGGTTCGTTCACTAATTCTCTAGTAATGTAGCATGAACACGCGGTGCATCGAACGTTAGTGCTGTATTTGAGCCCCTTTGGGCTAATAATATAGAGCGACCGCGTAGGAAATTCACAGTTTGCTTTATACCGCGATTACACATGCGTCCTCGCCACTCGCCTCGCCACTCGACTCGCAACTCGCCTCGCGTCTCGCCTCGCAACGCTCGCGTCGCTCATTTAAAAAACAAACGCGCTACGAGTCAACACGTTTTTTTAATACAAAACGAAATATGGATTGGCCACACGAACGTTTTACCGAACATTTCGTCGAGTGGAGGCGAACGCGCGGCAAGACGCGAGGCCAGTTGCGAGTCGAGTGGCAAGGCGTTTCATACCTTTTTACTGGTATCAACACGTTTTAGTAATGATGATATGCTCGAGTATTCGCCTTCCTCCTCTCTCAACAACTCTCTTTCCATCGTATACAAAAAGTCTGCTGTCAAGAATGTATCAACAAATCTATTTTCACTCATAAGATGCGGCAACTTTCAATGGCACAATCAAATTCGAGAAAGGTCGAGGAGCGAAATGCACTGATTGTTATTTCCAAGTGTAACTGAAAGTATAGGTCAATTGCAATCAGAGTTGTGCATCTTGCAATTATCGTGCACAAGCTTTGTTCAAAGTTGGCCCGAAGAGTATAAAGCTTGCAGATACGCCAAAGTCTTACAGTCGCGCGACTATAACGATGGAAGTTTCATCAGAGTTGAAGTATCCACCTCGAAGATGTCTACTTCGGCGATGAGGTACGGTCGTGCGTCTCGTTATAGATGACGAGCGATACGAACTCGTTCGTACATAACAATACAGCCGCATCATAGCATACAGCACAGCATATGGAGAGCTGCAGGAATAGCTAGAGGTTCATGGAACTTCATAGCGGGGGTGTGTGGCGGAGAAAAGTTTCATCGAAGCTTCTTTCACGAGTGAGGGAGCTGAAGCATTTATACACCAGTCAGACATTTCGTGTATATAACGCGAGTTTTACAGTTATACGACATATATGTAAACATCTAGAGATATAACTAAATATATACACACTTTTGCGTACATATATATATATATATTGTAACGTTATTTTTTTATCTCGTCAACGACACAGAGCGTGGGCGAATCGCGTTTCGTATTTCTGCGCTTGAGATGGAACACGTTGCTCGAATCGAGATGATAATTAATTGCTTGGTGTTCGATACGTTATATTTTTGTAACGATATTTGTTTATAATTATACAGGGTTTACCATTTTAGACACCCCCCCCCCCCCCCCCCCCAGTCGAATAGTTTTTAATAATAGAGTTTTTAGAAAACAATGTTCATATACAAATTGCGGGGATATACACATTTCAAGGGTTGAAGGCGGGCCTAAAATGGCATTACTTGTTTGATCATAGGTGGAGGTTTTCAAGGTCATTTAAAGGTCAAATCCTTTTTTTTAAAACGACAATCAGTATATTTTTTTCCAGATTAGTATTCTACAACATGGAAAAAAATAAACTTTTGCTCGAAATGCTTTGACAGAAAATTTCTATTTTTTAAGATGATTAATATCAATTGCAGAAACTTTTGAATTTTCATACATTTTCTTATTCGAATACTAAAGCTTTTTAAGAGAATACCCATCTGCAAAAACAGACGACTTCCCATCTAAAAAATGGAGTTGACCTTTAAATGATCTTGTATCTCGCACATACAATTTACTTCGTTCGTAAACCATAAAATGAATTCTGTTTCGAAATAGAGAATAAAACAATAAAACGCATTCTTTGTAGTGTCTGGTCGCCAAATGTGAAAATGTCTATTGTAGCCCCAGAGTGAACCGAGTGAACGGCTTGTAGACCCTTTTTTATGGCTATCCAGTAAGAGAGAGAGGGACACTCTTACTCGGCAGACCATCGAGGGTCATAGTTTTAATAAAACTATTTGAATTTAATCATTTTCTCTTGGCCAATCGTCATGTGACGGAACAAATATTTTGACTAAAAATACTACTGTTCAAAGATATCCGACTGGGGGGTTTTAAATGGGTCACTCTGTACGAATATATCAGGCTGGGAAGGAAGATGTAAAGAGTTGCCACAGTATACCTGTATATATGTCTACATTCCAGTTTTCAAATGGTACTGAAGGAATAAGTAGGCACTCGTAGAAATGCGAAAAGTCGCACTTTGTCGAACAATTTCAAGGTTTTTGGTGCAAGTTTTTTTTTAAACTGGCAAGGCAACCCCGAAAGGGAGTAATCCATAAGTGGAAGAAGCCGCGAATGAGGTATGCGAAAGAACTATTAGAGGATAGTAGTTCTAAAAATTTAGGAACTGCATGTGTACCAGGTAAAAGCACGTAGACTGAACCGAAAAAATGAATACACTCTCCTCACCTCTAATCTGACCTAACCTACTCCAACTTGATCTCACGTCCTCGCAATTCTTGTACACAGTAGCAGCAGAATATTCGTACTATATAGAAGTATATAAATATAGTCAGACCGATTAAAAAACAAAAACTTTTGTTTTTAAATTAACTTGTACCAGAGATACGTGCGATAATATTTAACATTCAGATGGTGAAACGGCCCCATCTAAGACTAGTAAATGTAGCCGTAGGGTTCAGATGTACTATAGGCAGTTCGGAAGAGAATAAAAGTTCCGGCGGGTTGATTTACAATCGTACCATAAGATTCCCGATGTCCCGCAGGGAGTATAGGCCACCGGCGTATTCGACAGCGACATCGCGGAGAGCTAGGCCCGGACGATTTCCCCTATCGTGACGGCGCGCCGGGGGACGTCAAACCCATAAACTTCGCACTACTAAAAGTTTATCGACGTTATACGCGGATTTATCACGATCAACGGATTTCTGAGAGGGATCGAACGAGACAGAGTCGGCGGACTTTTAGAGGCGATCAGTGCTCTCCGTTGTTTTCATCCTTCGGCTCCGTACTCTTATTGTTAGGCCTGTACACGTGTCCATGGCAGCTACAGTAGAATCAGACGTATTTTTGGCCCCATCGTACAGTTAGGAAAATCTTTAGAACAACGTCTTGTCGCCTATACCTACCCTTTATTTTATTTTATTTTATGCTGCCTTTTTATTTATATATACCATGTAACAGAATATAAAAAGAAGCCTACATATGACCTATTCTACGTCAAATAGGCCACTTTTGAACCCGACCATTTTTAATTTTACTGAACATAATATATATCATATATTATTATATATTATCCTACTAAAAAGATTTTTGTAAATTTGTTAAAATTTTTTTACCCAAACGAAAAAAGTTATGAATTTTGAAAAAAACTACTTTTTTACATTTTCAAACGCTTATAACTATTTCAAAAATTCGTTAATCAAGACGTTTTTTTTTCTTCATATTTTTCGTTTTCAAACGCGCTTTTCAGAAAAAAATATACAAAATAATATTCAAGTCATATTCTATGAAATTATTCATTTTTTTAGAGAACGATCTCAACATCTCAAAACCCTATTTTTTATTTTTTATTTTATGTTAAAACTTTGATTTATTCTGAGTTTAATGTCGTACGATTTATAAAGGGCAGATTTTTCTTGCTATTTTTTCGTAATCTAACATCGTTTTGTCGATAAAATAAGTTTTAAGTTAATGTATCTACGATATTTATTCAAAATCTGGGTATTAAAAAGATGAGAGTAGGTAGTATTGAATATTAATAATACCACAACATTTTTATTTTACGTGATTAAGTGATTATTTATTTTATTATTCATAAAGTATTCCTACCAAATTCATTAAAAACTATTCAAAAAATCTCGATAATCAAGTTTATATAAAATGTAATATGATGTAATGACGCACATGTGCTCTCGAGCGGCTCTCTTTAAATTTACGCATACGTCTGTCATCTGATTATCCCTATTTGGTCGATGGATTACTGCGCATTTCCATCGATCAAATGTCGACGTGCGAAGTGAACAAAATTCCTCGCTCTCTTTCCTTCCGGGGTCATCGGCGCTACCACACCTCAAGAATCGCTCTCAGGATAAAACAAAGTCTCGACACCGCAACATCATACAAACATCAGAGTGGCCATCCGATATTGCTGGAATCACAGGTCTCATCCGAGCTATGATGTAGCCTCGGAACAATCGAAAGAACCCACGAGGGACGATGCAAAAAATATCAAAAGATAAGATGTAATATTATTATTAGATTATAACAAACTTGTGACGTAACTGTTAATAAGACTAAGCTCGAACGCTCCGAGAATCACGTTAAATGAGTGAGATATGGTGTGGTAACGTGAATTGGTGTGAGTGCGTGAAAATTACTCTTTACCCGATAACTAGAAATCTCGTTTCGAGATCGATACAACAATATTCTTTGATCTAAAAGGTTATCCACCATAACTAAATGATTCAAGAACAAAAAATATAGAACCATTACGAATTGCAATATTGTATCTTTACTATGCCGGCTCGATAACATTATGTATTATCGCCATTTCTAATATTCTTCATCGTAATGATCTTCTATACAATATATAAGATGATCATTTTCGTTATTTGTACTTGTTAAAATACAAATAAGGCCACCATGCTAAAAGCGAGCCTATTTAATAAATAAGATTAAATAAACGAATCGCATAATAAAATTATACTATTACAATGGTAACTAAGATATGTTATCTTAAATTTGTTTTTATCGACAAAACAATGTTAGATTACGAAAAAATTAAAAGAAAAATCTGCGCACTGTGATCTTACGGCATTAAACTCAGAATAAATCAAAGTTAAACAAAAAATAGAAAATCAAAAATCAAGTATAGGATTTTCGAAAAGTTGATAAAATTTTTTAAAAACGGTAGAAAATTCACCCACTATGAATCTTGCGGTATTAAACTCAGGATAAATCAGTTTTAACACAAAATAAAAAATACAAAATACGGCTTTTGAGATATTGAGATTTTTCTCTAAAAAAATGAAAAACTTCATAGTATGACTTGAATATTTTTTTTCTGAGAAGCGCATTTATAAACGAAAAATTTGAAAAAATGCACAAAAATCCTTTCAGTGGGGTAGTATAACATATAAAATTTGCAGCGAAATTAAAAATGGCCGGGTTCAAAAGTGGCCGATTTGACGTGGAATAGGTAATATATATGTGGGGTTCCGAAATAAGACGCTACGAAATCTAATCCCATTCCTCAATTTCCTCGAAGCATGTGAATAAATATCGACCGAGCTAATGTCCGATCGAAGAAATCGCTCGGCCGCTATAAAATCGAATTCGTTTATACCCGAAGCTGCTGTCATCTCTCTTGATCAGCGAGGAAGATGGTGGGTAGCAGCTGGCTGAACAGAAACGAAATGTTCGCAACTGGGAGGGATATCGCTCTTCGAAACGTGTGTTCGCGACATGTACCGTCGAGGATTCAGGAAGATCGATGGAGTTATCACTGGGAGGTCTTGTCATGCAAAGAAATATAAAAGAAAGAAAGTGAAAAGAAAAAAAATTTCGGCGAAACACGATGAAAGAAGACGATGGAAAAGTTTCACGCGACGAAAGATAGTCGAAATTTGCAGTTGTGTGTTTGCCATTGTATATATGAGGGGAGTGCTCTCTCTCTCTCTCTCATATCGATGTGTATACCTACGAGTTCCTTAGCGTATTCAGTTGCCGGTGTATAGCCCCCAGACGCTTTAATTCTGGAGAGTGCATCATTTGCATCGTGGACGGAACAAGAACCGTGTAGCGGCTCGAGTGCAATGTGGTAGACAGAGGTCTGTCACTACGTTACACTAGGCGAAATACAGGAAAGAGCGAAAGGGAGAGAGAGGGAGAGAGATCTATCGGTATGTTTCCATAGTCAGGTGTATTCCGAGATCGGTGGATGCGGAGAGTGGGCTCGTGGGATCAAATGGACCCCGGCTGGAATCCCGTGATGGATGGCGCGCATATTTTAAAACGGTCGTAGAGGATGTGCTCTTCTATGCCCACCTCATCAACTTCAATTCCCTTTTCGATTCGCGGACCCGGGGTTACTGGGCTCTTGACTCTTTCATACTCCTCCATCTTCGCACTTCGTCTTTTTTGATCGAGTATATTCGAAACGCTCGTCGTATGACTCGAGGGACATTTTCCAACTTAAAAGATGGACACAGCAGCGCAGAATCTCAGTGTATTAACATCGCTATGTCGCTTCTGTAAGTCTCTCTCTCTCGCCCTCTCTATATTTCTCTTTATGTCGCCGCCTTCTTTTTCGGAACGGAGACAACATTAAATAGCTTTATCCATGGAGATCCTACTGAACTTTCTCGTCATTCCGGAAATGTGAGAGACGAAAGAACGTCCCAAGAAATGTTGCAAAATTATCGGCGACGGTACGAAGGGAAATTGAAAAAGCTCTCGCTGAGCGAGTACTCGTCTTGTCAAATGCAATTTGTCTGCAATTTTCACATATCGAAAGTCTTATGCCAGCTTTAGCAAGAATTATTCAATATCTCATATCGCCTGACTGTGCAAATTATTTGAACTTTTATGATCCGAAGATCGTTGTTTGGCGAACTTAATACAATCCACGAAATCCTCATTAACATATTGTACAATTCAAGAAATCACGCACGGAGTACCATCTGGCATTTGCCCCCAACATATGTTAGGCTGTGTAATTTCTGGGCAACTTTTTTTTCATCGTGGCACACGGCTTTAATCTTGCAGGAAGGTAAAAAAAGAAGCCTGTCTAAATTTGAGCCCTTAATATTAATATTTAGAGGTCTTGAAAAACACATCTCTATTTCCTATTTAAATAACACAGGGAAAATGTTTTTTTTATGTTTGGAATTTTATACCACGATCATGTCACATTATACAAACAAGCTGCTGTCATATTCTTATAGAGAATTGAATGCTCTACACAAAATATCTCTTATACTTTTTTGATAAACTTAGCCGTTCAAATGATATTCGAGTTAAAAATTCAAAATGTATGAAATTTCATCGTTTTTTTTAAATATTACAGCGAAACTATTGACTCTATTGAAAAACATCAAATAACTTTTTTTGTAGATCATTAAATTTCTTATAAAAGTTCTTTAATTGATAATCAATACATATTGATAGTTTTTTAATGCTTTAAAAACTTAATTTTCGTCAGAAAACTGCTTAAAAAAAATGTGTCGTAACAATTTTTGTCATGGTTATTGGGAATAAAAAATGATAGGTATTTTGTTCATCTTTTTTGTAGATATTGTAACAAGTACTAGCTTATCAGAACGAGTTTTTCCACTCCTCATCGAGTCTCCGGGAATCAGTGTTTCATCGTATCGAGCTCCGTCAGATTACTAATATCCCGCTACCAACGAGAGAGTGAGTCGAACTTACCTCATACAATCTTTGGCATAGTCAAAATTGACCATCGGAGTAGCCGAAAATGACGATGGCGACCTAGTCGAAAACCCCTCCAAACGAATCTTGCAGTAAAGCAAAGCCGAGATTTCCGTGCTTGAGGAGGGCCATAATTGTGCTACCTCGAAAGGAGATGTCGAACGGTGTTGAGCATTCAAAAATGAATAGTGTATATATGTGCAAACTCGCGGGTTATTGAATAGTTTTTCGATAACCACCTGGGATTTTGTCGAAATTTAAGTTCGTTGCTATGAGTTTGCTATGCGAATATTTTGAAACCACTTTGGGAGCCTGCTAGACTTTTTTTGGAAAATATGTTTCATATGGTCAAGTTTCGATCTAAATATTGTTTTGATCAACATATCGCTGAATCTATGTTCGATATCGAAAAATTTACGGGGGCCTTTTTTTCTAGAGAATATGTATTAAATTATTATTTTTTCTGCATATGTATATAAGAAGTTAAAAAAATTAATTATCTATTCTATTCAGCCATTCGGCGAGGGGTGGATCGCCCGAGAGATGTTTTTAGTGATGAAACGTTCGACGATATAAAATACCAGAAGGACAAAGAAAGGAGCACGGATGCATAGATATAAAGAGGAAGGGAGGAAGAACTGGTAGGCTTAAGCTTTAGGAAGCTCGAGGCTGAATCACTTCTGGTCGTAGGCACTGTTGTTCTAGGTTTTAATTCTCGTTCTCCTATCGCTGCCTCCTTTCTAGTCGACGCACCAACGAATATATGAGAAAAACCACGGTGCTTTTATCGTCGGCAGTTTAGGCGAACAATAAAGCTCCTGCTCCGCATTTCATTCTAACGCAAGCATTTGCATTACCGCGGATGTCTCACTCGTTGGTAATGGACCGGCTAGGCGACTATGGTGCCCGAGAATGACACAGGACAGCTGGCTATATGCCGACCGTAAAGAGAAAGAGAGGAAGACGACGATTCACTTGAACATATATATATATATATATATATATATATATATTCAGAAAAATGGGGAGCAAAAAACTCAGTCATATTACGGACCCACACCAGCGAGGAAGGTTTGAGTGTTTCATCACTCATTTTCACGTTTTCGCTCGAAGGTACGTATAGGCACGCCCATATTCCTTTGCTACGTGCTTTCTATTCGGAACGACCATTACAGAAAATTTTATCGTTGCGACTTTAGAATTTTCTGTAATGAACGCAACATCGCGACCGTCCTTTAAACGTATAGATCCCGTTACATCTTTCAGCAATTCTCTACCTTTGTCACCACATTAATTCATGCGCAATACAAACCAAAATTGGAAAGAATCGAAAATGCCATAGCAAAATACACGATTCAATATTTCTAGATTCTCGTAATTATAAAGAAAAAAACTTTATTTAATCGTACAGAAGTTAGCGTTTTGATCATCTTTGCGGATCCAATATATCGTTGTAACCCAACGAAGTAATTCTGAGCTTTTAATTCGGGACAATAGCTCGATAAGCTCGGAATAATTTGAAATACCGATTATATCTTGCTGTACGTACGACTCATCCGTTTTTAAACAGATGCGTAAGGCACTCTAATTCGGAAAATATTGCGATTATTGAAGAATGAAAGCAATTCTCTAGTGGATCTATAAGGAAACAAGAATGAAAGAAATTTCGTAAGCACGATACGTCAACGATAATGCGGAGAGGATTATGACGATGATATAACGCGCTTCTCGTCTCCATGGTCTGGGTAACGTGCCCACCAGCCTGCGGAATATTGGCCGGGTAAATATTTGATTAAAATGAAGCATCGTTTTCGCCTTGTCAAACAATGCAGTGGAGTGTGGAAGGGAAAAGCGGGTGCTTTCCGAATTTGCACGCGTTACACATTTTTCGTCACGATTAACATCGAGAATATAAACATATATACTCGTATATCAAATGATATTTGCACAGGAATAGCGTATAGACTAGCGCGACTCGTGCGAGTAGCAATGGTCGATCGCACACGATGGGCTCGATCCTGGTCTTCGTACAGAACAAATATTAGATCGGCATCCATTTGAGCATGGCATATGAGGATGAATGCGTGGAATACAGCGTTAATCGGGCTTACTTTGGGTGAGTTAGATGACCTAGACTGATATGATACAGCAAATAGTAGTTGTTGGTTTGAATTATAGATGAATGCAAATACGACGAAATCCACGTTTTGTTTGTATACGTGTACGTCGAACATCGTACTTTTACTATAAGGGAATAAATATGATTTTCAAATTGTACTAATTAAATATTGAAAACGCCGACATTTACTTCAGCCTAATGATCCGAGTCGTAATTTTCGAACGCCCAACTTTAGACTTGGATTGAGTGAAGGGTACGGAGGGTCAAATGAAACCTCCGAAACCACCCTGAGAGTCTCCGCCACGCAATCACCCTAAATCTGGAGAGTTCAGGGTGACTGCGGACTACAGATTGCTCCTCTGAGGCCACTGTATGCGCGTCAGGCACCATCCAGATGCATATAAATATTTATAGATCATATCTTTGATTTCCCTTCTATACTATATTCAATATCTTTCTATATACAACTGCAAAAGAACATACGAGTACATTTTTATGCGTGTATGAAGAATCGAGTAAACATTTCTCACACAAGTAGAGACCCTTCGAAAGCCTTAAATAAATTGATGGCGACAATTTTGTCGACTCACGAATCTTTTTTAGACTAATTCTCTCTCCGTCTGTGAGTATCGGAGCCATTGTCGGACTTTGGCAGTACCGCCAGCGCGTCAATTACATGTAATGTAATAAGAAAATTTTAAAAGTTCAATAACCGCAAGAATTTATATGTCAAAGAATTCTTTGTGCTCGCATGTATGATTGTTTCAAACAGTGCTATAAGAACGTTTATTTGGTACAATTCGTGCATTGTAATGTTAATTTTGTGATTACCTAATGAAGTGTTTGTGTTCTCTGACTTATTATTATTATTACTATTATTAATTCAATTCTTATATAACTGCATGTATTTTATATCTTTATAGCTGATATTGTTATATAAAAGCGAATAGCTCTTACCTAACAAATTTACAGTGCGTTTTTTAAACGCAAACGTGCTCACTTCTATTAAAATCTAAAAAACGGTTAGGTCGGTTTGGGGTGACATTTGTATCGAGGGCGGGAGGTTCGTATTTTCGAACTTGGAATCGGGAGCGGTTTGGGGAGGGTCCTCGATAATACTAGATTCGACCCGGACGGCGCGTTGGCATTGATCTGAGGGTGGCGGCTTGAGCGCTACGAAGGAAATAGTCTCTAGTAGATTGAGAGGAGTAGTAAAATGTTCGACCCTGGGAATCCGTAGATTTCCATTTTTATATTGATAACCGAAAAAGTGATGTTTTCATATCATTTCTTTTCTTCTTAAACTCTCAATTTTAGTTCTATTCAATTAATTTAAGAATATAATACAATAAATCCATTTCGATTAATGTGCATCCTTGAAGCATCATTGGACTGATTACTAGATAATCGATTGACAACTATTTGATTTGATTATACACAATTCATAGATCAATTTACTAAGCTTCAGGAATTTTGTATGCAATCTCTTGCTAGTTCGTTTCAGCTTCAAAATTGATTATATGAAGATTGCTCCGGCCACCCTTACGAAAACACGACTAAGACACTGCAGCTGCTATAACTTTCAGACTTTCCGTCAAGGAAGCATAGTTAATGCCGAGAGCTCGTTCTATTTTTCGATAATATTTCCGCTTCTGAAAACCATTAGTTTTCTGCATTCTCAGATTTTCGAGCCCGATGTCTCATCCTTCGAAATCAACTCCCTCTCATCCCATTTTCTCTCTCGCTCTTTCTCATATCGGGGTAATAATTAAGATTCGTCGAAGGAAGCGAGGGAGCATGGAGCGATCGTCACCATCGTGAAAAGAGAACGAGAAATAAGGAGGTAAGAGTGCAAGAAAGTAGACGAGTCCGCAGGGGTCGGAGGAGGAAGCGACAGTCCGCCTATATAGCGAACGAAGGACTTTAATCAGTCTTGGTCGCTCGTAGGCAGAACTAGTGGATAGCTCAAGAGAGATGGAGGCAAACGTATACGCAGGCCAGGAAACGAGCTTTGAAGCGTTCACTCAAACTTTCTCCAGTTTTCCGGCACGGGGAATCGAGAATGTACCCTCTGTCGGAAGGAGGAGAAAGTTCCTATCCCAATCATATATATATATCCATCATCATATATCAATCATATATCCAATTGTGTCCAATTTTAAACCTTCCACTCGAATATTTGTGAATAATAGTGTCTTTAGAAAAATTATTTCGTATAAACATTTAACGGTATGAAGGAGGGTGTAAAATGGCTTTTCTTATTGAATCTTAGGTGGAGTGTTTCAAGGTCATTTCAAGGTCAACATATTAAAATTTTTTATTCGAAAACTGAAGCTTTTCAAGAGAAATCTCGAGAGGTAAACAATGCTTACGGTTGCGGAAAGATTTTTTGAGAAGATTCAAAAAAGTATTAATAAGTAAGAGTTGTTTGTTCTGCGTCAAATTTGTACGAAAATTTTGGTTTTTCGAAGTGATATTATTTGTACAAGGTAAGTAATATTGCTATTTCGTTTTTTTTACAGTAAATTCCTCCTAGGAATAGATTATACGAATCAATAGGAAAACCAAAAAAAATATTAAAAGCTTAGGTAGAATCGGTGATATAATTATTGGCAACGAGTGTGAGCAAGATGGAACATTGAATTTAAGGGCAAGATGGAACACTGAAACGGTTGCATCTTACCTGCGCGTAAGTATTTTGATTCGTTTTTCAATTTTGCCTACTAATTGAGCATTTTTATGTCGAAAAGAAGTATGAGATGAGAAAATAACCAAAGTTAGAAAATAAATATAACACAGAAGCAATGTACAAGAATAAAGGAAAGGGGAAAGGGAAGGGAAAAGGGAAGGGAAAATAACGATACAATATTACAAGATCCGGAGAAGCCCTCACAAAATGATTGGGTTGTCCTATTCTGTGAAGAAGAATACGTGGAACCACTCACGGAGGACTGGCTACAGTGCCCAATACGTTATCGTTGGGCACATAAGGTGTGTACTGACACAGAAAATGGTAGTTTTTTGTGTTACAATTGCAAAATGTAACGAATCAACATACCATCTTGCTCGCAACATGCGAGCAAGATGGAATGATGTTAGCAACAAAAAGCTAACATCATACAACAGCCCCCATTGTCTTTTGTTTCAAGAACTTTTTTGCTACTATTATACTTTCGGAGTTATTTAAGATGGCAATTAATAGTGTCTCGCCCTGTATACTTGGTCTGCAGAATTCGCTATTGGAAATCGACAATGTTCCCCGCGATTTACCGGTAAGTCGGTTTCGCACTACTCCGATTCACTGTCAATAATACATAGATGCTATTGAGATACTATAACAGTTAGCAAAGGGTGCTGTATCGACACTACATCGAGTGCATATCTACCATATTGTTACCTAATAAAATATTGTTGTGATTATCGAGATAATGATGTATATAGCTAATACTTGACACGTATAACTAATGCACGACTAATTGACAATTAACTGAATGATCGTCGGACGAAACAATTCAGAGTGAGAAACTGATTGTGAGACGTTATGTCCTACTGCGATGAGGAATTAGTCATTGTCATGAGCATATTCACCTGAGCACAAAATATGTACAAGTTCTCATTTCGATCCGGAATTGCAATAATAGCGTTTGAAAAAGTTTAAAAAAACGGTCGACGAAACAATGAACCGACTTTTACCCCTGGTATAATAATCAGGCATTGATAATAAAAACGTATATGCGATACGTGTCATAGGTGAAGATTATCGTCACACTTGCTATTTTAGCATGAAAAAAAGAAGAAAGAGCAAACAGAATGTCCTAATGACGATGTTGAGCGTGCAAGTGTTGTCATGCTCGGACGTTAAATCGATATTATCTCGATGTACATCCACTTCCGTTTTCCGCCTCCCTTTCACCGGTCGCTCGACTGTGTGACACGATGATATTGTACACTACATTTTCCCTCGAGAGCTCGTATACATATGCTATAATATAGGTATATATATATATATATATATATATATATATATATATATATATATATGCCCGGTCCGTGAACCCGCAGGCTCTCTCGGTTCATCGCACTTTAATTGTTTGAGCTCTCGATAAATAAATATGTACACGTGTACGAGTATACATACATCGTTAACGTATTAGCGCATGCCACTGTTTATTTATAAAGCACGCGTAAAGTTATTCTCCCGCTGGTATGACGGAAATGTGACGTTCTTCTTCACCCTGAAAAGACTATCAACGACCTACCGAGCCGAGATTTGCTATATTGAACAAAATACTAATAATAATAATAATAATAATTGAATAAAACAAGATAGTAATTCTTATTTTGTTTGTTTTCAATATCGCGAATAATAATGCATCATCGCGTTCGGCTAGGTATTAATCGATACGCTCGTTAAGTGACGTTGTCATCGATCAGCGCACATTCCCATTACATGGTAAAAATCGTTCAGGCCGATCAAGTAAATGGATGGCAGGGGGTGAGTCAGCGCCGATAAGGAAAACCGGTATCGCGGATGTAGGTAATGTCCACTAGGGAATAACAGCTTACCACGATAACCGAAAAATCAGATCGGACGATAGCTCGGACGAATAGAAAAAAAAAGCGAAATATCAGTAACGGTGTGCGATATGGTATAATGCGGATGGAGGGGAGGTTGGGGTGGAGCTTAAACCGTTCAAAACGGCGCAAAATCGGGCAGTATGCCAACGAAAATTCGATCTCATAATACAAACTATTCCACACGCAGGAACGCGATATCCATCAACACCATAAAGTCTCGGTGTCCGGTATGTTTTGGTCTTCGAACGTATATACGTTTATATATATATAGGTATATATGCATGGTCTATTTTCACTCTGCATATTCTATTTCTATACACTTTATAGAATAAATGCTGTTTCGGTAGCGAGGATCGAGCCGTGACAACATCCTCACCCTCTACGCTCTCGTTCCGTCCATTATCATAACTCTGTAGAGTCTGTCGTTTCTGGCTCACATCTTTCGAACTTTGATATCGTTTTCGTTCGTTCGTGTTTTGCGACGGTGCGGTTCCACGCGTACTGCCTGGCACTGGGCCATATAAAAAAAACAGAGAGGGACACACGTTGGTTCCACTCGTGGGGGCGACCGAGAGAACCTCTGCATAGCGCGATTTGCTATAAACAAGCCCCTCTCGCCCCCACGCTTTATCTCGCTCCTTCGCTCTTTCTCGCTCTCTCTCTCTCTCTCTCTCTCTCTCTCTCTCTCTCTCTCTCTCTCTCTCTCTCTCTCTCTCTCTCTCTCTCTCTCTCTCTCTATATATATATATATATATATATATATATATATATAGAGTCTCGAAGTCCCAAGGGTAACACTCGATCGATCGCACATAGAATGTAGCGTAACTACAATGTACGTTAATTCAAGAATAGTTATTTCATAACGCCAAATGTGGGCAAATGTGACTTTTATTTAAATTTGGCAGGGACCGCGACGAACGCGACATCTGACGGTCACATTGAATCACTCTCGGTAACCGTTGGCGGAATGAAAATTTTTAAAGAATTAAACAATGATATACATACAAAAAACTTAAAAAGTCTAATTTTACTATATATATTATATACAAAGTTGTCGATTCATTTGATCGTTCATTCGTCTGTATTTTCTTTATGCGAAATTACAGGTGATTGCAGATTAACTAATACGCAACAAATGTTTAAAATGTCATCGACGTAATGAAATAAATTCTCGGTAATTTTATCCAAAATTGAATGGAGTCGTAACCGTTGCATAATTCTCTCAACATGGATCCTTACTCTGACTTCGTTATAATTTTCTTCAGTTTCTGCAGTAGAAAATTTTGTTTTTTTTTCTAAAAATAGTGGCATTACAATCATGATTTTTTTCAACTTTGATCAATTGTTGCTTTTATTCCCGAGAATCCTTTATCGGCTGGAACAACATCACCTTCTTCCAATTTGTCTAATAATTCAGATTCAACTGATAATTGAGAATCAGATTTCCTTCCACCAGCTACTCTAGATTTTAAACAAATAAAACCTCCAGAAGTAATTCCAATAACAACCTTCGCATTAAAGGTTTTTTTTATAGTGGGAATAACAATAATCGCGATTATTAACCGTGGATGGAACTGCAATTTTTAATTCTGTGCAGTCGATTATTACGCACGTATCATATTTTCGATAAAAATACCTTGGCATTGTTGCTTTAACATCTATCCTCGGCCAAAAAAACTAAATTATCTGATACTGCAGCTAAGTTTTGTAAAGTCGTATAAACAATTCTAGAAATTGTCGTTCTCCGGTTTATGAAACGATTGTGTCTGTAAATATATTTAAAAAAGCAAATTATTTATTAAGCCATTGCTTTTTATTATTATAATTTCATAAAATATTAATTTATAAAAACTATATACCTGTTTAGAGCTGTGTTCTCATTTATTTTCGATTTTTTGTAAATTGAAGGAAATATTGTCGGGATGTAGTTTGGTCTCGAATGCGTTTCCGATTTTCTGTCTCCAACAAAATGATCACTACAAATGGAATCAGTTAGTTTGGGAATCCACGGTGATCCACCAGGACTACCGAAATGTTATTTTATTAAAAATTGCCATAAATATCATTGTTTATAATTATTTTGTACCTCACGCAGCAAAGCTATCGTTCTGAGTAAACGCCCTGCGAAGTCAGGTTATACGTTACTGACTTTTTTCTCCTAATTGCATTTATCCATTTTTTTCTTTGTTCTAATTTCCAAATAGCAATTGGAAAAGTATAAAATTTGCAGTTATTGTTTCTGCTTGTATTTTTGCAATTGACTACACAACACCACCATGCACCATTTTTTCAATGTTTTTCACTTATTTATTCGCAACGTGAGCATGATTTAACCCTTACATTGTCTACTGCGAGCGCTGCAGGCGATCAGCTCGTCCCCACTACATACTCTGCTAAAGGCGATCGTGAAATACTGAATACTTTGATAACTAACATATACAAGTTTTTGGTAGTTATTTAATTTATTATCTCACAATAATTATCTCCATATCTTGTAAGTTTTCGATTAGTTACGAATAATGGCGTTTAATTTAATCATTAGTGGCAGTTCATCATGACAGGGAAACTTGGCCAGATTGCGAATTGTTTTTTACACCTAAACACCGGCTCCATACACGCAACCTACTTGACCAACATTACCCAGGCTCAATGTTACCTGATTTAGCCTAGCCAAACCTAACCTTTCGAGAAACAGTAGTTTCTGGCCCAATGCCATATGGGCGTATGTTCTAAGCCCAAACGCCGAAGTGGTGGTCAACCGCTGAAACATATGTGCTGAATAGCGGGGGTTGCATCAAATATCGTTGTCTATTGTGCGACGAGCTAATCTTGGCTAGAGCCGTTACCGTTCTCGCGATAAGTGATTGTGCTACGAGGTGGTGGAGGAGTATGCACGGTAGTGTGAGCATGTACATCACTCATGAAAAACTATGACTGTCTAAGAATATTTTAATCGATAATCGTTAGTAGTAAAATTAATAATAATCAATTTCTTGATTAGTCAATCAACATTTTTTCTCCTAAATGATTTCAACCATATCTTTCTCAATGAGGTTTGATTATTGAATAAAATGTGACCTCGATTATATAACTTAGGTTCATCCTTGATTTTTCATGTAAGTGTCATATGAGCCTGAAAGTATTCAATTAACTGCAAGCCCAAATTTCACCTTGAGTTCAACCTTAAAGAAGAAATTAAGTGAAACCTGAGATCGCTTTAAGCGTTGAAGTTGAGCGCGTGATAACGACTTTCTCTCCTTACGGTGCCTGTACCGTGCGTACACTTCATGGTGATACTGGCAACATATGTAGTAGGAGAGAGAGAGAGAGAGAGAAAGAGAGAGAGAGAGAGAGAGAGAGAGAGAGAGAGAGAGAGAGAGAGAGAGAGAGAGAGGGAGAGAGGGTGGTGTAGGTATATTGAGACCAGTTGGGCTGAGATGCTTACACTTCTCATTGTGCTGATGTTGCTGTCGATATTTGAGCTTAACGCGTAAGCGCGATGAGGGCATTGTGCACGAGGAAGGTGGTGAACGCGGAAGTGAACCGCAGCAATGCTTACGATGCGTGCTGGTTTGTCTGGGCGCGTACAACACGCGAAACCAACACGAACGGGTCTCAACACAAATACAAACACGCGCAGGCACACTTTCGAGCGTGATACTGATACCATATGCAAGTCCCATGTGCTGCTGGATACGCCACTGATAAAGGTAAAACGGTGCGCGATCGTGCAGAGTATGGTTATATAAATATAAGCCTGACGTGGAAGCCAGGTCAAACTTTTGCTCCGATTTTTTTTAAGCGTTCATTGAACGATATTAGATGTGTCAGCAGTGGTTGCAACGTTGCACAAGTTAGCGTTATATATAATAAATCAATCTCGATGCAGTAGAGAAAATAAGGTCAGCCTTGACCTAAATTCTAATTCAAATTCTTTTGAATAGAAAATCATTCGTATATCTACATGCTATAATCGGTGTGCAAGTAGGTATAGAGTATTTTCCTACGAGATATTCGATTTCACTATGTCGTTATTTTATTCCGATTTAAAGGCTAACACCACTGTAAGAGCCTAAAAAAGCGCTTTTTTGACAATTCGTTTTGGGCGGGAAGAAAGGTGATAGAGAAATAATACTTGGGGTAGTTATTGAGCAGATGTTTAAGTATATTACAAATAAATTTTGTACGAAAATAGTACAAAATGGCGGCACTGCAGCAATTCTCCCGAAGTATGTAATGAAGTTGCGGCACGCACTATAACTGGTGCCAATTTCAATCTGGAAAAAAAAATCTATGTAAACTACATGAGTGTAGCTAGTGAAGTACGTATGGGATTTTCGATTAGTTAATTGAAACAATATTTATTAGCAAATAACTGTCTTGTTTGTGGTGAAAATTGAATAATTTTATTCAAACACTCGCCAATTACACAAAAATCAATATTTCTAAAATCCCCTAGGTACTTCACTAGCTACACTCATGTAGATTACATAGATTTTTTTCTTTTTTCCAGATTGATATTGGCACCAGTTCTAGTCTGTGTCGCAAATTCAACATGCCTCGCGAGAATTGCTGCAACGCTGCCATTTTGTAATATTTTCCTACAACATTTTTTGTAATATACTTAAATATTTGGTCAATAACTACCCCAAATATTATTTCTCTATCAACTTTCTTTTCACTAAAAAATTGGACAAAAACGCTTTTTTTAGCCCGCTACAGTGGTGTTAGCCCTTAAATCAGAAAGAGCTATAAGTTCAATAAAGTTATATACTACTATTAGGAGTAGTAAAGTGCTCCGGGCAATAATCGATTTTTTCGCTCCTAACCCCGAGCTTGATTAACCTCGGTCTACTATATCTTGCTATCGATTTTATTTTTCATTAATAGGCAAATACATCGGTAATGAGTATGTGTTCGACATTTATGAAACGTTACTTTGGATTAAGAGGCTTATACGGGCGGCATGTGTGATTATATCGAGGGTCTTCTATCCTATAAAATACCCAGGTCATCATTTCTCGTGCGCAGATTCTTCAGAGGTCACAGTACCGATGCATCGGTATGTTTTTTGTATCTGTAAGAAAAGTTATACAATATTTTTATTTAGTTAAATAATTGTATATTTAGCACTTTAGCATTGTTTTTATCTTCGTTTTCTTCTTGATATTTATCCTTTCTTTGAAAATTCAACGTTTTATTTGTCGAAAACAACATCTATGGTCGATGCACCCAGTGGGTCTACTCGTCGATCGGTTTATAGGCAAGAGTGCCTAGCGTTTATGATGTTTTTCACGCACATATTTTATGGGTACCTAACCCGTAAATAAAGTGTATCGGTTTACCAAAGCTTCGGCAAAGCTGCTGTTGTACGTTTATACCGCTCAGGCCCGTATGGTAAATCGTTAACAGGCAAAATCCCGACGTGGGTACATGGATGACGCGATATGAGGCATACCACGACCCCGGGAGCTGATGGCTCGTCGTTTTTCCACCTGCGCTGAAAACCGTCCGTGACGTATTACGCATATATACCTACGCTGCATCGCGTTAACTGCACGTGTAGCCTATACCACATAATCATATGTACGTTATATGATGTACGTCATGCGGTGTTTGTTATGAAGAATATAGAGGAAGCCCGGGTAAAATGACTTCCCGCGAAAAATGCGATAATCAAGCAAGAGAGGAAAACGAGAATGAGAGAGAATGTAAATTTACGTGTATCCTCTATTGTCGTACGTATTGTTCAGGGAATAGACCCCGATTAGAGGATAATTTGATGACGAGAGATGCTGCTTTTGTTGGTCCGGCTTTGTTACCGGTAAACAATAAAGGACTAAGGGGCCGGTAATGGTAAATTGGTGGATGTAGTTGAAATTCTACAGATCAACTTTCAAAACAATTCAACAGATGGAAACATTTCATAAGAAATATATAAAATTTGATTGTTTCGTCAATGACTTGTGAGCCGACTTTCAAGCCGTCCGGCTTGAAACCTATCGAGTACAAAATTTAAGCATTCGACTTTAGGACATGCGATTAGAGCAATATTCCTGATTGAAAATGTTGCTCATTCTCTTAAAAATACATATGAGTGTCATACTCCTTTCTTTCACTTCTCAATCGGGACAGTTATTGGATAACATAAATAAACCAATAACATCCCTATGAAAAAACGAATGCGTGCATCTATTTGGATCTCGCGCGTTAATGGCAATCATAAGACGGAATAACCTGTCAGACAAGAAAAAGCGTTTGCTATCAACAACAAAACCTCACAACTGCAACGAGCATTTTTATAAGCATTTCATCGGCGATATAAGAAAATAACAGTTTGGTCCCGTTCGAACGACATTTTTTGCTGCGGATTCTAAAATCAAAGAGACTCGGTCAGTCGAAAACAACACAGAAATGCCTTACGCAACCTCGTTTTTATTAAATCACTAGAAGACCCGACGAACTTCGTATCGCTGCAGAATGAAAAAAACCGTTGCATACAAAATGTATGAGACAATTAATTAGCTTGACCGATTTGGTTTTTTTTAAATTTGTAATTATTGGTTAGCTATAATCAATCCTAATCAACGTTCCAACTTCAATTCATTGCGATCAATAATACTGGATTGATTTTATACGGTTTGAATTCCGTTTGGGTATTGAATGAACTTTGCTTACAATCCAAATGAATTCAATGTCTTTTATGTACATGAAATATAGATACAGTTAATAAATGTAAAGCTTTCTGATAAACTATGTTTTTTGTTTTATTTTGCGGTGTGTCGAAGTGAAATGTGCTCTTCGCACATTTTATTGACTTCGACGACTTATGTTAGCTCGTCTTCTCCTCTGCATTGTAATGAACACAATAAAATAACACGGAATTGTTTTCACAGTCAATGAAATCCGTTAATTTTACCTTGATAGATAGAATGACAGGTTAAAATAAATTATCGCAAAATGTAACTAATTTCACTTCAAACAACTCTTTTTTTTAATCCACGTTTTTGTTTACGAAAAAATGAAAAACGATTTGAAATGTAATACATTTTACACAACTGTACGGAAGAAATAACAGTTTTGTCAAGCACGCCAGTTAAAAGATAGATCCGCCACGAATGCCACGTATATAAAGTAATAAGAAGTGGAGATTTCTATACATAATAACCAATTTTGAATTTATCGATTTTTCAGCTGTTCTTTAGGATTTTCCCTACTATTTATTTTTAAACTACCCCTGTATTAGAGCGAACAAAATAAAAAAATAAAATAATCGAATCGGTCAAGTCGTTTTTGAGTTTTATCGAGACTAACGAACAGCAATTGATTTATATATCGATGTCCAAATAAAGAAAATTGTTTGCTTAACGCAACAAAAATGTCAAAACATTTGTAAGAAAGTTTTTAAGGGAAATAAAAGAATTTCGAAACCCGATTGATGTCAGAATATATTCATTGCGGATATATCGAAGTGTGCAATAAGTGTGGGGTCTCGCGTCGACCTCTCCTTGGTCTTCGCGTTTTTCGAGCCTTGTTGTATAGAGGTCATTCGCCGGATCATGCCAAATACGAAGCTCACACAGTAATATATCTATACTTGCAACAACAAATTCGACTTCATAGCGAAAAATAATATTCGCATACGCCGTCATTTTTCAACCGAACTATTTCCATTCCCATTGCCATCGGTACGGAGCTCCAACTCCGGAGGTGAAATACGCGGATAAACATGCATGAATGCATCGGGTATGCTATTTTGTTTGCTAAACCCTTCCGCCCTGCGTTGTGATACCACGTGTGTATACATATACAGTGGCAATAACCATGTGCTGGTAGAGGGTGCTTTATCCTATGAGCCGAGCCCCCTCCCCTCAACGCCGCAAGCCCCACCCCACCCACCACGGTGCTCGCTCACGTTTTTGGTGGATCAACGGTCCGACGGTTGCATTGTCCCGAATTACTTCTTTTGTCGATCGCGTCTAACCCGTTTAACCGGAAAAATGCGTTCGTTTTCAGTCATGGTTGACTGCACAAACGGCACCGATTCCCCACTGTGAGACAACTCTATATCTGTCCATCGATTCGAAATTTACGTGTATACACGCCGATGTATTTTGGTGACGTAGGTAGGGCAGGGTGTTCGATGTACGTCCAATTTTACCGCACTGTCTGGCCCCAATCGCTTACATTCCGCGAATAGCTTTTGCTGACTTTTGTTACCGAAGCACCCTGTATGTCATGGCCAGGAACTCGGAACCAGATTTTTCTGGTTTCTCCCACCGTCTCGTTTATCGGACTCGGTCCCGCTGCGGTTGGTACCTCGTTCCTTGATGTAATTGAATGAAAAACTAACATAAAAACTCGTCCGCGCGAACCAGTTTCCCTTTTCCTAAATATGAAAACAGACGGAGAACGCAGAGTATTTTTAATCATGACGGATATATAGATGCGATCTATTTACGTGATGTAAACCGAGCGATAATTGTTGTGGTCGATTTTTCAAAAGCTTTCGATAGTTAATTTGAAATATTGCGACGGACGTGGCATTTTTTCATATGCATTATGCATTATGTTCACAGTGTATAGCTCGATGATGCGGGAGACATTCGAGGATGTGCCGACAGTACAATGCACAATAATTTCATGAAATGCATAAATACGTCTCGGCAGATTGAAATTCTTTCAATTATACTTCATTCTTTGATCGATTTTACGAACAAGCGGCTTGTGACTTTCACGTTAATCATAGAAAAGACTGCGATTGCATGATTAATTTAATTACTTCAGTTAGTGTCGTTGCAATCAAATAAATGTTATTATTAATATCAAATATTGAATTTACGATATGCATGCGTCATTGTAGTAGATTTACCAAACTTGCTTACGAACATAAATGGGACTACATATGTTTAATCATTTTAAAAGCGACGCTAAACAAATTTCATATTAACTTAAATTATACAAGTGTGGAAAATCTCTCACAATAAATTCCATCAAATTTCAAGTATTCAACACTGCCTTCATGCAATGTCAAAACTATTTCGCCGTGCCATCGAAAGGAAACGAAAATGTAACGACTTGCGTCATATACCTTCTATCGCCGAATAACGTCATCTGCAAACACTTCTTAGGTATAACTTTGCGTAACTCACCGTTTAAAGCTACAGAACAGAGAAAGAACCGACGTTATAGCTGCAAAACGATATTTTTTTGCCGCATTTTGCACGAGGAGGGGGTGTACCATTTTTTTAGGGGTTTTTCAATGAGAATCGAAGCAAAACTTGGTGCGCTTCGATGGTTTCGGAAATTTCGTCTCGTGTGTAGTTTTCAATCGAGTGAGTGTCGGTTCTTGCAGTCCCCATGTCGCCAAAGTTTCAATCCCTGTACGTGAAAAGCCTGTGTACACTGTACTTCGGGACCGGAGGGTCAGGTGAAATTGCACACGACTTTGCGGAAAAGATACAAAGAAAGAATTGCGTCGAGCTTTTCTACCCATTCGAATCGATTCGAGGAAGTGTTAAAATTTCTTGGTAGTTACCATGGGGGGGGGGGGCAGGGGACGATACATATTCGAGATGAGACGAGACCCCTGTGCTCTCCTCCCCATTCCATCGTATGGATGCATAAAGCATATACGTAGGTATATAGCACAATTACCACTATACCTACCCTTTTCGTTCAGAAACCGTGCGAATTCAGCCTGTACGTTACGTGTAAGCTTGTAAAACGACAATTACGTATTATCACGTCCCTCAATGTGTATTCTCGAAGACCGGTTCCGACTCTGTGGAAATGAAAGAACTGGATTCAACGACGTCGATCGAGCGTCTGACAGCTCTGTAAGAAAAAGACTTTATCGAACTCGACATAATGCTGTACTTGAATGAAATATTTCACAAGAATGAGCACCAATGTTATAGTTACTTACAATAAGTATGTATATGTTTTTATATATTTCAATAGATTCAAGGGCATTATTCGTAGCTTTTAGTAATCTGTGCACCGAGGAAGAAATTATACCCGGAATTCATTATAGAAAAGAGTAATTGCAAAACAAAAAAAATACAAGATCTCGCTGGACTGTCTCGACATTGGCTCTGTCCTATGGGATTCTGTAAAATGCCATCGCGCATTACAGGTAACAATATTTCATTCACAATATCATATCGCAAATTTAGTACAGACACATTCAAATTAATTGAATTTTTTCGCCGTTACCAGCCGTCGAAGTAAATGATCAATGCTCGCACAATATCACACTTTTCTATACTTCCAGGTACAACGCGCACGTGCACGTATAATCGATATAAAATCACGTTCAGATGAAAAGAAAACGAGATTACGAGTAGACGGAAAAGTCAACAACAAAGTCAATAAATGTCGTATCTACTGTCCTTTATGCGTCAGTTTCGTCCAGACAGGAGCTTCGAGTATCGTGATTTTTATTTATTTTGTCTTATGTAGCATCAAATGGCGTAGAAAAAGGGAGAATACACGACGGAACGGGGTATTGTTGGAGCTGGTGGATGCGAAGCGAAGGATGTGAGGAAGAGCGTGGCACGTGGCTTCAGTGTGGGCGAGATAAACCATTCGAGAGTGCAGTATGTGCATTTGGTAGGAGGTAACTAGAATGATGAAAGAGCTCGAGCCCCATCTGCGAACTTCTGGAATAAGTCTGAGAGACAGCGAGGGAGAAAGGCAAAGAGAAAGGGAGAGAGAGAGAGAGGGCGAGGGATAAAACTTGATTCAAAGAAGCCTGCATGGCGAAGACGATCAGGATGTTGAGCTTTCTGACTACCCCTCACACTTTGTTTATATATACCGGGGTTTCGAAAAGAAGTGGACCCACCCCTATTTCAGAATCTATGTATCATAGGGCAAAATGACTCGAACAAAAGTTTTATGGTCAACGTGGACATAATAGAATTCTGTTGCCTTTGGGGTGGTTGATTAACACGAATCCCCTCGCCTCTCACGTATGGGATAATGAGGATCTTTGATGAATGACTGTGTCACTTAACATTTTTTCGTCATTCGTTGCTGACTTAGATCTACCAGGTTAGTTGTTCCTGGATAGCGCTAAAAGTAGGATAAAAGTAGGATTTGGCTGTAATTTTTACCATCAGAAAATTACATATCTGAACATAAAATTTCCCGCTCTTCCCAAATCCGGGGTCGAAAATAGCCATTCCCATTTAAAAAACGCAAATTAACCTTTAACAAAACTTACAAGGTCAACATCAAGGTCAAATTTGAGGTCACAAAAAACTGAACTTTATAAACCATAAAACTTTTGTCTGGGTCATTTTGCCCTATGATACATAGATTCTGAGATAGGGGCTGGGTCCGCTTCATTTAAAAAACCCTATATATACAGGGTGTTTCTTTTTTCGTTGCCACCCGAAATAACTCGGTAATTATCGACGACCCAAAAAAATGTTCTAAACAAAAGTTGTACGGTGTGGAGAGGGCCATCGAATGCGACCATTTTTTTCGGTGGAGGCAATTACACACAGTAAAGGTCACCTTCACTTTTTTAAATGGAATGGTATATTTTTCCAACCATCTTGTAGAGCACCTCAAGCCGCATAAAACATTAGGAGGTCAAAGTCGTTCCAGGTCATTCAAGGTCAGTATCGACGAAACAAATCTAAATATCTTGGATCACTACTAAATATTTGGTAGTCTTATCAACGTTTGATAGTGATCCGAGCTGAAATTACCTGAAAATATTTTATTTCAGTAGATGTTCAAAATGACCTTCACCAGCCTCCAAACACTTTTGCAGTCCTGCCCATTACACGCACTCCCCCTCCACCTCTATGTCTGTCTCTCATTCACCCTATCTCATAGTTTCTCTCTCCCTCTATCTCTCTTCATTTCCCTTTCCTTATAATAATAAGTTCTATCGTTTACACGTAGAGGAAGTTGGGGTATTATAGTCCCCGATAAGTATTTTTGGCAATAAAACTCAAACTATACGAGATCCAGCAATTTTTATTGGTCATGTCCTTTGTTGAACTTATTGGTAATCAGTAATTAAAACCTTAAGGCAATATATTTTGAAATAATAACTGAAAACGGAAGCTTTCGAAAAAGTGCAGTATCGTTGAATTCTGAACGTGCCCGGCTATTATGACGTCGGGCCATATTGGCCGTAAATGCCGCGGGCCATAATAGCCGTCAGAGCAGATAACAACTCGCTCATTATTTTGCGGAGTAAAATTTACAGAAAAAAAATCTCAGTTTGGACTCCTGAGCATCTTCGTGAATCCACAGCCTATAACATAGGCATTGAGTCTAAGATTCACCTCTGTTTTCCTTACAATCGAGGGAGCCACAATACAAGCACTTTGCGTTTGAATCATTGCGTCTATCTGGACTTTCGTCAGAGCTGTCCTCGTACAAAGATTTATTTTCTTTATCCGACCTAAATATTTGTACATACTTTGTTTTTGGCTTTGTCTTTTTACCTTTGCTTTTTTGTTTTTCGCTGTTATCCATGGTAGATTTATTGAATTCTTTTTTGTACGGGGACGAAGTCAGTAATGTCGATTTAGCAGACTTTCTGCCTCGGTTACTAGGTTTTCTAGTCGCTATTTGTGGTATCGGAGACAATTGGAATGATGTTATAAAGTTTTTATCTGTGGAAATAGATGGATGGGGAGACTCGTGATGGGAACCATAATTTGCTCAGACCCTATAGGTGAAGTTTTGAATGGGTCTCTTAACACATGGATCTCTTGATCAGACGCCGCACGACTTGCAACGGATTCCTATAATATGGAATCGGCCAATGTGGCCTAGTAGGCCACATTGGCCGCAGGAACGTTTTTGACAATGAAGGTCTAAACTAAAAACCAGTGAACAATTAGTATACAAAATTTCCACCAGACTATAGATTAGATACGTTTGCCTACAAAACTGTGAAGGAAGAATATAAAAAAAATCACAATTCGAGGAACTATAATGGCTGAAACTTTTCAATAAATAACATCGAAATACCCAACTTTGGATCACGGCGTGTCAAAGACACACGTTATCTCGCCGCGCCGCACAAATTCACTAAGGAGGTGATGGGTAGGGTTGCTCAAACATGACAGGTCTGTTTTACGCTAATGTTGGTTAGCAACATTATGTTTTTGTCCTTTCGCACAAAAACATTTACACTCACATGATCACTAATTTGTCTCTTCTACTTTTAAGCCCCACATATATAATTATTAATACATATTAACTGTGGAATGACCGAATTTCCAAATTTAAAGTCACGGCGCAGTTTTAATTCTTTAATTGTATATTTTTCAATTGAATTGAGACGTTATTTGTGAAAAAATCGATAACCTATAAGCTTTTCCTCACTTTGTCGACGGGGGCGAATACCGTGACAGAATATAAATTGCGTATTTTACGGTAGAAGACTTCAACGTAAGAGTATTTGGAGTAATTTGTATCGACGCGATCGCCCTGCGAGAGGAATCAAGAGGTAGATAGAGAGAGAGAGACAGAGAGAGAGAGAGAGAGAGAGAGAGAGAGAGAGAGAGAGAGAGAGAGAGAGAGAGAGAGGAGAGAGAGAGAGAGAGAGAGAGAGATGAAGTAAGAGAATTATAGCCGAGGAGCGCTACAACTAGTTCGCTAATAGCAATCTGAAGCAAGAAAATAATCTCACTTGAACTTACGGAGCCTGCTATAACGGTGAAGGAGATTGAATTTCACTCGAGGTAAATGGTTTCTGTCCACCGTACTAGTTTTTTTTACATCCAAAATATATTTAAAGACTATAGAGTGGATAATTTGGAAAAAAAACAAGTGATTCATCGTTTTTGTACCCGAGATTTTTTACGCTTAATTTCCGAGTTTAATTTGACATTTGATATACATGTAAAAGGATAAGATGAGAGTAATAGTTCAAGGAATTGCACGAATGTAAGAGTGAAATGCGAATACTGTTGATAAACATCACTGTCGGAAATAGAAGAAGCTTTCATGGCAGAGAAAGATACGGAAGGACCGTCGTGTCTCTCGCAAAGCTCACCGGCAATCGCCGTTTTCCTCATCGTAGTTTTTTCACGCTTGCAAATTATAACGGTCCACCGCTTTTCCTTATTTTTCGCTCATTAAGGTGTAGATGCAAGTACACAGAGATAGAAACGGACGCCGAGAGGTAACTCGGTACTACTTAAATCATCATTATATTTATTTAATGAAAAGTTATTTGCTTTTTGTTCCGCCGTAAAAGCTGGTCTGACCCCTCGACGAGTTCGCGGAAACCATGGCCAGACTGAACAAATTAATTTGATTTTCGCGTCCTATAGACCAAGTGGCCGAGGTATGGGGTCTTATCTTATGGCTTTTTTGACTCATTTCAAAAAATTGCTTTTCCGGGACTTCTCCACGATACTAGCGAGCTAGTATTGATGTGGTAAAATATTCACTCGATTATTAATCACTAATACTTTTGGAATGTTTCAAAATTGTCGTCAACCATTTTTGTTCTCATAGCGCTCATTTGATTTGGGATTATTTAAGCTTAAAAATGTTCGTGTGGTTCATGTGATTTCAAACAAATTAGTTTCCAGATTTTTAACGTTCTCGTTGCGTAATCATTTTTGCAGGCTCTTGGGGGGCGGATTGAAATTTGGCAACTTTTACATCGCCGTTAAAGCCGCGAATATTAAGCTATCGGAATGAATTAAACGGCTTTTAGTTTACTAGCTACTTGCATATAAAAACTTTATAATTAAGCTTAAATCGACCGAGTCAACATGATGTTGCAAATACTTGTGTTGATATTTTGAGGTTTCCGCCAAACTAGCGGAAACGTGAGAAATATTTTGTCCGTCTTTTTTACATATAGAATATAACGTAACGTCCTTATGGAGCCTTTCGGGCAAGATAAAATTAAGACAATCAAAAAATTGGTCCGATTACCGAAATGTTTAAAGGGACGTACGGATTTCAAAGAAATTTCCATTTTCAAAGAAATTATAAAAACAGTTTTCATCCAAACAATAATTAAAAAACACAAAAGTAATTTATTATGTACGAAGCACGGGCTCCGAGCTTTTATACATTGTTGGCTAGAACTTCTTCTCCTCCCCATCGTTCCCCCTCTGGATGTTGGCATGGACTACTCGGTTAACGTCGGATATTTGGCCTGTCACCTTAAACGAACCGAAAGATAGACGGCGACAAGCCCGGGGAGGGGAAGCTCCTCGCTGTGCCGAAGAACTTTCTACGCAGCTTTCCAGCATGCGAAAAGCTGTATCTTCCAGCAAAACAGAGAAAGAGAGGGAGAGGGCAAATGATGCTTTGGTCGGGTTGTACGCATCGAAAACTTTCTCGTTGCAGATATTACGAGAGCTCTTCCGAAGCAACAGTCGCGATGTATATATGGTGAACCCGCGCCAGCGTTATGACACTCTGTATATAACGTACCGGAAAGTACGCAGTCTACGCAAAGTATGCGGATATCGTGTGAGAGTGAGGCCTTACCTTACCGTTGTATATATATGGCGTTTCAAATTTCTGTATCAACTGGGAGTACGTATTCGTTCTAAGAATGATACCTTATGATAAGATACGTAAGAACAGTAAATTATGTCAGTGTGCAGATGTATATAATATATTCTACACTATATATAAATAAGTGGTTTACATAAACTGCATGAAGATGGAGCTAAGATATTAGTTGGTTAATTCTGATAATTGAAACGACATCGGTAGAAGCCTCAAAAACTACTCCTACGCAGACTGCCCCTAATCTTCGATGACTCTGCATCGGTTACTTCAGAATTGACTTTCCATCGCCGCAGGTAACGATGAGATAGCAAAATTTAATACAATTATTCATATATTATTCAGCAAAATAACATAATTTTATGTTCCTTATAACCGGATGCCCATTTGAAAATATGATAAATTATAATATTTTTTAGAACGTTTTTTTAAATAGCATTGCATGCTAAGACGAGAATCGGTTGTCGTTGTACCGAAGCGAGTGATGAGCTGAGTTCCTGTGAAGCCATCATCTGTATTGAAGACCCTTACTAACGACAGAGTTTAAAAATGTTATCAAGCTAGTTCCATCAACGGACCGAAGAGAACGTGTAATACGCTGAACTACTGAGCGTATCCAAGTAAGAACAACGGTGGTGTACCGACGCAATAGTAATGTGAAGCTCTGAATGAACAGGAGAGCGGGATGATACAGATGAGAAAAGCTCTCGCGCGGTTTGTCGAAGGTACAGGCTGTGCGAGGTCTGGGTACTCAAGGGAGTAGGAGGGAAACCCTGAGCCATTTGTAATTTCAACAACGGCGAGAAGATAAAACCTTCGAGCCGGAACTGGAAAACTCTTCGTCAACGAGAATCAACCCTTGCCATTTCTTTCTCTTCTTCGTGACCGGTGTTCCTCACTGAGCTCTTTGAAATTCTTTCTACTATAACAACATTGTATTCACGAGCGAGTGATTATCACTTGATATATTCAAACGGTTATATATATCGCCGTTTTCATTCGTTCTTCGTGAGCTTGATTTAGTAACAGAATATCACATGCTGTACATTGGTGTTTTTTCCAAAGGTGCATGTTTATTGATAGATTTACCTACACCTTATAATGCGGAAATTTATGCGCATCACGCTATTTCACATGCATATTTCAGATTTATTAATGTTTCTCATTGTTATTCACGCGATTTACACATTTCCTTATGGACCACTTTTAACGGGCCTGTTCCTTTCATAATTTACGACAGAATATATATTTTTACGCAGCCAGAAACATCGAATTATTCTCCATAAACATTTGGTTATTGTTAATTTCCTTATCACTCCCTCCATCCTGTCATTTTACTTTTCCGTACCTACATAAAATCCTATCCACCACCTACCTATCTTAACTACACGTACTTTCAATTGCCGTGGTATTTTCGTGCTCGGTCGTTACGAATTTACGAACGTATTGAGTATTTACTTCTCTCAAATGTCACATGTATATACACACGCAGCAGAAACAGCGATGGCAACCTCGCTGTTTGCCAACTTCAATACAGGAAGAGCGAACAGGGGCCACCTTGCGCCACCGTCCGTTCCTCTCGTTCGTAGGGTATGAAGCACTTGCCGAGCACTCTATCCGTCCAGCAAGCAGCGAGGTTTTATCTCCGTCTCATAAAGTATGAGAGAGGCACGATTGGACGTTTTACAGTTCGGCCATTTTTCCGATCTACCTTACAACCCCATCGGCATATAGTCTCCCTCTCTCTCTCTTCTACCTTCCATCTTTATCTGTACAGGCCCGATACTAACTTTGGTATTATCTACATCGATAGCCTCACCTGGATGAGCAAAGATTGAGTGATACTTGAATTTTGAAAATTTAACTGCTGTGCAGATCCGCCAAAGCTACCATAAAATGAAGAGCATTCGACGAAAATTTAACGAGTCGATTTTTCAAACGACATTTTTCGAGTCACAAGCTTCATTCGAATATGATGTATTTTAATACACGTAATGAAGAAATATTATTCGATTTACATACATTTTTCAAGTCCCACGAATATTTCGTTGAAACGAAATATAAATAAATATATCACCGCGCATAGGCGATGGTTTCCGTTTATTTTTTAAATCGTGTACGTAGATGGTGGCCCTTTCTGCGTAGACTTTTGTTTCCAATTTAGAATTTTTATCACGTCTATAAAACTGCCGAGCGACAGGGAGTAGCCGGGACTGTCAAGGGTGGATGCTTCTGCCCTCGTATTTCCCGGGGATCGATCGGGTGAAGGTTTTTATGCACGTATACGTACTCGCTGTAAAATTGGAAGGATATATCGAATATCAAGTTCGCTTGACATCCGATCCGATCCATCCCAAGTTCCTCTCCCTCTTCCCATCTCTTCCTTTTTCTACAATCCTTCGATCCCTGGGTTATACGTATTCTCCGAGTGCTCACCCGTCGCCATCGTGTTGTCACGATATCACGTATAGTGGCCTTGCTTGTCGATTCATTCGTATTAAGAACGCCGATCGTCTACGGTCAAGGGAAAAGTCACGAGAGAGAGAGAGAGAGAGAGAGAGAGAGAGAGAGAGAGAGAGAACAAGGAGACATTACGCATACAGCGGGGACCGGCTAGATCCGCACATTCGATCGTGTTTCGTTCAACAACCCCGGTTACTCGTACAGCAGTATATCGCTGAGATTACGAACGGGGATTTCGCGAACGAACGCGAAAGCCCTCACGCTTCAGGACATTGGACCATCGAAAAGGAGGAGGGTAAGGGGGGGGGGGAATTAACGATCGAAACTACTTCACGATACTGCACTGGTTGACTGTCCATCTTTCTGACACACGATTGCACGTTTTATTACTGAACTATTTTCTCTGATCCTACAGGACTGGACGTACGTATGTAGTATTACCATCGTATATACGCGTACTATATATCTTTTATCGTAAAGATTATCCTGTTTAATGCCTTTTTTAAACCACCTTGCCGCTACAACGCACGCAATTTTGACATGAATAACACCGTTGCTAGTTATGATTTCTGTATAAACCATAGACAAAGTTTCCAATTTCCATTCAGATAATATCTCAAAATATCTAGGAAAGATTGATATTTATTAAATATTCATAAAAATCATTACTAAATTTATGCAAGTAATAATAATTATTATTGTTATAATTAATTTAAGTAGCTAATTTTTAAGATGTTATAAATGTTATTGCGAAAAAGTATAAACTAGAGACGTTGCTTTCGTTCCATAGAGTTTTTAATTCCATACACAAATTCTTTCGCCGGCTCGTCGCACGTGCAATTCCAGAATTAACGCACATTTCCGCAAATAATTGAGATCGACAAAAAACCATTTAATTCTCATTTAAATTTTCTCCGTTTCGCACTCAATTGCGGTGTGTGATGACGTACACAAGAATCGATCGTGAACAGAGAATCGGCAGCTGTAAAAGCGTGGATCGCAGCTTTAACAGGATAGGAGTGGGAGCCGCGAATCGCTTGTTTGACTCGATGGTGCTCTGTCTGCTTTGACACACCGTACGAAGCACTGTGGATTTTCCGATAGCGGGAGATTGCTGCGAGGATAGAAAATGAATCCGCTCGTCAAATATACTCGGGACGGTAGTAATACCTGGAAGCGTGGGAGAAACCTCGTTTTGGATCGTCTAGGGATGCGCGAGTCAACTGCTATCTCAGTGTGATAGAACAAGCGAATACAACGATAAATCGGACTAGACGTTTTCTGTTCGATAGATATACGTACCATATATGTACACGTCTATGTACACAAATATATATTTTCACACATACATATATATATATACCAGTGTGAAACCAGTTTTCTCAAATCGAATGAATTTTATATCGAATGATTCTCATTCGCACTATAGAGAGGAGCACATGGCGAGACACGTCTCTGGTAATTTTCCAGCGTGATGTTGGAAGCGGCGTGTATAGTATTTTCATGATGCAATTACTTTATCGAAGACGAGAATGAACTGGACGTACTACCACCGAAGAGCTTGTACCCTTCTTCAACTCATTTCCGTATGCGGAAGATCCATTTCTAGTTATTACGTTGTTTATTTTTCTGATATTACAGTCGATTTAGTTCATCATATATCGATCCAATTAGTATTTATGAATCTTGCAACTTACTTACCGACCACGTGAGCACTTTCCGAATTATGCGTATCTGACGAACAATGTAGTTTCTTCGGTGTATTACGCTTCATTCAAATGTTATGTATAAACGCGAATAAATCAATGAACCTCTCCCTTGCATTCTGTCTCGCTCAACCTACTTTTCTGCCCTCTTCTTCGTAACGACGCTCCTGCTCACTCTCTTTTACTCTCTCTCTCTCTCTCTCTCTCTCTCGCTCACTCCCGATGATGAAACTAAGCATACAACGATCGTAGAGAATCGTCGAGAGGTCGCTCGCCTAACCGTCGGGCTCACCCGATCGATGTAAAAGTCAAGTTGAATAGCATGAGAATCAAGCCGCGCGTGTGTCAGAATGCGGTTTCGCGAAAGTGCATTCACGTATGTGTATTCCGATTCTCACGCGATAATGTCCCAAACGGGGAACAGAGAAGATAGAATTGTGCAGCTATAGTCAGGGGGAACGAGCTCATGGTGATTCGTGCAAGCGACCACGTGCTTGAAATGGCAAAACGTATTAGCATTTTAGTCAAAGCGTTTTGTTAATTCTATTGTTCTCGATTATTTTCATTGATTCGCGTCGGGTATTTTATTATATCAACGCGATTGATTAATGGATCAATAATTTTGCAATCGAATCTCTTTATCTTTTCTCGTGAAATTGTCGTGAAATTGCTGTTAACATTCCACAATTGTTTGACATTTTGTCGAACGATTTATAGAAGAACATCGCTCAAAGATCTGTTAGAATTTTCAGTCGCTGTGCAGTTAGTCGGTTCGATGACGTGTCCATAGATAGAACGTACAGGGAGTTATTAGGTACCGAGTAGAGCAATACCGCGAGTACACAGATGCGACTGGTTCAACTCGCGATCATTGTGGCTTCTACTACTTCCGCCGGTGAGAGAGTCACTCTCGGTGGAATCAAGGGCGGGGGGGGGGGGGAGACTCTAGCGGACAACGTGTCTCCGCCACAACGCCGCGCAACCCCGCCACGGTATGTCTGCTCACTACTCGCCGTTACTACTGTTCTCTGTGTTTCTGCGGCCCGCGGCTCTTCTCTCGATTTCTCTCTCCCACTCTCGCATCTCGAATATGTCTATCGGTTGACCATTGCGGTTACTCACTACTGGAAAGCATCGCTGTCCCTCGGTCACTGTATTTACCGTCCACCACCGGCTGGTCAATGAAAACCACTGTAATCTCCAACACCCCATCGTACAGACATGAGATTCTTTTACCTTTCTGTACCGTGTCATGTTGTCGTAACTGATTTGATTTTTTACGCGTACGTTATATGACTTCGATTTCATCGTGCCATCTTTTGCAAACCGTATTTTGATACGTTAGGCTCCTCGCTATTATTTGCTTGCATGCTGCGAGCCATCGATGTAAAAGAGAAGGAAGAAAAAGGAACACCGGTTAACAATGAAAACGTGAGAGAAAAAACATCGTTCTTTTAATTTGTTAATAGTACGAAGTTTTTGGAGTCTCACGTTGGAGTTGGGAAATAGTCGGTAATACAAGGGAGCACCTTTTACCACCATTCGGCGGGGGTGGCGATCCGAGCGCCTTCTTAATCCCTTGACAGCTTCATTTCAGGGATAAAGCGATTGCTGAAGTTTGTTGAGAAGTTAAACTATGAGAGAAAGGAAGAAGTCGTGGAACGGGAAGAGGAAGGGAGAGACTATTGTTTAAAAAAGCAATAGGAAAGTTTCGTTCATTAGCTACGAGAATGGAGATGCGGAGTAGTGCTAGAAGCACAGTGGTGAGAATGTGAAACGAAAAGAGAACGGGAGAAGGGGAGAGAAAGATGTGGAAACTGAAAAGGCGATGGAAGCTCTTCGAAAACTGTTGCACATAATCTCTGGCGCTTTTGCCTCTTTCACCTTGTTCTTGCCGATGCGCCGTCACCACCCCTAATATCTCCCCCACCCCCTCCCTCTCCTCTCCGATGGAGCAACCAGAAGCTGAAAATCTAACGTTGTGGCGATAGTGGCAACAAAGCGCACTGTGACTCGGGAAATCTGTTGTTTTCGCGTCAGTCTAAGATACCGCTATCAAATTTCAAGAGAATAATTAAGAGACGCAACGTCGAAAGATTTGTTCGACACTTGCGGATTATTTAAGATTAGAAAAAAATAGCACGCGTGATAAGTTATAAATATACTTTTCAAAATATTCCGTGCTAAGAAACGCAAAACAATTTAAATAACCCGATTTACATACAACCGTGAGACGAAAATTCGCGCATGGTAAAAATTCAATCGCCCTGATGGGGATGTTTTTTGTTTATTTTCAAAGTGGGTGAATTGCTTTTTCATATCGTTTACTTTTACGAGTATTTGGAAAATGTAGCACGACACCCCTGGTTCCCGGGCATCACTAGCCCCGCGGGAACCGTCCGATATCATTCATATTTTTGCACCTAGTTGTTTTATGTTCTATAGATAGTTGTTTTCATATAAGCCTGTATTTTTACCAGTGTTGAATATTTTACAAAATCAAGAGGACGGCTTAATTAGTTTGGATCACTGAATATTTGGTGGGGAGCCTTTCATGCCCCGTTGGATTGAATCAACAATGGGTTTTAAATTCAGTATAATGACGTCTGTTTTGATAAAGTTTTTGCATTTTTTATAATGGATGAAAACGCAATTACACAAAATTGACTTAAAAACCGATGTCTCCATGCCAGCCCCCGTATTTCGCCATATACATAAAGGGATTACGCTGTACGCATCACTCGTATTATAAAAAAAAAAAAAAACCGAAGAGACGCAGGGCCGCTCATCTCATTCAATGTCAAAGCGAACTTTTTAATCCCCGTAACGGTGGCTTTGATCCATGGATTGATACGTTCTTATACATTACTGTCAACCAAAGTGTAAATCCAAACAGAATATTGAACTATGATACGATCCGTGTACACACATGAAAATGTATCCATTGGCATAAGCGGCGATCCCTTCTGTGAAAAAGGATACAAAGCGGAGTTGATAAAAAAACTTCCATTCGCTGAAAAAATTAAAAAAATTCTGTGTTTTTTTTCCACCCCACCCAATGGACACCACTGGCAATTTGTACGCATAGAATTCTCTTTTTCCATTATCGTAAATATTCGTCAGAATTCATGGTAATGCCGAATAATCGAAGCTCATTATACGAAGAGACAACGGACCGAAAGTTTTTGCGTCAGTGCCGAGTTTGATGAGCTGACGCGCAAAAAGGAATTCTGGGAAAAAATATGCCAGGTTTTTCTGTTCGTTCCGTTGAGTTTCAAAAAATGTTTATTGTTTTCGGTCGAACGGACAGGCACACCGTTCGGCAGATAATAGAGATACGTGTTAGTTTTTGCGTGAATGCAAACTCGCTCGTGCGAGTGACACCCCTGGTGGAATTAATTACTGAAGCGTTTCAACTTGTGGACTCTCCAGTCGACTCGACGGCGCTTCGTTCATCGATGTATATTCAACGAGAGTGAAACAAAAAAAATGACAAAAAATCGCATACGAAATAGAGCTGACCCATCGTGAACTGACATTTTGGTCGATAACACGTTTTATAAACTGGGCTCAAATTTTCTGTCGAATCGAACATGTAGGGTGCTCGCTACGAGCTTCCCTCGAATCCCACCGTTCTATGTGTTATACGTATGATAAAATCGTCTATGAAATTTATAAATAACAAAACCGAGCCCCGCGATCCAAGAATTCGGACGGGTTCGCTCTATTTAGCACACCGCCCACTACATTAGTTTCCATTAAGAAATTGGGTATTAAATCAAATATTGTACGAAACTATTTGGACACAAAATAGCTGGGTGATAAGCTTTACTCTATTGCGTGACAAACGAGTAACAATTACTCGACAATGATAAATTTTTGCGAGGAAAATAAAAATTAAACGAATTTTGTTATTCCTTTTACCTGTTTAGAATCGGGCTAACTTAATTTTTTCGTAATATATGACTATTTATGCGATCAAAATTTGTATACCGAATAAGTGGCTATATTGCAGTCGAGTTAAAAAGAGACACCGCTGTTCGGTCAAATTTTGTAAATTGCAATTCTTTGAAGCGAATGCCTATATTGCACGGCGATTACATAAACAAACGCGAATGATTTACCTTGTTTACTTTGCACCACGGAAGATTCGTTCGATCGACGGCCAGACAGGAAATTATCTCATCACGGTTTATCCACTTTCCTCTTTGACTGCTTGTACCGGTGAAGAGAGTTCCGTTACGCGATCGTCTTACGAGATTAAATAGCCGTATTGCGCGTACGTGCAAGCGGCTTGAGACACACGTCGCGTATGATCGAGTATGCGCTCTGCACGTGCGTCGAAAGTGAAATCTGTTCACACACGCATACACATCGATATCTATTTTACCAATGACAGTAGTTACGTCCTAGTTTTACACCTCGTAAAGATTTTCGCTCGTTCGTAACGAGTTATTGGAAAATTGCTGTTGGCTCCGGCTGGAGAGGAAGATTAGATTTGATAAGTTCCTAGCACTTGTCATTTTGGTCAGACTTTCAGCCGTGCAAGGTTTGATACTATTATTTCAATTGAAAATATATATAGCTTACGATCATTTCAGGATATTGTAATATTTGCAAATCATTGTATTCAAACATTTTTTTTTGTATTAATTATTTCTATTTTCGTAATTTTTTTTTCTTATTCCACCTGCACGTTCCAATTCATTTACTGTAACTCAATGTATTATCAAAATTGAAATTAAGAAAAACAAAAAAAAAGAAATTGAAACTGAAATAATACATTTTTTGTCTTGAACTAATACCGAATCTGGTTCGGAAAATCAACACAAAATTTCAAGCTGTACATAGCGTGGAAGAAAAGTGCGTAGCATTAGATCTTGTTTATCGGTGATACGTGATGATCAGACATTGGGGAAATTTGGTCTCCCTTAGCTGCGCAGCGGCTGGTAATACACTTTGCGAACGCAAGGTGTGCGAGGGTGGAAATGAGCTCAATACAGAAAACTTGCGACATACACACGTTCGCTATAGTTTCGTGTTCCGGAGTCGAGAGGGCGCTAAAAGTTTGTCCGGAAGGAGCTGCGATGGTATTTAGCGAGTGCCGAAGTTGGTTAAAGCCCGGGCTTGCTCAAATTAAATTCGACGAGAGCTCGTCGTCGTCGTCGTCGTCGTCGTCGTCGTCGTTCTACGTTCTTTCGTCATCGTCTTAAAGATAAACCAGGACTCGTCCTGTGCAACACTAAACCTCCGTTGGACGGAACTCGCAGTGGTTAATTGGCTTCCGAATTAATTGGAGAGATCCGATGAATTAAAGAGCCCCGAAATATATGAAGGAAGCGTCGGAAATCCTCTTGTCCGAGATATTTCTATTATATCATCCCCCAGGGACATCCCTTTCCGCCGGTAATAACTAAACGCTGCTCTGGCACCACCTCGACTACAGCGACGCACTAATGCGCGGAAGAAAATGGAATTAAATCTCAACGCAACGAGACTTGTAGGGGTTGTAGAAGAAAAAAAATCAAAGCGGACGTGTAATTGCTATGTTGGTTGTTGGCCACGAAGTTCCGCCCGGGGAGTAACAAAAGTCTTCTTACAACCACCGTGCTAAAAAGCGTCGCGAGAGACGCGAACGAGAGACCCCGGGACACACAGGGGGTGTACGAAAACGACTCGCATAGGTCTCTCGCCAGTTCTGTCCTCGGCATACGCCCCGCGTTGTCGCTCGAAAACGCCCGCGGGTTTTATGGAGTAAAACGAGGGCGAGAGAGAGAGACAAAGAGAGAGAAAGAGAGAGAGAGAGAGAGAGAGAGAGAGAGGAAGAGAGTGAGAGAGAAAGAGAGAGGAGATAGCTTCGCGCGACAAACAAGCCGGCGACGTTCTCCTCGGCTACGGAAGAGAAGAAAATTTGGCAGGAACCGCAATGCGTCCGGGAACTCGCGATGTTCGTACATATCTATATAACTATATAGATACAAAGGTTTTTCGTCGACGTTGTGTTACAGCTGCGGCTCTTGTCGTTGTCATCGGCGAAGAGGCGCGGAAGGAGGTCGAGACGAATGGCGCTTAGAAACGCGCGCCATATTCGCGGCACGATCCATGAGTATGTATCCGGTCTCGAAAGAGGATGAGGGAGTGCAGGAAGACTGGATGGGCGGGAGGGAGCTGGATGGTCCGCCGGTGGGACCGCCGAGCTTTTGCGCCCGTGTCTCGACAGCATCGTCGAGACACCCGAACCAAGCATCAAGAGTTTCTATATATACGCTGTCTACCGTCCTATCCTGTTTCTCGGCCAACCGCCAAAAACGTTAACGGGGGAAACTCTTCGGCAAAACCCGTGACAGTTCGAAGTCGACAAAACGCTCGAGACTTACAGTCCGCTGCTGTAGAATATATGTCTGCGGATTCCTCAAGTTTCGGGACGATATTATGCGGTCGGCGTTGGAGAGTACAAGGAGGTAGGGTGAGCCACTGGAATCCTCGTTGACTCGAGGGAAAACGGGAGGAGGGGTTTGAATGCCGCGAAATTGTCTAATATTGTATACAACTGTTGCAATAAGTCGAGGTATTCTGAAATTGCTTGAAGCGTACGAGCTAAACGTGCAAAAAACGCAGTGGGTGAGAGAGAGAGAGAGAGAGAGAGAGAGAGACGGACAGAATTTTCGTCCATGAAAATGAAACAATCGATGGTCATATCGCGATATTTATAAGCCACTGCGATCGGAGATTCAATTAAAAATCAAACATTTTCCATTCCGTTTAATTTTAACTGTTCCAATTTGAAAGCATGTTCCACAATTTGCGAAAAAGTATGGGGCGGGATGCTATTATGATACTACTGAAAGTAATTTGATTGGCTCGGATCACGAAAATTATTTTTTGTTTTGGTCGAATGAAAATCAAAGATTTGAAAATTAAGCCTTCGGTACATTTTTCTGTCGATAGTCTGACGATCTGCTGAACTCGTCCGAGTACGAGGATGTGTAACATCGTTCTACTTCTTTTTACGAGACAGGGCAATTAAGTCCTTTACTCACCCGAGTCGACATTTTTACTGCTCCTCTCAATCTCCTAGAATTCTATTTCCTTTGCAGCGCTCAAGCCGCCACCGTCCGTTCAATGCCAACTCGCCCTCCGATTCGAATCTGGTGTCATCGAGGAGCCTCCCCAACCCGCTCTCGACGCCAAGTTCGAGAAATACGAACCTCCTCAGCCCACTCTTAATTCCAGCTGTCTCTGGCGAGCCTTCCCAACCGGTCGTCAACTTAAATATTGGCTCTAGTCTACCTAACTGTTCTTAGGTTTAACTGAAATGAGCACGTTTAGTTTTAAAACAATTGCACTTAAATGTTTTTATCATTTTTTTACAGCAATACCACGTCAATTATCTATCATTAAGTAATTACAAAATTAACGTAACAATCCATGAATTCTGTCGAATATACGTTCGTAAAGCACTGTTTGAAAAAATCACACTGGCGAGCACGGAGAATTCTTTTACATATTAATTCATGCGGTTTTTATACTTTCAAAATTTTCTTATGACATCACATGTAATTGTCGCGCTGGCAGTACCGCCACCGTCCGCCAGATGGGTACAATTCTCACGGACGATGTCGCGACATATTTGTATATAGCCGATGGAATTACTCTAAAAGAGAGTCGCAAGTCGGCAAAATGCTGATGACACTTTTTTAATGTCCTTGAAGGGTCTTTAGTTGTGTGAGAAATTTGTGTACCATGTTCCTCACACACGCAAAAGTATGTATGTATTAGTGATGTTCTATCTTTCGAACAAAATCGATTTCGGAATCAATCCTGAATCGGATGTCTAAGAATTGATTCGGCGGAAAATTGAAACGTAAAAGATCGATCTTGCAAAAATCGATTTTTTAATACGGCATCGAAAGATTAAACGAACAAGCTCAAACGTGCATGGTCGAACTGAACTGCATTTTCTAAACTAAGAAGGATGTATGTCTTCAAGCCTTTTAAGGCCGAAATTTGTTTCCTAGTGACAAAAATATTCCTGACTTGTATCAAAATGTGTGAAATATGGCAATAAAAAAAATGTAACACATTAAATAGCTTCGATTTTCGATGCACTAATACTGTGTAGAGGCGAGAACTCGGAGGCAAAGAATCGATTCCGGGCTAGAAAAATCTATTCTCAAAAAAATCGGCCGCCACAGAATCGATACCTACGAAAAATCGGGGTTTCTCGTAAAAAAAGATCGATTCTCCTGAAGATCGATTCAGGTCGAACATCACTAGTATGTATTGTGCGACTATATATAAGAACATACTGAATAGAGTATAGCAGGAAAACAACGATATAATCTGTAAATAGTTTCTTGATGGTACATGTCGCGCCCGCAGTACCCTCAAAGGAGCGGTTCGGAGGGTTTGGGGAGACCGCGTGAGGGAGAGTCTCCGGGAATCTCCGCATTTTTCGCTAAATCCAAATGTAAATTTTCTGGCATTTTGGAGCGTCATCGTAGGGTCCGCATGTACCATTTAGTATACGTCGGAACCCGTCCTCGATCCTCACCCCTCCGCTCGATTCAGCTTATTCCTGAGGCCTCCAAAAATTTCAACTCAGACAGGAACAAAAGTTTCCCCTATCCGTTACTAGAAGATTTATTTGGAGGGGGTTTCGACTTGAACGACACCGTCGTTCTCGACAGTTCGGCTGTCAGTTTTGGTACAAGGAAGTGTATGCATAAGTGCGTTTCCGACTCACTCTCTTGCAGATTGTGTAGATTTGATTATCTGATTCGGTAGGCTGCGATGGTGATTTCGGGAGAGTTCTTCGTTGGGCGAAGGAAGTGGGCCGATACTCGAGTTTATCAGACTTTATTTCGAAATATAATTTTTTTCTGACTCTAACATACTTTTACAATATACGAGTGGACTCTCGGTGAGATTACAATTTGTACTTAGACGGAGGATATACGTTAACCAGCAAAAACGTTTCGTAGCTTCTGTTGGGTAAGGGCAATTGGGTTGTTGGCTCGTTGAAACTGCAACTGGCACCCTGGTAAAGAAACAGCCCTATTATACGGATTTTTGCTGTTAATTTGGGTGCCTTTATCTTTGTTATTGGACGATAACAATAGCTAGATACTTGTGATTTGTTGATAAGTATATTTACCAGGTGATCTACTTCCTAATTACGGGGCATCGCGCGGCAACTTCCTGGAATTTGTCTTACATGTTTAGAGGTATCTCTCGTTATAGTGATGATTTTATTACATAGATGATTTTAGTCCTGGTCACCTAAGTTGGAGTGCGCGTGTCCTCAGTGTACTTATTGAGTTACCCCTGGTCACCTGAGTGAGGTTCCATGTATCTCTGAGTACAAGTGTGTAGAGGAAATTACAACTGTCGATTAAGAGCTGGGATGGAAGTCCCAGAGTAGTAGTTTTATGATCCACCGGCGAATCAGCTAGACCCAAAGGGTTTTGCCAGGTTTGGAAATCAATCGTATGACAAAAATGTGTTTCGGGCGACTAAGCGTTATCGCATGTTTAACACCGCGACGATTCGGGAACCATGCAGCATTTATCAGGTGCTTATTCCCAAATCGTAGCGCATGGCCATCTCGCGTTTCTCGTGTACGAAGCGACGCCCCATTGGAATTATGAACGCGAGCGCTTTGCCAACAAAATCAGTCTCTTGACCGCGATGAAAAGTACGAGTCAACCCACTATCCCGAAAACGATGAAGTCTCTATGGTTTATGTCTATCTGATATCTATATTTTGTCTATTAAGGGGAAGGTCGGGCAAGATGGGGTAGCTAAGGTTCGGAACTCAATAATTCATAGGATTTCGTAGTTTTTAAAGCGTATTTAGTCTTATTTAGTTAATTTGATATCAGTCTTGAGTAATCACATGAAATTAAGAACATCTAATCATTGGAGTCGTCATAAAATAACAATTTATAGAAAATTAACGAACACCCCATCTACACCGATCTATCGGGTAAGGTGGGTTACATTCATTCTCCTGATCTAAAAACGACAAAACACATAAATATGCGTTGCTTCCTCATTCTCGTCATCAATACTTGCGCAGCTATAGTGTGCCTACTTAAAACTTGAATAACACGCGATCCAACCTTCATTCGAGTCCAAGTACGTATCATCCTGAGCAATAAAAACAAGGAGGGTTTTCTGTTTCACCAATATCCATCTCTTTAGCAAATGTTTTTCTAGTAGTTTTCTTTAATTTTATAATTATGTACCATTCTAAAAACACAATATATAAAATAAATAATTATAAGCATTATTATCAGTTTCTACATTTAAAATAAGATATAAATTTTACAAGGAATATATTATTAAAAAACAAGTTTGTACCTGCTACTGCAATCTTCTGTCTATAAGATTCACCTAACTGCGAGAGAAAAGTCACGATTTTGTTCTAACAAACGTATGTTGAACAAATGTGTAAGCAAACGACGTAATGCATTTTTTTTGCAATAATACAGACCATTGACTAGCGATCGTGTCGGCACTCGCACAGCTGATCACTGTCATAGCGACGAGTAGTAAGGCACTGCAGTTAACGTGATGGGTTGACTTTAATTACGTAATTAGCCCCGTAACCCATTTTACCCGGTCTTCCCCAACCAGTTATTATATTAAAAGGGTTTTATGACAATATTATCTTGGAGATCATTCTAATTTAAGAGTGCGCCAAGCATGTGACAAGCCTGTTTCAGACCAGACAATAGTATTACGGGCAAAGCGCATACCCACGCGTACGCTTTACTGCCTGCGTACGTAAAACTTGGCTGCGGTCGAATTCACAAGCTTTAGCGCGTTTCGAAACACTCGTTGCACGTACTTGAAACGCCGAAAAGCGTGTAACGAAACGCGGTTGATTTTGTCAGGCGATATCCATGTGAAAATATTACATCGGCATCAATTCGAGAATGTAATAATCAGTCGAGCGGCTTCAGGCTGTATGCGGCCATATCTTCCAGTAAACGTCTACGTTCCAAGCACGTAAATGGTATAATAAAAAAATGAGAAAGATGTTGGAGGCTCACCGATAAACGCTGTTGTCGTAAGATAGCAGGATCCTCAGCGGTTGACTGATGCTTCGCTTTTTCACCTCGTGAGCGGGCTCGATATGTACGCCGTGCACAACCTGAAGAGCATAAAAAAAAAGGAATGCGTTTATCATCGGTCTCGTAAAGAAGGAATTGAAAAAATGCGATAAAATACATAAATTGTTCGTTACATCGCACGGTAGCGGTTAGACTTTGGAATTGTATTTTTTTTTTATGGCGGACACGAAGGTGAAAATCTCGTAGGTATTTACGTAATAGGCTTTTAGGAGGAATGCAACACAAGGCTCCGCCTGGCGTACCAAAATGTCGAATGGTACAAGAGGATAAAGAGGATTTCGTTATAATAGATACGACTGGGCCAACGACGAAACAGACGTACATTTTTCCGTCTCCGACCGGAGACCCAAGCGTCTCGAGCGAAGCTTTGTTCCCTTCCTCCTTTTCCCGTTATATGCCTCATCGTACATTATACCCCCGTAACGGAGAAAAACCGCTGGTAAAAAGTCTCCCCAACAGAGCCACAGCGGTTTCTCCATCGCGGCAAGCTTTCATCCCCGCGCCTCTTCTATTACAAGAAGCGGTGAGGCCGTTCCGCTGCAAGAAGACGTATATTTTCTCCGAGGTAGGATTTTCGGGGTGGAAAACAAACGACGCGCAATTTTTTTCTTCCTGTAATCTTCCGACATTTTTCGTTTTGCTTCAACATATTTCGTTTTCTTTTTTTATTATCGTGCCTCACCCCAGATCGGCAATGGTTATCGCACCGAAATAAAACGATACTGTGTTTCGATACAAACGCGCTGAACGGATCTGTATCAAATCAATTACGTATGTATACATAGAACCAGATATGTCTTACGCACGTGTGTCACATAATAAAATGACTTTGCCTTATTTCAAGGGTGATAGAAGTGTATGCAAAATACTCCAGTTTATCACGTTTCCCCTCTGTATCTTGTTCATTCTTGGGATAGCTACGAATAATTCAATAATTATAATTTCATCATAAATATTCACATTTTTCAGAATATGTATGTTGAAAAATATAAACATTCGTCAACAAGATATAATCGTTTTATTATTTCAAATATCATATTATATTGGTATATATATATACACTGATTAGAATAGTAACTCTTCAAAATCTAAATATAAAGTATATAATAATAGTAATAATTCACAATTATTCGAAAATTGGTCATTATGTTTTCAAAATATTATCGAACATAAATTATCGTTATCTCCGCCGGCCGAGCGCACATCGTGTAAGCAATAATTACGACTATAACAATATGGAGTCGATATACACTTGGCGTATATCGACTCCGTTTCCATCATCATCCAATTTAATCCTCGTACTTCCATCATCGAAACGGATTATTTCCGGTTAGGTACCTAGACGTTAGTTCAATTAGGGTTGGTGCCACGGGGAACCGAGGCGAACGTTAGTGCAAAGGCATGAACGGTCGAGATGAGAGTATGCCATGGCGAGAGTGAGAGAGAGAGAGAGAGAGAGAGAACGAGTGAGAGGGTCTGAGAAAGCGAGAAAGAGGGAGTGAGACAGAGAGAAGGGCGAAGAGGGTAGATGTAGGATAGGACATAGGAGCGCCTCAAGGAGAGAGCCACGGCGATACTCTCGGCCGTTCTCTCGTGAGTTTGCCGACGCGTTATATATATGTCCCGAGTGCAATTTCGTGCTCGTGGTAATCGGACGTTTCGCGCAGAGCGTGAGAACTCACCGAGGCAACCAATCGCGCGAGGCTGCTGTCGGAGGGTTGAAAACGGGCTAGAACGGCGAAGGATGGGAGAGAGGGGTTGATACTTAAGAGCGTATAGCTGGCAAACGACAGAGAACCAGGATTAACGAGGTGGGAATAATGGACAAGGACGGACAGCCCGAGGGCCAACGCGCGGCGATGGTGGCGGTGGTCGCGATCTCCAACTTTGGCCAAAGTTCCATTCCAAAGCGGTCGAGGGAACGCAGGGGCAACCTTTCGTCCAGAAAGTTTCGAGTGTCGGCCGCGGACGAGCTTTACCACGGCCCCGAGACCTCCGCGTCTCGGTACGTTTCCTACATTCCTTGCTCCCACCCCACCCACCGCCACCCCCTTTCCTCCCCCGTTTCATTCCCTCATTCGTGTTCGCGGTTTCCTTTTTCTACCCAGCCAGGGGAGCCTCGAGACGAAAGGTGCGAGAAAGATGATAAAAGATCTTCTTTCGGACCTTTGAACGCCCGGGCGAATTATCGCAACGTTATTCAGGCCCTTTTCTCGCCGAACCACTCTATATAAAACGTTGGATGGTAAGCGGAAAATGGAGAAAGAAGAGTTTGCCAAGAGAGAAAAAGCGAAAGAGAGGGGTAGAGGAGTAGGTGGAGGAGAGTTTACCACTTCTCGCGCTCGACTGTGAGGTAAAAGATAAGACGCGCTTTGAACAGAGAGAGAGAGAGAGAGAGAGAGAGCGAGAGAGAGAGAGAGACAGCGAGAGCGACTCCAAAGTCGGTATCTTCTATATAGAGCTACGAAGCACGGGAGGTGAACGAAGTTACAAAGAGAAGAGAAACAGAGCACGTCTAGAAGCCAAAAGATAAGCCAAGAACGATATGGGGCGAAAGGCGTGATTTTTCGACTTTTATCGCGATGCATCTATCTCCTGGGAAAACTCGCGCGAAGCGATAAATTTAACGTTGAGCGAAACAAAATTTTACCCCCGGAGATTAACGTAACGTAACTATCTGTAAGTCTTTTCGGCAGTCATGTAAGTCTAATTTGAATCTCGCTATCGGTTTTCACCGGGTATGTGTAAAAATAACCTATCGCTTCAGCGATATTGACCACGTGGTTTCATAAAGAGGATAGGTTTGCTGAAAAAATGCAGACAGGGAATGTTTTAAACGTGTGATTTTATAAGAGGGGGGGGGGGGGGGGGGGTGGACGAACAACCCTTACTGAGAGCGGGGAGGGTATCACGTATTCTCCGCTCGATATACTGGTAAGACTTCAACGTATCTATGAGAATCAGAGCATGGTGAAGCTCACCACCCTGCCACAATGTCTATTGAATTCTCCAACACCAAAAATGAGATCTAGTGAGTTTCATCCTATACTGACCTAGTACGGTAAAATGCCTTATAAGATGGATATATACGTGTTGAAATACGGAGAATGGAAGGCATTGAAATCCAACGGAATAAGATAACTTCCTATCACCCCTCCGCAACCCTTTCGAACCCTAAACCGGGGCGAATATACCACTATGGGTATGGAGTGTGTAAAAGGTTTTCGATTATCTCTCTCTCTCTCTCTCCCTCTTTCTATGTCTATGTGTAGACACGATTTCCCAAGAGATCATCGAAGAAGACGAGAAAGCGAGGAAGTGAGAGATGGAAGAAACTATGTATATATATATATATATATATATGGAGTTTAAGACCTGGATAGTAAGTCCAATATGGAAGATGGTAGAAAAGTGCACGAGGAGGAAAGCCTGTCCAGGAGTTCTTGCAGGTACGAGTGAAAAACTTGAAACTTGAGAAAAGAAGAATCGATCGTTATTGCAAACAAACGAAAGAACGGTACGACGGTCTTCGGAGAAGTAAAGTGGAAAAGGTCGAAATAATCGAATAAAAGAGATAGAGGGTTGGTTGAACGTCTTATATGATTCAAACGAATGGAGGGGTTGGGGGAGGGGGGGGGGGCAAGTTTTAATCTGCTCTAGTTTTCGACTTTGGGCAACGTAGCTGAGAAAGTTCGTACGAAGGATGATCGTAAAAAGGTGGCAGAGGGCGGGTTGGGAAAACTGAGGAGAAAGTGCGAGGAGATGATACGGAGTATCCGCGTATACATGTATATATATTTTCAGAGTTTACCTTTGCGGTGTATATCTACATACATAACGACGGGCGTTGAAACATGGACCACGTGGAACGATCCTTACCAAGGGTAATGGCAACATCCCTGTAGTGAAGCTGAAACTCAAGTTTCCCGGGTCTACTAGAAGGTAGGTACGCTCTCCAGCTACGTATTAGAAAGTTTTGCGGATAGAGAGTGTACCGGTTAGAGCGCGGTTACAAGGAAATCGATGCATCGAGTGGAGGGAAGATCGAGGGATGCGAATTAAGAGGCAAGAAGGAGGAAGGAAGAGAGAGAGAGAGAGAGAATCCATCGCAGGGCGTTGCTTTTACAAGACCGTCAAGGAGTAGAAATTAATGCTACGTAAAATTTTTATCGATGGAGTAAGAGCGCGATTTCCTGTAAAATAGTTGACGGTGCGGAATATTTTATATATAATGATAGAAAATGATGAAATAAGTGAATTTACGCAGAGGCAAAGGGGTGGCGTTTCGATATGGAAGATAGTTAAACTCGGGCCAAGTTAGATGCGTTCAACCATTAACTTACAAATCCCACCTCGGCGCGCACTTAACAGTAGCATCTTAATTATGAAACTTTGGACCGAACCTAATTTTCACCCTCATCGTACGACGGTGTGCTTCGGTGCACAATGCACCGACGCTACTCCCAGTCTCTTTCTCAATCCCCCCCAATCCTTCTTCGCCTTCCTACTAACCGTTTCATTCGCGATCAGTGTCTCGTTTCGCCATCGCATAATCTTTACCTTTGCCATGCATTTACGACGTGAATATGAATTTCTCGAGGAAGCCACATTGCGAGCAGCAATTAAGGAGGTTTATCTGATTAACGAATTAACAAACAGATTTTGATGAAAAAATCAGAATATAGTTGTCAGTATCTGAAAAGTCAACTATTAAAATTTCAAGACCTGAGGATACCTTGTTCGTGAGAAATAAAGAAAAACACAATTCTTAAATTAACATGAGCCTTTATGAGTTTCACTGGTTTTATCGTCTATAAACATTAAATTCACAATCATTGACAAACAGTTTTTGACGACCATTTCAGAATTAATAAAAAAATATCCAAGGAACATTTGTAGAGCTTCATAAAATGGATTGAGTACTTATGAGATTTATAATAAATTAATTTGTCTCGAATAATGCTGATTTCTGTGAGGTTAAGCTTGTCAATACTCTGATCATGACAACGTCGCAATCGCGCGCTTTTTGAAATTACAAACTATGCTTTCCGAACGACGCAATGCACCCACTATTCACGTAATACAAATTATGCAGAAGTGACTCGGAATTGTTAATCTAATGACTGAATCTGATTAAGAAACACATCGTGAGGAAATTGAGAGACTAATAACACATATGGAAAATTGAATAATAACATATATTTTTTGAATTACATTGAATCGTATACGTTATATAAATTCCATGAAATATAGAATATGAAACCTTTAATCTTACATTTGAAATCCTAAAATTAACTTTTTTTTTAATCTTTGGAAGAGTGCAGAGTACGAAACTCCATAAACTACAAATAGAAACAAATAGACTTTCAGATAATCATCTTTATTTTGTTAATCTTTGGAAGAGTATTCGAAAATAATTATTATTATTGACATAAATTCGGATTTTACACAAACGAGGACATATGAATCCCATAAACAAGATCCATGATTATGAAAGACAAAGATAAAGCGACAACACGAGTGACAAAATTCTTGTTTTCTAATAGCTGTATGGGTTATGTGATCGTGGCGTTGTCAAGCGTGCTAAGCTAACTACGCTAGTCACAAAATTTTTCTTTTGACTTACTCGGTACCGGATAAACCTCCTTAATCGATCGACGGGATCATCCTCTTTGGGCTCTACTGTATTGATCGCTTGAGAGAAACTTTTGATTGAATAATCCTGCTCGATCGTTACACCGGTTTGTATTTCACCCTCTCGGGTTGCTTTCACTGCTTGAGGTCTTGATTGCGTTTCATCGAGATATATTCGAGTGACCAAGACAATTATCGGACGGTAGCCAGGAACAAAGGTTGCCCGTTTTACATTCGCGACTCGTGGCCCGATTCTCTTTATGCGCATTGTCCGATTTGGAGGGTGACAAGAAACGGATGTTTCTCCTAATCCGATTGATGAGAAGGCATGCTAATTATATTAAGTTGTATATTAATTGTACATTATTGTTATTATATAATAATTCTCGTGCGGTATGAACTGATCGAATTATCTTATCAAAGTGTGATATAATTAACCCCTTCCCGTATGAATTAGCGCGACGAAATCCGAACCAAAGCGGCATGGGTAAATGCGTTATATATCCATTTGTATCACGTAACACAAATATATATATATAATATTGCATTAGGTTATAAGCTGGAGTCGTTCCAATAATTGAACTAAATTTGTTTCTTTGTAAAATAAGAGGTTATGTTTTAATTGATGTTACTATTTACAATCTATACACATACAAAACTTACAAATTACCTGTAAAATAAGAGAAATAACAATTTAAGTCAATTATTCGTCTCTCTTTTACAGCACTGATTTATGACGGTTTATTCTTAATAACTCTTATTCGCACATGTCCTTTCTTCTTATTCTATCTATCTATCTCTGTCTTAACATTCTGCCACGTCGTCGATTACTCGACGAGCCCGCTATCTAGTCTCATAAGCGCGCGCAGAGCATATCAAGCGCGCCATATTTGAAGAGAGTATATATATGTATATAGGCGTGGTAAGAACTGAGCCACGATTGCTACTGACGAAACATCGTTTCACGAGTCTGACTCGTTATGTTTACGTTTGGCTCGACTGTTCAGTCGACGCGTCCTATTCGTGATATTCGCGTTTAGGGACAAAATCTTCATCACGAGCCAGACTCTTGAAAATACGGGAAGGGGTCAAACAAAAGAAAGCTGGCACAAACAACATTTTGTGTTTAAAATTACAACACTGAAAAGTGGGTGTATGAAATATTAGTAAATCTGCAATGAAAGATGGTGAAATCAGTTACTATTATCACATTTTCGTTGAGCTAAGTACGTATTTGTTTATATAACCAAATTGAATCGTATATGGCGTGACGAAAATATGTTAATAATAACTGAATAACACTTTCGAATTTAACTAAATAAATATAATAATTGTATAATTAAATTAACGTTTAACAATATATTCTATTCTATTTAATTATTAAAACGAAGCAGTTTTACTGCCTCGAGAACAATCATCAGGATGGCAACCATGATGCTTCGACTCGATGTAAAACTGCATCGAGTCTCCCCATGAATAATTGGAAATAAAATGTTTAAAGCTTAATGTGCGGAAGAACAGCTTCAATATGTTTGTATTCAGGTAAACGTGCTTGTTGCTTGTTATTCCAGTCATTTGACCCGGGGCAAAGTCTCCGTACGGGAGAGCACACCCTAAAACTGCACAAAGAAAGCAAATCGAGCGGCCAACTCAAAGGAGGACACCGATAGTGTACACATGTCAGGACACAGGATGAATTTGGTCGCCGGCAAAGACCGACAGAGACCAATTTTATTTCTGTCGTCCTTACAGGCGGGTATACAGCGAGGTAACCGCTAGATATAACGGAAGTAACAGTAGTAAGAGTAGTGGTCGAGTCCGCGGTGACCGATAACGAACGACAATAGCCGGTACGATAGAGGGGCAATGGTTGCACGAGCAGGAAGGTTACGCCCATCCGCTTCCGTAATTCACTTTCGGACAAATGTCCACCTGCTTGCTCGCGTGAAAGCTTCTACCGTATGTAGAGGGGAAAACACAAAAGCCGCGCATCCAGGACAACTAAACCTTGGGTGGAAGCCCGAGTGAAACCACTTGCACTCTTCGCTTGTACGTGCACATATATATATATATATATATGTATAGATACAAGCTTCGTCTGTGCCAAAAGTCGCTGCACCGTGTGCAAGCTGTTATATCCTTTGGAGAAAGCTCGTTTCCCGAAATGGCCCAGTAGGAGATATATACGACGGGTAGCCTGCAAAATACGTATTTACCCCCACAACCACCCTTCCTCGCTCTCTCTCCTTCTACCCCCTTCCTTTCTCGCTCATTCTCTTTCTCCGACTGCACCGGACTATCAAGATTAAATGCGCCAAGACCAAAAGCACCGGCACTATATAGGACCTCTCAGAGACCCGGATCTTCATTTCACGCTTTACTCGTAATCGCGACGCGAAATCCTACCGGAAGTTGTTCTCCACGCGATACAGAAATAATGGGATATATTTATTTGAAAACGTACCTTCAGAATTTCTCAAAGTAACGATTATTATCGCGATAATTAGTCGTGAAAGAACAACAGTTTCCCGATGGACCTCTCAATTTGCGCGGTTTGTTCTGCGTTGCCACCCGAACTGGCCGTTCAAACTATAAAAACATCGACAACGGACGTGTTTAAACGCATGTTTTAGTATTAGTTTTTTCGATCGATAGACGCGCCGAGAAAAAAGAGCTTCCCGAGTCGAAATTTTTACTGCTCCTTTAAATCTCCTAGAGTCTATTTCCTTTGAAGCGCTCGAACCGCCACCCTTCGCCCAATACCAACGCGCCTTCCGGTTCGAATCTGGTGTCATCGAACACCCTGCCCAACCTGTTCTCGATACCATGTTCAAAAAATACGAACCTCCGGAGCCCGCTCTCGATTCCAGCTCTGCCTGGCGATACTTCCCAATCCGATCCAAATGTTGCCTCGAGTAATTGTTGCGCTGGCAATACCGCTAGAGTCCGACCGATGGCTACGATTCTTACGGACGGTGTCGCAACATATTTGTATATAGCCGAGGGAACTAGTATAAACGAGAGACACCAGTCTGCCAAAATGCTGACGACACTTTTTTAATGACCTTGAAGGCTCTTTAGGTGTGTAAGAAATTTGTGTACCTTACTCCTCACACACGGCCGAATATGTATATATTGTGCAGCTATATATAGTGATATACCGAAAAGAGTATATCTGTATGTATTGTAGCTGTATGTATGTATTGTGCGGCTATATTTATAGGGGCATACCGAACAGTGTATAGCTGGAAAAACAATGATATAATCTGTAAATAGTTTGTCGATGGTGCATGGAGCACGCCCGCAGTAGCCTCAAAGGAGCGGTTCGGAGGGTTTGGGGAGACCGCGTGAAGGAGAGTCCCCGGGACTCTCCGCATTTTTCGCTAAATACAAATGCAAACTTTCTGCCATTTTGGAGCGTGAGCAGAGGGTCTGCATATACCGTTTAATATACGCCGGAACTCGGTCTCGACCCTCAACCCTCCCTTGGCCCTTTGTAAGAAGGAAAAACTCGGGGGTGTCGTCGAGCGTTAGAATGCGTCGTGCCTGTCATGCGTCTGTTCTTTCATGGTTATACTATTGACTGCACATTTTCAATAAATTTCTTCTTTTTATCGCCGATAAACATCCCCTAGACCATTTTGCTCGAACATCTCTTAACCCGTACATATGAAACTTACATTACAACTTAAATCCTACACAATTGTATTTTACAATAACGTTGTTAATAAATAAATTATGAGGAAGATGACGAGCTGTAAATTTCGGCTTCATTCGTTTATAATTATGACATTTGTGTACACGGGAGAGACGATGCCAGAGGATTTACCTCGAGATCGCACTTATACTGTAACGTAGTAAGTACGACGAAAATCTATTTCTTGTCGCACGCATATATTCTCGGAAGGTTGTTCCAGGGGGTTGAGATGTAAACACGTACGACGCGTATATTCATCCCGTGTATGTATATTCGCAGCGTGTGTACATACCCTATCCTACTTGTCTCAAGTTCGCTTTGCGAATTCTAGCACAGCCACGAACCGGGCAAAAGCGCGCACATACTGAAGAGGCTTCGGAGCATGAATCCGCGTCGTACCGCGATCTGTCTGTTTATACGTATAGTGTGTACGGTTTACTCTCGGGAGAGGCGGTGAAACGAGAAACGCTAATATCCGTTCTCGTGTGCTCGTCGCCGAGATTTTGAACTGTCTACAGTTATACACTGCGAGTTGCAAGACAGATGTTCACGCGGCGATGTTAACTCGTGGATGGAATTTATCGGGCGTGAACATCTTCGCATCTCCATATACATTATATATATAGGAAATATCGTAATTGATAAATACGGTTAGCAGAGGGCTGTATAGATAGCGATAGTTGAAATATGCATATATACAAAATATTCCAAGATAAAATCGTTTTTCGACTCATGAAAATTCCAATGAGTAACGATGGGATGCAGCGATTTGATGATTTTATGGAAATTCTCGTAGACTCTTATGAAATCTAATATAGAATTATAACTATAGCTTCTTTTAAAGAGGAAGTTGAAGCTTTGGGCGAGTATAGTCTCATTTCAAAACCGATATTGAATACGAAAGAGGGCAATGTCTTTTTAATCTTTATATAATTTGATAACGGCGCGATTTTACCGTAGTAGTAAAATCAAATTTTTCAAATACAAGTTAAGTACTTTCATTAAATTTATTTTTAATCGTATGTCCGGCAGAATAGGAAATGACGAGAAAGCGAGTTGGAAATTCTAAAAATAGCAGACTGAAGATCGTGAACGTGTGCTGGATAGAATCGGACTCACACAGCGAGAAAGTGGTTGGATTGATATACGGTTAAAGTTTGTCGCGCGGATTCGAAGACATTATCTCCAGTTCGCTCCCTCCGCTCTCGTCCTCGTGCGCGCCAATTTATCGGTGCAGTTTCAGAGCGGCCTCGCTGGCGCGTAAAATATATTCCTCGGTCGGGGATACCTTTCGATGTGCGGGTGAAAATGGGAAAAAAGGAATGAAGAAAAACAATACACAACAAACCATGAGTAGAAATAGGAAATGGGGAACAGGCAATTGGGGGTTATAAATTTGTGGTATGCTACCGTTTCGCCTGATAATGAATACTTCGACGAGTAATTGGTCTGGTTAGGTAAAGAAAAAAACGTCAATTATACAAAGAGGCAAAAGCTAGCACGGTACAGGGAATATATCAAAATCTACAACGTTTCCAACAAGCACGAGTTAATATCTTTCAGTCGGCGAAAAATGTCGTATGTAGGAATCGCATTTCTTGAAAAATAATTACAATTTTGTTCACATTTAAATAATTTCTCGTAAATATGTATTATAAATAATAATAATAATATTATATTATATAAAATAAAGAAAACATATTATTTTTAATAACTAAATGTAATTTGAATAATTCATCAGTGAAGAATACATTTTTCATAAAAGAATATTAAAAAAAAATCTTTTTCATTTTTTAAATTGTGTACCACCAGAGCAACAAAAGCTAGAACAGAAAAACGAATACGAAAATGAAAACGCTCAATTCATCTCTTTTTACCTTTCTGAAATCGTAAAAAGAGAAATATAAAAAGCGAACAGGAATGCCCTGAGAAGAAAAATTGAAGAAAGAGAAGAGTAAAGCAAAATAAGAAGAAGCGAAGTCAGAGAGCCATCTCAAAAGAAAAATGTAATGTAAGAAGTGTGAAAGAGTACGACTCCACGACTACGCGCGTCCTTCACGAACCAAGCCAAACCTGCCGCTACTTCGTCCTCGTATATACGTCTCGGTAAAATTCACCAAGGGGTATATAAGCCGAATGCCGTAGAATCGCGCGAACTATATATACTAACTGGTATCAAACTCTTCACGACAAACGTAGAAACTACGTGAGACGACGTGAACGAACGTATAAGCGGAAGAAGCGGGGGAGGAGAAGGTTTCGAAGCGAGCTTTGGGAGCAGAGTAGGTCCAAGTCGGAGTCGTGCTAGCGGTGGAAACATCGACGAGGGAAAAAAGGAAATTAGAGGAACGGATTTTTCCGCCGCTTGCTCCTTTCGTCTACGAGGACGTTCGGGTGGAAAAGAGAGAGTGAAAGAGAGAGAGAGAGAGAGAGAGGGAGGAAAGCGAGCTTCTACTGTTGGTCGGTGAAGGAGAAATGAAAGAAGCAAATAAAAAAGGATTTTTTCCTTTCACTGTCGTGTCCCACGTGGCCCTTTTACAAGATGGATGTGAAAGAGAGGAGGAGGTGGGGGAGCGGACGGCAGCGCAAGAAAACCTATATGTGTATGCGGGTGCGTGTGAGTGTGTGTAGCTCTCTATATAATAAAAAGGTTTTACCGCTATCACCGTCAACGAGAATGGAGAAGAAGGCGATGGGTCTCAATCTTTGTCAATTTTCAGCGTTATCATCTCCATTACTAACTTAAATCGTAATCGTGGCGTAAATCATCGTGCAAACTTGTCGTAACGAAAGGAAATAGGTACTAAATTTGTCATACTAAAAATAATCTTACTAAAGTATTGTCACTTATTGTTAATTCGCGATATTTGTTCATATTACGAATATATCGAAGTCATACAATTTTGTTGAATATGTTTTTTTTTTTTTTTTATCAAGTGGCAACTCGTCGGATAATCGACCATTATCGGAAATGTAATTTAAAAAACATATATACGTTTTTTCTGTGGCAAATCCAATATATCAGCCCGTTCCTCTTTGCTGACAAAAATCCTTTCACGAACGGTCGAAAAACGAAACCTCTTCTGAGGCTTTCAGGGAAATGTGATGAAATGTGTTTTCACGAAGAGTAAAAGTCCTTTCGGATTCCTTAGAATATACTTACGCATATTGGATGAATTCTATTAGGATTGCCGAAGCGCACGAAAGTCAAAGGAGTTTGAGATGAGAAACTATGAGAGAGAAAGAGGAAGGGAGGGAAAGAGAGAGAGACAGAAAGAGAGAGAGAGAGAGAAAGAGAGAGAGAGAGAGAGAGAGAGAAGAGAGAGAGAGAGAGAGAAAGAAAGACTAACGAAGCGCGAACGAAGGTGGCGATTGCTAGTAGGGACGCGGCTGATCTCAATAGCACAAAACATACAGTACACGCGCTAGGCAAAGGGTATGACAGAATTTCTGGAGGTTATCGTACGAGATTGAAACTCACGACCGGAAATACAAAGTGGTGTGAAGATATAGAAGTATCTTGAGAATGGTAATGGCGGTGGGGCGTCGTAAATCCTGCTTCACTTCTCTCAACCCTTTCTTCTTGTAGTCATCGTTTGAACTCCCCCTAACTCCAGGTTCCCTCCACTCCAGACACAAAATTCGACCCATCACGGACTAAATAGAATATGTGCGGTGTGTCGTGTTGCACGCATACATGTGTGCGATGTATATTAGGTGAGATACGTAAAGAGAGCAAGGGAACACGTTTACGCTCCTGTTTCGTGTCGGCTATACGCTTTACGTGCTCCAACAATTTGCGTAAGCGAATATACGCTTCGACGTCCCGGCGCCCTGTGCAGGCGATGACTGCTACGCGGAGACGAAGAACGCGCCGGGAGGGGAGAGAACGAAATGTGTACAAGTCACCGAGCACAGGGACGATCAAGGCTTCTACGTGCCTGAGAGCTTTGTACTTTGGTATGTCTCCGCTGCAAATACTCAGACACTCGTACACAGCTCGTTTCACTGTATATCCTTCTCTTTCCTTCTGTCTCTCTCTCTCTCTCTCTCTCTTTGTGCATATATGCACTACATAGCCAACACTTTGGATACATAATGCACTGTGTATTGTGTTTCTCTGTCGATCTCTTTTTCGTTTGCCTCCGTATGCACTTTAAGTATGTATATGTGCATATGCGTGTATGCGTGAAACATGCCATGACTTCGCTTTATGTAACATGAGTGCAGTACACGGGTACACGAGAAGTTTCACCACTTCGGGCAAGGAGCATTTAAACGCGACCTTCTAGCTTTGGAAGAGACGAGATATGAAAGTACCTATCCAGCATGCATTCGCAGTTGGCAGAACCCTTTGAGTAAATGATCATACCAACGAATGTTTCGTCTGGTTGATCCCGAACAGATATAAATGATGATAAAGGTGATTGAAAAATCCTTGTTATTTTAATTTCTGCACAAATAATTATAGGTAAGTATATACATTCTTTTTTAATTTACAATTATTATTTGTAACTTAATTACTATATATATAAAAAAATGTTTTAAATATTATGATTTCTGTATTTTTCATTTAATTTTATTACATTTTATTTTTAATGTCAATGACAATTATTTGTAATCCTAACATACGATATTGTCATGAGATTTTGAGCATACGAATGCTCTGAACCGAAAATATAATAGATCGCGGCCTATGCATCATATGTGGTATATTCAACGCGACGCTTAGTGGGGACTTCGGCGAGCCCTCCTCCGCCTTGATCGGAACATAGGGGACACTCCGCAGAACGTCTTCGTTCGAGATACAAGAAATAAGATCGCCGGACATTAGAACAAGATTAACGTAGGTGCCAATTACCAATAGCTACATCTTGTGGTGGTCGCGCCGCGATATTCATAAGGGTCCAACTCCCATCACGAGGAAAATAACAGCCTGGCCAGGTTAAGGAGGGAGAATCGTCGAACATCAAGCCTCAAGTAAAAGATGGGTAATCAAGAAAAGGGAGTTAACAGACGCACACGTCACGAATGAACGAATCTGTACATTCCAACATTAATGTAAAGTAGGATACCGGGTGTCCCAGGTAACTGTAACAGGCCGTACCTCTTAAACGGTTGCGAATAGAAGAAAATGTTATTGGTAAAAGTTGAATGGTATCAAGTGGTGCATAATACGAAACTATGTGGATACACTTTTGTGTATTGGTCCATCAGAAAAGTGCAACTGCCCTTTTCTTTTTTAATGGACACCTATATTTTTGACTGCACTAATCTGCACTTTGTGCTCTGCATAAGAGTACTAACATACTTATGCCCTAAACTCATTTGTTAAGAAGTTATTGCAGCCAAAAGATTAACGTTACAACAAGTGTTCGAATGGTCCTCCATTGCAGTCCGAGCACTTTTCTATCCGCTTCTTGATGCTGCGCAACACATTACTGATGTTTCATATCTCCAAACATTGTAATACATTGGAATGGATAACGTCGGTACTCCAGCCTGAACACTTGTCGAGAGATCGAAATAATTCGAGAACTCTATATTCACAACTAACTACATATATATATATAGTTCATGTATAGTAAAGTCTGTTCATGCGTTTGTTTCAATCTCTCCTTCCTCCTTTGAAGCCCGTTTTTCTCGTTTAATAATTACATGGTGGAGAACGAGCGAGTCTTAATAAAAAGTGACTCTCGTGAAGTGATTGCAGGGCGAGCGATTGTGTCAACCTTTAACTCTCAAATGTTCACAGGATAAACAAACGCGGGTGCGTCTACGTGAATTTTGTTCCAGGCCCTAGGGTACGTAGTGTCTTAGAAAAGGAAGGCGGCCTTGGGCCGAGTCCCCTAAACAATAGGGTGTCCTAAGGACTCTTAGATTAAAAAAAAACGTATATTCCTGGAGAAAAAGGTCCCAAAAACAAGCATGCCCTTTGTCTCGACACCCTCGGATTTGTCGCGGCGCATAAATTTTGTTATTATTAATGACGGAACGGAGGTTTTACTCGGGACAATGTAATAAGTAGAACGGTTTGTGTTTAACGTAAACAAATAATAATCAACGCATTCAAAAACAAGTTAATTTGGAGTGGGGACGATATACTCGATATAACTGTAGTAGTGATTTCGGTGACATTCGTTAACAAACTAACGCTCTTTCGCATTCTCCTCACTCGCATGGCAACATTCGGACAGATTTTGGCAAATCCATCCTTGTTTATAAGAATTTATACGCTCGTTCGAGAAATCGTAAGATCATATGGCGAGTAGAGATCTATTTGAAATTGTCGAGAAGGTCGAGAAACGACATACACATTCGGTCACGAAAATGTTCGGGCAGCAGCAGAGAGTTGCTCTTTTTCTTCTTTATTTCAACTAAATGTTCGAAGGACCATAAAATCGTGGTATGGTATATTAGAACGTATTTTCCAGGTAACATGAACGTCAAAAATAATTATTTCGTACGTACGATTGCTTAAATAACGCGAAAGAAATCGCGTTATTTAAGCAATTGAAAGAAATCGCGAATTTTCATGCCGCAAAAATATTTGGACACTATACAAGTTAAGATTACAATGTTTAAATAATAAGTTTTATCTCAAGATTAATATTTTGTTGAATATTCTTGATGTTGCACAACATGGCTTCAACAGGTTGGCATGTCAGAAATAATTTGTTTTTAATAATCTGGGCTAATACGATCCGATTCCTCTACAAGCTGTTTTTACAACTCTTCCTTCGTTGTTATGGGAGTTTTCCGAAATTGTCGGTCCAGTTCATCCAACAAATTTTCAGTAGGATTAAAATCTGGCGAGCGCAGATGTGGATTCACAAAGTTAGCACATGTATACATTGTATATTCGTGAAAAATCCGTGCGTTATGCTCCGGATCGTTGTCTTAATTAAATTTTAAGCCTTGTCCAATCCCTATTTCAGCAGCACGTTTCTTAAATTATTTTGTGAATTGGTTGGGTACTTACACTTTTCTAGAATACTGACCCACTTCATGTGACAAAATACTCCCCATATAATTACCAAACCGTCACGGTCCTTCACAGTGCGTTGTAAAGGTTTTGGATTTCACTCTTCTTTTCGGTTTCTCCACACCCTTACTCTTCCATCACCAGCCTTCCTTTATAGCCTTCTTCTCGCAACACTCTTCGCACATTTGTTGGGTGTATAGCAATACCCCGTTCTTCTCAAAGTATCGTTGCCAATTTTGACGCACTTGTTTTCGGATCTTGTTAAAACACGCAGGGCTTCACTTTGTGGACCGAATCAATCCTATCCTCATTTTTGTATCTTTTTATTATATCCGCAACAGTACTCTTACTTATTTGGAAAATACTTCCAATTTCGCGATAGGATTTTCACTTTTCCCGGTGTAAAATTACCAATTGCTTTATGTTAAACGAAGTTTTTTTGCTCTTCCGACCCAATTCTGAAAGAGTTCAATTAATTATTCTTTGATTATAAAAATTGATGATTTAACAATTATTGTTCATAATTGTTTCGCCCAAAAATGATTTTGAATTATTTCTCGTTCGACAGACAGGCCTTTCGCGTGTAATATACACGCCCCTTGTTCTCGACACTCTTGCTCTTGCCAAACGCATAATATGGTGTTAAGGCGTTAATATCGATGTTAAGAAATCTCCATGATACCGAGATATTTTGTTACTGGCAGATGGGAGCACGAACAACATTATTCTTCAATATTATTAGTGAAATCGGAGAGATGTTTATGAAGACTCGATAACACGGTGAACGGAGCACGTTTCCAAATGGAACAAGGCTGACGCACAAACTTGTTATCTTTGCGACGCTGGGCTTCTTGATTTATAAAGAACGTAAATTTTTCATTATTCCATCAAATCCATTACACGACATAGGTATTTGAATAAGAATCATTATTATAAAAAAAGTATCATTATTTCATAAGAGCTGCGATGTTCATTTAATTTTTAGTGTTTTCAAATATCTATTCGATCGATGAATTGATTTCATAATTATCCTTGCGCAAAGGCCACTACCTATGGCAGTAAATTTCAAAAGGGTTGCTCTAACGAGAATCTCATAAGGGGTATTCGTTTCTCGAGCATCGAATTATTAAGACACGAATTCACGACAAATGTTCCGGTAGAGCGAGTAGGCTCGTGTCGCTGGGAGGATCCAATTAGCGTGTAGAGACAGATAGGAAATGTGGATTACCCAGATTAACGAAGCCATAGGCCAAGGGACTTGCGGACGAAGCATTAGTAGAGTACCCTAGTACGCATACAGTACGTTGGTCAATGATGGCCTTTGTCAATTCGATACTGACGCTATTGCCCAGAACCGTAGACATTATGGCCTCCTTATCCTTGCATGCCAACGTGTAACAATTTGCAACGATATAGCGCTTACTACGTGTTAATGAAGAGCCCACTCACAATCCGTCTCGCAAGTGACAGGCATTCGCTTCACTTAACATGCCGCCAACATCACACTTTCTCTCGGACAGATTGACCGAAGGAATGGGCATTGTTCCAATTCGCAGTCGAACAAGTAATTCGCAATGATTTCATAACAAACAAACTTTTGAAAACTTGCACCGAAGTTCCAAATGTTGTACAAGATGCTCTATTACTATTTATTATATATGTATAATAAACATTTAATAATATATATGGTAATAATATATAACAATTGTTAATAGGGGTTGCAGTAAAACTGTCAAAAAAATCATTCGTATTTTTGTCGCCTGAATGATAATTTGTAATCTTTAGAATAAAACACGAAAGATTAAAAATGTAAATACGGTGTAATAATATGCGCCACAGAAATTGTTCTCAACGGCTTGTTAAACAAATATGGCAAAAGCGAATAATAATTGGCAGTGAAAAAAATCGGAAATTTGTCTTGTACGGAAAACGCGATTGTTAGTGGACTAAAAAAAATTAATTTTGCAGGCCTCGTTGAGGGCTGACAGTACGATACATTCCTTATTTAACACACTTAAGTCTCAGAGTGACGTAAGATCTCCCATCCCTTTAATTATTCGCAGTAATACATGATGACCCTCAAGTAATTCTATGTACATAGTCTTCAGAAAATGGATTTATCCCTTCGAATGTGACGCGTGCGTAGATATAGTAGTAGAAGCATGTACGTACATCGCCGGATAATTTTAGTTATACCCGCGTTAATAGGAAAAGGGTCTCGGGTGGGGACCGGTGTGGAGAGCCGACGGGAGCTCGTTAATAAAGTCTGCCACTTTGGGTCGAAAATGGCGGATAGAAAGGATGAATGAGAGGGGCGGAGGGGGTTTGGATCGAGCAACTGGGGGTAAGAAGGTAGGGGTTAGTTTGACTGTCGTAACGACGAAAAGAGAAAAGAATAAAAAGGAACGAATGGGTACGTTGGATATAGAACGATGCGCCGGGCATTAAGATGAATGGGACGAGGGATGAACGAGAGAGAGTGGACGAAAACGAGAAGGAAGTTTCGCCGGTAAGAAAAGGAAAATTTCACGAGAGGGAGGAAGAGGACGGGGCGTTGGAACGCGAGGAACCTTAATTGCGGTTCGACGGGCCGAATTCGTCGTGAAGCTCCCATAAATTGGTGGTCTTTAAATTCCATGCGAGGGAGAAAAGGAGGAGAAGGAGGAGAAGGAGGAGAAGGGAGAAGACCACGAGGCGTCTCGGGTCGGAGCCGCTGCCGCGTCCCCGAGGGAACGAGAATGGTTGGGTCTCATCCAGACTCTCAGCCATTCCTCTCACGGTAGGTCCGCGTGTGCTGCACAAGCTTTCCCTCTCTCTCTCTCTCTCTCTCTCTCTCTCTCTCGGTCGCGCTTCTCGCTTCGCGCTTCTCTCGGTCTCTTCTCATCCCCCATAGGAAACTGAAGAAATATCGTAGGTCAGAGCGTGCGCGGCGACCGCGCGATCCCTCCTCTGTATGCCGCTATATTCTCTTACGGACACGAGCATGCTCTTCTCTTCTGGCCACCGGCTGTGCTATCCGACGATGCACACGGTGCTCTTCGTCTTCTGATATCTCGCAAATCACTCTCAACGTAAACGTATATACCGTGCCGCTACCACCAGTTTGACCATAGCAGTCGGATCAACCTAGCGATCTCTCTTAATTCCGGAGAGCACTGAGAAACGAGAGAGAACCTCGCGGACGGTGATATACGAGTAAATAAGGACCAATTTAACTCTCGCGTACGGGTGCAGGCCTGAATCGTTTGGTACATTAGTTACAAGGGTTGAGTACCGTGGAACATGGGAAACTTTGAAATAACGTTCAATATTATAATTATTAATAATGTTGCACCAAAATTATGACTGTACTTGAAGTATTCACGAATGATTGGAAGATTCGTCATTTAATTTGAGCGATCTGTGAATGATTCAAAAAATTACACAGTTAAACCATTCTTTAACGCGTGTTAACGGGGTTCGACATATTCGGAAGCCTCGACCTTCTATGCTTCAAATCAAGATTTCTCCAAAACTATTCAACAGTTTTCGACGATTTAAAACAAAAATTGTTCAGAAGAACTTTATTAATAATTCTATAGTAGATAAGCAATACCGATTCTGGGTCAACGCGTATTAGTGCACACGTACACACACAGCCATAAACCGGATACTTCTCGAAGGTTCCATGGCGGAGGGGGGGGGGGGCTCGAATACTGCACGTGGTCACGAGGGAGGAGTGCCGAGTGTTGAATTGTAGCCAAGTGTTGGATAAATAACTTTTTCAACGAAGGAAGTAATAAATTAGATGGGGGTAGGAGACGTGCCATGCGATTGACCAACGGATAAACAATTTTTTGGTATGCGATATTTTTTGTCGGCTATCGTTTCTTTGATGCCTTCTACCAACGGTTGAATAATTTTTCTCAAGGAAGGGGGGAAACTTGGATGGGGGCTGGGGTTGTGCGCAATGGGTATGTGGGTACCGATGATAAGCATATCGAAACAATTCTCATGATGAGATTAATTAACGAAATTATCGTTTTCTTCGATATCTCCAGCGCAGCTTCTCGAACGCTCTGCATCCAATGAAACGTCCAATGTTTTTACATTTTTAATGTTCGACGCGTTACAACCCGTCGCTGTTATGTCACAGCCAGATCAGTACGAAATACTCTAGTCATAAACGAACAAATACATCTGGACCAGCGTGTGTTACTGTACATTTCACAGTTACCGCAATATATCCTTTGCTGAGAAGAGCGAGCCGCGATAGCTGAGGTATCGAGTGACACTTCTCGAAGACGTTTTATCATAAACATTGACGATGACCGTCGGCAATTCGCTATCTCCCTTTTCACAAACCTTAGAACGAGCGAGAGCAGTAGTTATTATTATGAAGCTTTCTGAACATCTCTCTCATAAATAACCGTGCGGGCAAAGGGTTTAAATTATTGTTTGCTGTCCATGCGCCCGAATAATATCTCACTTCGAATCATTTTTGCGTATCTCACGATGAAATCAATAAAGTGTCAGAAATTGATTCGAATGATGGAAAGGGCCTACGAATCTCTCAAAAACGAGTGATCCATGTGCGACATTAAAAAATGGCTGAAAAATGGATTGACAAACATTAGACTTTTCAGCAACTTGAAAACTGCCACAACTCTGGGAGAGAAAAATATTATTTCCACGACAATTGGAATCCCCAAAGCAATTAACGCGAAAATAAAATCATTGCAAAAGGTCGGTACAGGTGTTTCGCGAAAAAGTGGCCGAGTTAAGTGGGAAGATTCCGTGACGGCTTTCGCATCGAGCATTCGTACCGGAATAGTGATAAATCTTGGACATAAAGATACGAAGCGTTTTCTCGGTGATTCGAAAAATTTGATCATCAGAAGATTTTAGAACATCCTGTTAAATGACAACAGTGTCAAAGTCAACTGTGTTCTTGCTTGTAAATTTTCAATTACCAAAAATGATGACGTCATCGAGGAGATTAAATTTTTCAACACGCGAAACGAAGAAATGTACGTGACGACGAATTTCAGGCAGTGGTACAACGGGTTAGTGGAAAAACTACTGGTGAAAGTCGAAGACTTTCAAGAAAAAGATGGTCCATCCCAACCATGGACTGGTCCATGGTTGAGATCAACAATTTAGTCAACATCAACAAGCTTATGCCACTACGCGGAGGACTGTCTACATTCGTCAAGCTTCCACACGACATTCAAAACAAGAAATCTGTAGTCAACATCCAAAACAACAACCCGTACTGCTTCCTGTGGTCCGTTACCGCCGCTCTTCATCCCAGCTCATCTAATACGACTCGCACAAATTCATAGCCTTATTTTAGCACAGTATTAAAGTACGAAGGTATAACCTGCCCGATGCGATTGAAGATATTGCGAAATTTGAAAAAATAAACAATTTGACAATCAATGTGTATGGACGGATTGTGCACGGTGAGGGTAAAAAACATCGTAATGAGGTAATACCCATTTACGTTAGCCGTAACAAATCCGATAGACCCATGATTCACTTGCTCGTGCATGAAGCAAATACCGAAGATAGCGACGAAGAACTAGGAATAAACATTAATACGGTTTATCATTTTGCTTGAATAAAAAATCTTTTTCGTCTGGTAAGCTCGCCCATTTCAAAATACGGGCATTCCACTTGGCTCTGCGATCGTTGGTTGTCACCCTTTTCTACGGAAACTAGATTTGAAAAACGCGGTGTTGATTGCGCAGTTTCAAATAAGACGAGAATTATTATGCCAAGCGGTGACGATTCAATTCTAAAATTAAAAAATTGTAAGCATAAAATAGATGTGCCGTTCGCAATTTATGCTGATCTCGAATGTATCTTGAATCCAATCACACCAAAAGACGATGCAAATACAAGCACGTATCAGAAACATATCCCACAGATTATCGCATATTATTTCAAATGTAGTTTTGACGATTCTCTATCAAAATTCAAAATTTATTGTAACGAAGATTATGTAGAGTGGTTTATCAATGAATTAAAAGAAATAGCTGAACCGTTGAGCGCAAGCTCGAAATCGGTCAAACCGATGAATCCGATCAGTCACGATGAAAAAATGGATTTTCTTTTTGCCAAAAATTGTCATATTCGTCAAAAACCGTTTACATCTGAAGATATCAAACATCGAGATCATTGTCATTTTTCTGGTAAATATCGCGGTGCCGCACACGAACGATGCAATTTGAATTTTAAAAGCTCATATACTGTTCCAGTAGTGTTTCACAATCTATCAGACTATGACTCACACTTTTTAATGAAAGCTCTTGCTAACCATGTTGAAGGTTCGGTGAAACTCTTATTGGTAAATAAGGAAAATTACATAACGTTCACGAAGAGTGTCAAGGGCATACTCATATTTTATAGATTCATAGATTCATTCAGATTCATGCCATCGAGCGTCGAGCGTTCAGAATCGTATCTTAGTAACGACGAAAAGTTAATCACGAGGATGCACTGCAATAATGCACAAGAGTTTGACTTATTAGCGTGAAAAGCCGTTTTCCCATATGATTACGTAGACAGCTGGGACAGACTCGACGAGACTGAATTACCAACGAAACAAAATTTGTATTCGCAATTAAAGGGTGAAGACATATCGGACGCCGAGTATTCTCATGCGCGAACCCTTTGGCAAGTTTTCAATGTGCAAACCTTGGTGGTAAACTCAGATCCCTACCTGAAAACAAATGTTCTTCCTTTGGCGGACATTTTCGAAAATTTCCGGCAGAAATGTAAAATGACGTATGATCTAGATCCATTGCATAATTACACCGCTCCCGGGCTAGCGTTCGATGCGGCGTTGAAATATACGAGTGTCAAACTTAAGCTCTTGACAGATGTGGATATGCTAATGTTTATAGAGAGAGGCATTCGCGGTGGATTATCGCAGTGTTCGAAACGATACGCAAAAGCTAATAATCGTTACATGGGCACAGAATTCGATCCCAACAAGCCCGAAACATATCTTATATATTATGATGTAAATAATTTGTATGGTGCGGCAATGAGTTAGTATCTGCCTACTGGCTCTTTCGAGTGGGTGGGAGAGGAAGAAGACTCGATAGATCCGCCCAACATTCCCGATGACAATGAAATATGATACATATTCGAAGTAGATCTAGAGTATTCGTGCGAATTACACGTATTACACAAAGACTTACCCCTGGCACCGAAACCTTATGTGCCGCCAGGCACTAAACAAATACAATTAATGACAACGCTATACCCAAAAAATCGATACATCATGCAGTATCGAAATTTCAGTGATCTATAAACTTTCACGAGTTTTACGCCCCAATTCACGTATTGCTTTAAATTTTGATAACGCCAGACGCCGGAATAAAAAAATGTCATCATCAATAATAACGCATCGATTTTGTCCTGAATATTTCAGTCAAACAAGACCCAGAACGCGGGGCACACCACCGGATATCGGTTAAACGCGAGTCTCTCGTCACAAGTACGCGCTCTTCATATTCACGAATATGAAGAGCAATCATTGATCTATTGATTCGGAGGAACATGAATTCTGCAACGATTGCGGGTTTCTCTCGTAACTGCTTTCATCGCCGTCACGTTCGATCCCATCGATAAGGTGGTCTACGTATGATCGAGCAATGTACAAGAAGCTCACGAACTGTTCCCCATGTACTATTACTTACACGAGCAGCTGAGCGCTTTCGTCTATTTGATCCCGACAATTTACCAAATGCGGGCAGAAACATTCCGGAGCGTCAATGAGTTACCGAACGAGATAGAGATAGCTAGATAAATAGATCGAGAGAGATACATACACAGAGATCTAGAGAAAGAGAGAGAGAGAGAGATAGGTGTGTAAATGGCAAACTCTCTCTTTGAAAGGCGCTTGACTATGTGGTAGGGATTGACGGAATATATTATAGTGTACTCGGTTCGGGACGTATGCTCCATCTGCCAACTACACAAAGCTAAAAGCAGCACGGCGCACAAGACTCCTACTCTGATAGTTACAACAGACAGCCCCGTTACGATTATATATATATAGTTATATGTCATAGACACACGTGTAGAAGTTTCATGGCGGGCGGGAGGTATGTACAGGAAACCGTATAGATAGAGCTCTAGGGTTCGAGGGATGAGCGAGTAGCTAGTTCGCGACCGCAATGACTCGAACATGACCGCTACCTTTGACCTCGGGAGAGTGGTTCATCTATCAGTCAGGAGAACCTCAGGGTCGACCGAGTCGGATATCTTTCGGCGGACGATTACTAAATAGCCACTAGGAGTTTTCACAACATTACTCTAGTTTCACATTGCGGGTGCTTTTTCGTCCGCCTTGACCTCGTCGCATCCAGCTCTTCCATTTCCATCCGTACCGTCGGGGTTTCATCTCATCAACGCTTTTTGATGAACGAGGTTTTAGACCGAGGATATCATAGAAAAATTGTTGGGAATAATTATTCGGAGCTGTGGAAGAGATTGAAAAAAATATAAAGTTTCCACGGCAAGTTAAAGTTAGTGTTTGTTGGACTTTACAAGTTTCTACCGGCAACTAGGGAGGCGTATATCAGAACGATCCTGGGAGAAGGAGAAGAAGCATCTTTTATCTCGGTCGGCTCTTTCGAGGACACTCGTGGAAGAGAAGACGGAGAGACGTGCTTTCTCGACGAGTACACTATGGGAGCTTGGTTGAAGGTCGTTATTCAATTTTAACCGCTTTCTCGGTTATATATAGTAGGAAATATATTTATGTACTAGGTCCTCTTGTCCCGCTTCCTGCCTGGAATTGCTGTCTGCGTGGTGACGACACGAGGGAAGAGATGAGAAGCTGAAGAAGGAAAGCAGAAAGGAGCTACGTTTTGCTGCGCGGTCCATATAACTCTATATACTGGGTATTTACCGAGATTCGCATCACGCGAAATCTGTACAAACGGTAGTCTAGCGACAAAATATATGAGATTTATCTTTGCACCGTTTCAAGTCCCTGATTAATCCGTACGTATATAGAGCGTGTTCTAAGGCAGTGGATTGAGGCGCATCAAGCATAAAATTCCAAACGCAGCCCAGAGCTGGCTTCGCAGCCAACCCCCATAGGGAACGCGGGAAATCTAATTAGCGCGGCCTCACGGACCGGTGCGGCCATCTGATCGACAAACGTTGCGCCGAATCCTTGACGCTCGGCATAATAATATAGCTACCGATATATAGCGGTGGGAGAGAGATAACTGGGAATTCACTTTCCAATTATTTTCCAACTAATTGTAAGAATCGTATTGATATATTTTGGATTTTTTGACGAAATATTTTGGCATATTTTCGAAATAATTTGAAAATATTTTGGTAATATTTTACATACATTTTGGAATATGTTGCATGTATCTTGTTATTGTAACTAGAACCCACGTAGAAAATGACGTTCCGATCGATATCGACGAAATATCTCGATACATATCATACATCTCGAAAACAAAAATGAGACTGGGCCGTTTAACCACGACGTCGTGTATCGTTCGAGCTTCAGTTTATATGCATTATTTCAATGGCGGCAATGTTACTTTGTTGCTTTTATATGAAAATACGAAATAGTGTTTAGCGGTAAGAAATATCTACAGTAAGAGACGATAAGAGATACGGTGGATTACTGTCGGCTACTGATACTCATACTGATAATTCGGTTTAAATCCTCAAACGCTTGACGAAAAATCGTCATGATCAACAAGGGCAGAGGGCTTCGCCAATCTCACACATCATAGGGGTTCGTTAAATTCCCGATAGTACGTGGCAGGATTGCGTGTCAGCAACGTCTCACTGTCGTTTCGAGCGGACACTAATAACGAGTTGGATGCACCCAGCCCGCCGGCACGTCCTCGCTCGTTACCCGCGCGTAATAAATGGGATCACAATTGCTTGTTGTCTCGTCCTGTTTTTTAGCCCGAAACGCTGGAAACGCCATGTACTTTTGATTTATTTTATTCCCGTTTTCTTTTTTTCACTCTCGTTTACAAAGGTCGAACCGAAAAAGAAAACATCGCTGGCTGGACCCGATAGGGAAACTACCCCATGACGTTCAACCTCTTCTTCCGACGCTCAGCCCCGCGCGCATATACCTTGCGAATTTCATGCGTAAAATTTATTTTAGCGTAAACTCTCTGCCGGGTAACAACACACGGACGGCAGCGCAAGAATTCACCGCGTTGGATAGAGTCACCCAAGTCCTTTCCTTCATTACACCCCGGCGATTGTTCGCTCTGTGCGAGCTTTTCGGAACTTTTCACAAATAACGCAGGGGCACGTGGGAACGTGGGTGGGTCCGCGAGTGCATCGCACGTGAATTAATGAAACCGGATATCCGTCTATAGAGACTCTCGGCAGAGGACATCATTGTGCCCGCGAGTTCCGCCATCCATATATATCTATGCTTATAGGTTACGCAATCCGACCCTCGATTTAAACTATATAATATCTTCGAATGGTAACATTATTTCCGCTGTTCGTGGATATTAATATATTTCCAAATGTTTATCGTTGTAAACTGCGTCTCGAGTTAAATCCTCCCCAATTACCAAAATATCCTGTACACATTATTAAATATAATAATAACAATCTATTAAATACAATATATTAAATTAATTAATACATTTAAAATATTTTTGAAGAAACGTACTTCGACAACCGAATCAAATTATTCTCGGATAATTTTATTGATTTTTATTTAGCTTGCATGCATCTCCGAGACTGGTTATGACGCTTTGCACCGCATGTCTTCGCAATTATCGTCGCTCAACGTCAACTTCGTCAGCGAAACGCTTGTAAATTGATGAATTTCGCCAGTGCCCCGATCGCACCCGTTCGACATTTCGAAACGTCGATACGAATTCGTCTCTCACTGAAAATCATAGATTGAGACGAAAGTGAAATCGAAAAACCGGGGCTTTGGCAACGGCGACGAGGGTGTGTGCTCGAACGTGGTTCGGATTTAAAGCCAAAGCGTCGCTGTGGCGGCCCGCATTCCACTATACCTTTATGGATGAATTCGAAATTCCGACGGGTCTGGCGAGCGATTAGCTCGAAAGGGAATCGACCGTTCGTTTACTATTCCCACGTACATATAAAAATCCACGCTAATGTGTGTGTGTGTGTGCGTGTGTGTGTGTGTGTGCGCGCGCGCAGGGGGCGTATATTTCCTCTCTGTAAACGCAACGGAAATGCGGATGAAGCCGGAAAAACTCGAGGTGGAAAATGCAAAATTCGTTGCTAAAGCAGTTTAGGAAATACGGGATCGACGACCGTCGCGGGTTTATTTTATTCCAGCGAATTTCCGAGAATTTAAAGGGTTGACTATTGAGCCTTTTGTCATTTGGATATCGGATGTGAACTATTCATTGGATGAAAAAAAGCGCTGCGAAAGCCTATTCGCCAGAGAATTATATATCTCAATTAACAGCGAAACAATGTGCGAAAAAAAACAAACAAAAAATAACGAGAGAACGCGAAAGAAATATCGTTTATCTACGATAAAGGCAATTTCTTTTCGAAACACATAGAAAACTATCATACAAATTTCACAAAATATTGAAAGAATGTTTGAAATTCAATAGAGTCGATATAATTTTCGAGGAATGTGCCATAATGTTTTTGCAACGCTTTATGCGCTTCAGTCGTTTTTTAAATACCTTGTTAGCCGATAAAACGGCAAAAAGAAAAGATAAATGAGTTAATAACGTAAATCGCATAGCTAATGCTCCGAGGATAATACGGTTAAAGAGAGATAACTCGAAATGTGTGTGATCAAAGAATGTAGAGTCATGAGAAGGATTCGTACGCCTATGAAAACAAGTATTCGGGAAAAAAATGAAAGATGCGAAAGATAATACGAGAACCGTCTCCGTCCCGCGAGATTTTTCGAGGCGGCAATATATATATATATATATCCATATATCTAGCGCGCTTTTCTCTGGAGAGAACAAATTTCCGAGCGCTCCTCTGCAATACGAAATTGAATAGTCAACGCCATCATAGCGAGGATAAACCAGCGAGAGCGGGGAGATGTATGCACAAAGCGAGATGAGCGCTGAGAGAGAACCACGCGCGCGCACACACACACTCGCCCACACAAACACAAACACACGCACGCGCGCGCACACACACACCCACGCACACACACACACACACACACACACACACACACACACACACACACACACACACACACACACACACACCATTGGAAAAGCGCCGGGACCCGTCGAGCGTACCGGATGCACGCGGGCTCGAGGCCGCAGAAACTATTTTCCGATAACGACCGACACTTGCCTGGCGGGGTACATTTGTGCCGGGCTCGCGCCCTGATTGCGAGCGGCAACCTCCCCAACGCCCTTTTCAGCGATCCATCCTCTATGAGCGAGGCGAGCGACCTCGCAAACTGTCTCTCTTGCACTCCCTATGTTCCTCCTAGCCCGCCTCCCTGCCGACCGTCGGCATGAGCCGCGGATGCATATTTTATGCCGCTGACAGATTTATTGCCGACACGGTTACCCGGCCGTACCAGCTTCTTCCGTTACATTATTTCTATTTCTACGCGTTATATCTATCGAGACCTTTCATATCCATCTTGTGCTCGTCCACGTGTAACGTTTAGGTGCAACGTTGTTACGAAGTCGATGTGTAGCGTTACGTCGATCGGACATGAAAATATGACATCGGTTAACGCCCGTGGGCTCTGGACCACGAAACTATTTTCGTCTATCATAGGAATCGAATCGTACCGATATACCTACAACGATTAGGTCGCACAGCGTCCGTTAGTTCGGTAGTCCGATCGAATTCGAATGAAAAAACGAATAATTACATTGGGCACCGATCGAGCTATGACGTTATCGCGTTACATAACATCGATTAAGTATCCCAGTAAATTTACTAGCTCGTAATGAATAATCGTACACTTGTACATCTGCAATTATCGACTATAGTCCAAATACGTTTGATATCTTTGTGTAAATAATATTCACCCCAAATCGAGCATATAAAATTCGCCGGGACAACGAAAACGTGCCCATTTGTCTCCCTGGCACAGAAAATACCATACGAATATGAGCGACTGTTACAGAATACTCGTAATTTTCCATATTTCGGGATCGTTGTACACATATGATACAAGCCGATAAGCAAATATTGTTAAAAACTTACGGTAATACGCGGGAACAGCCCAGGGAATGTGTGGGGTATGTTCGATCGGTGCGTAAGCCAGGAATATTAATAGGCAAATTAATTAACGAACGGCCGCTCTGACATGTACACCGCTTCATATGCACACAGTGTCACCACTGCTGAGAGAGAAACGACGATACAGGGAAGTAGCGCGGATAAAGGTACATTATGTCAGTCTACAAAAACGTTGACCTTGCCTGGTGCGAAACGATCGGGAAAACCACGGAGAATTGGATGTTGTTTTTAAATAGAAGATGAGCTAGGAATATCAACATTCAAAAGAATGGACATAATTGATGACCGCATGTTGAAACACATACCTACAGACGTTACATATGTCACGTCATTAGCGATCGAGCGATACTTACGTTAGAGCGAGAGAAACAGAGCAGTAGAAAAAAGGGAGCGAGACCGAAAATTTCGAATCTGGTTGCGGTGATCGAAGTTAGGGGGCGTAGTCGAAAAAACTCATGAGACGCGATCGTATTCGACTCTACCGTTATTCTTTCAGTGACAAGACGACCACTTCCTTTTAGTTCTGCTATCTATGTTCAAGCATGGTATGACGAAGGCAATCAGAAACCATTCTTGGAAAATTTTCAGATTATAGCCAATCTGAAAGATTCTTCTCCGTAAGATGAGGGGCGAGCGCCGTGTGCTACTTTTAAGTTACACTATATATCATTTATGTACATGTATAGCCATAAACAGGTATACTTAAGGAGGTTTATCTGATACCGAGTAAGTCAAAAGAAATTGTTTTGTGACTAGCGTAGTCAGCTTAGTACGCTTGACAACGCCGCGATCACATAACTCGTACAGATGTCATAGAACGAGAATATTGTCAGTCGTGTTGTCGCTTTATCATCGAGCTATCGGACGATGCAAGATACCCTACGTTGCCATGATTAGAGTACTGTCAAGCTTAGCCTCACATAAATCAGCACTATTCGAGACAAATTAATTTATTATGAACCTCATGAGTACTCAATCGATTTTATGAAGCTCTAAAAATGTTCCTTAGATATTTTTTGATTAATTGTGCAATTTTTGTCAAAAACTGTTTATCAATGATGGTGAATTTAATGTTTATAAACTGAAAAATCAGTGAAACCCATAGGAAATATGTTTTTATTTATTTCTCACGAAAAGGTATCCTCAGGTCCTGAAATTTTAATAGATGACTTTTTAGATACCGATAACTATATTTTGATGTTTTCATCAATATCTGTTTGATAATTCGTTGACCAGATAAACCTCCTTAAGCCGAGTGAATGTCGACGTTGCGATCGTCGAAATATCTCGATAGTGGTCGTGACATATTCATTGAATGATAAAGATCATTCAATGCGAACATTTATTATTCGAGAGAGCGTACCAAGAGGAGACGCTAAGGTTCGCCCGAGCTGGCCGATGTCCCGAACAGTCACCATAACTTCGACAATAAAGCCTGACATATAATTTTCTTTGCACAATCTAACAAGTGCCTCGATTGTTATTTAGATATTTTCATCACCTTACCCCTTATACACACCATGATCATTTTTCGAAAATTGTATGTCGAGGCTTTACAGTCTTCTTCATATTTATTGTGCCTTCTTCTCGTCGATCCAATATTCATTAATTTATACGGCACTAGCGCACTTGCCGAAAGGATACAGTGATTTTTGTCAGAGTTTTTAAATGTGTATAAATATTCACGAATCTGGCCAATGCCGTAGGTGTCCATACGTGCCACGAGCTAAAGCTGCGCATACCAGCCACCACGGACGATGAAAATGCTCGTTTGCTCCTAATGTGTGACCATCGCATAGGGAAAATAATTACGAGACACAAAAAAACATGCATGAAAAATTAGTGAATGCATGGCGCTATTTGATATTTCAAGGTACAAAGACCTATGATATAGCCAGAGTACGATATCTCATTTTATCACAATAGTGAAACATGACGTCTACCGCCGCACGCAACACGTCGGTGTAAAATTCATCTCTTCGACACCTCAAACAATTACGATGAACGCTCACGCAATTAGGGAAAGCGGAAAATTGCATCACCGGACGAGTACCAGTGTGCGCAAATGCAATCAACGAGCAACTATTTAGCACTCGGGCTGGTGCTGACGCTGCGGACGGGGATGTAGAATACGCGAGGCCAGCATCAAGCATGATGAGGGCTGTTGTGCGTGGTCCACGGTCTGTCGCTGTTGAGTTTTGCAACGCACTCGACTCAAAGCGTAAAAAAACAGTCCTTGCGTATCGACAGACCACTGGCAGTTTACGGACGATTTGGCCAATTGATACGGGAGTGTCGAATGCGAGAGCGCAAATGACATTAACCCATGATAAGCTGGTATTCGTTGATGCGGGTGACAAATGCTTTTTTTACTTCTACGTCTCGCTCTCTCTCTCTCTCTCTTTGTGGTTGTTGTTCGTTTACGGAGGCGTCGATTCGTAATTGGATGCATTAAATGTTTCCTCTTACCTATATACATTGAGCTAATCATAAGCTTTATTACTGGCAATTTGGAAATCGCGCTTCGAGGGTTCCTGACATAAATTTTCCTTCGATTATTGGAGACCATTTTCCCATAAAACTGTTATACGTCGTCGCGACAAAAGTCTGAGCACGATATTATCTTGATAGGGCATGTACTATCGATCGTAACAAAGGTTCACCGGAGAAAATGAAATAAAAATCCTGAGCGAACAATCGGCAGAAACGGTTTCAGCGAAAAAAGTGAATAGACAACGTGGAAACCTGCAACGCAAAGGCAAAACACCGCACGGGAATGAGAAATACTGACACGAGACTGACAAAGAAGAATCAAATTTGGTCTCTATTCTATTTCCTTGTTTTCTCTTTGTTTCCTCTATTGTTCTCTTAATGACTTTATTCGTTCACGCACGAATGCATCGAGTTAGCTCTGCGAACAGAACAAAGCTGCAGGAGCGAACGTAGGGATGATGTTGTCCAAGCCTCTGTTTGTTCAACATCACAGACACCAATGTTCAACCACCAATGAAACTTAAATCCATCAAAATTTCTTAGGAGCAATGTCACGTAATTTCTTTGTTAAAGGATTATCATGGTTACTTTTTACGCAATTGAAGTTTCATACTCGAATAGTGACCATTATGTTTGACACTAAATGGTTCAGTGATGCTCGAATGATGAAGTGCTACCTGCGGAAATAAATGTCAGCAAATTAAATGAATTCATTTTGCGGGAAATCGGCGAACGAGCTCGTATCGACAAAATCAATAAAGTATCCCATCGTATGAAAGATTTTTGTGACAGCAAGACCTATCTTGATCATGAGTGAGACACTCAACAGTTTGCTCGGGCAATTCCTTATATACGGATACTCTCATGAAAGCAGGACTCGTACACTTGAGTAAGGAACTCTCGAGTGTTAGCCGAGTTCGAGAGTCTCCGGATCCCGTAGTTCGATAATCGAATACGAGTTGTTCGAGTCCCAGAAGTCACGACATGAGGCTCCCTCAGGCACCGAGAAGAAGAGGTCGAGCTACGTAGTAGATTCTTTTCTCCTTTTTTACCCCCTTTTCGTTTCAAACCCTCTTTGCTATCTGATACGTGCAAATCGACGTATATATGTGCCCTCTGTCCAGACCCTGCACTTACTCCTACAGGATCGAGACAAGATGTCCCAAAGGATGATCCGAAATTATTTCGAAAAGTAATAGAAGTGGAAGTTCGTCCCCAGTAGATGGTCGAGTAGATTTCGCAATTGTAGAAAATACTCCAAATCTCTAAAGTTGATGACAAAGTTAATGAAAAGAAAACAAATCGATCTTACGAGTTTTATTCGATGACGGCAAAACTAAGAAGAAAATACAGCTCGAATGAAAATCCGGTCTTTGGAAATACCGGTGCATTGTGAGAACTTTATAATTCACAAAATCAGCAAATTTACGAAACTGACTTACAAGGGGAACTTTCCAGTGTTGCAATCGACTTTGGGACGGCCTTTCAGGGTAGTGTAGCGTTTGGCCCCACGTGTCATCCCCTGCAGCCGTTCACCCTGGGGGCCCCTCATTTTTGAGGAATCGACCAAACAAAAATTCGGTGAGGATCGTGAACCTCGAAAATAACAAGCATTTCCGAAGCGGTGCGGTAGCCTAGCGGTTTTTATTTTTATTTTTATTCATTTACTTTAATTCAAATCCGACGTTTTTATATTGCGTTTAGATTTCTTGCCGCGCGATTATAATCACCGTTTCACAAATCTTGTATATACAATTTTTTCCTTATATTCTTCATCTAGTTTGAAATTATTGCTCGTTTTTCAGAAAAGCTCCGTTTCGTCGAAAACGGAAATCAACCGGAACTGATCAACGGAAACCGAAAAACGAGCAATAATTTCAAAGTAGATGAAGAATATCAAAACAAATTGTATATACGCAATTTTTGAAACGGTGATTACAATCACGCGCCAAGAATTCTAAACGCAATATAAAAAAGTCGCATTTGAATTAAAGTAAATAAATTAAAACAACGTTTACAAGCATTTCGACTCGAGAAAAAAAAACGTTAGTAGGACTCAAACCCAAAACCTGCAGAGTACTAGCCAAATTACTTAACCACTAGGCTATTGCGATGTTTCGAAAATGATTGTTATTTTCGAGGTTCACAATGGTCCCAAAATTTAGTTTGGTCAATTTCTCAAAAACGAGGGCTCACCAGGGTGAACGGCGGCAGGGGGTGACACTTGGGACCGAACCCTACACTACCTTGAAAAGCCGTCCCAAAGTCGATTGCGACACTGGGAAGTTCCCCTTGTTAGGTACCAAGTATCATGAAAATGTGTAGAGCAAACCGACTGGAGATATAATGAAATGCTACATGGTCGAGTTAACAGGCCAAACGGGGCTATCAAATAAAAAATATGTTTCTCTAATGTGTAGGTAATGTTCTGTTTCGTTCGTGTATAAATTAATTACATACGGGCTAAATTATTTTTAAATACTGTTTAATTAATTAATTAATTCTTGAGGAATTAAAACGTATTTCAAACTAATTTAGCCGATTTGTAATCCCTTTGAAAACTAGAACAATGTCGCTGGTAGCTCTTGATTGGAATATCCCTTAACTTCTATAAACATAGCGTGGCTGATGTTTTTCAATTTTTAATTTATTACAATGCTTAAACGATTTATACCTGTTGATTACCTACAAAGGGATTCCATGAATAAAATTCGAATGGTATATTCTCCTCGCCTTGTCTCATGCCTATGAGCACATAATCCTGGGATATGAACTCGATTCTCGCTCTTGATGTAAAGTGAAAATCGAGTTCACGGTTCGAAATCGACATAGAAGAGCTGACCTACGTTAACGATCGTTGTGCGCTCAGTATCGACAGAATGGTTTATCAATCACGTTAAGTAAACGTTAGCCTCTGGTTCTCCAGATCATGGTACACACGTGCGCTTTAACTACAGCTAAAGCTTGCGGCTTATCGTAAAATCTGGGACGTGAGAAAAGTAGGAGCATTTACTGTATACATCTTCCTATTTCATTTCGTTGAATCATGAATATGAGCGGGCAAATCAAAAACGAACTTTCGTGCGAAAAGTAATGGCGTCCATTAATCCTACGACGTACGTGGCACAGTTTTCGACCAAAGTATAGCAATGGTTTATGGATTCGCGCGAAGTATCTCGCGTTCATCGCGCTCGTAAAGTACAGCTCCGGTTACCGATGGCATTTCGGGAACAATTTTTGGTTTATCGGCTTTCGCGTGCAGCCCTTTTCGTGCGCGCTATCGATCATATCGATTTCAGGGGTATGAATCATTCGACATTATTTTTCGAAGATATAATCACGAATAATGGTTATGCAAGCAAACCACGTTCTTATGTTTACACCCATCTTCAAATTGCCATTATTAATATAGTACGACAGATAATCGGTATGTATGTAGGTACACATATTTTTTAATGAAAATATGTTGGAAACTTCGAGCGAATGTCATTAATTCAGTCATAACTGAAAAGTATCACTGAAGATTATTAACATCGATGAAAGAAGTCTTTGTAAAAAAAGGAACCGGTCGGAATAATCGAGAGTGAAAGTAATTGTAAATTATTAATCTAAAACGCATGGAATACTTGAAAGTGCTTACGAAATCTAAATGTATGACAAATTTTACCAAATAGGTCGAAGAATTTTCCATGGGATAATTTTTCGTATTTTAATGATGCTCGTATCTCCGTGCATAGTTCAACATGCTCTGCTCTTAACAATGCTTTCCTTTGCCACGAAACGCTGAATTATAGGCAATGTCTATTTACTGTGAGTGATTTAGGCATCGCGAGAAGCTTGGCATCGTTATTTACGATTCGTGGTAAAATTGTTCTCTTGTGCATGACCGAAGATGTACAACAGCATCGTAGATGCAATTACGCTGGTAATGATCTCGTGTTTTTCCAGCGTCCCGCGGACGGGTTCTATATCACGTTTCTTTCTGAGAAAAGGGACGAGATATTGGGATCCATGAAACCGTCCATGGGCGATAAAATATGTTATCGATATCCCAGAAGCTCGACGAACGGATAGAAAGAGACTGGGGTTATAGAATGCCGTGTCGAATGAAGTATAAATACGTGAGCCACAGCGCAGTGGCGGCAATATTTTTGCTTCGAGACGACGATAGTTTAGATTTCTAGGTCGAGACTATCCGACTAAAGCAAACTTGTCATTCACGTAGGAATGCACTGCTGGTTAAGACACCAACGATATCGATTTGTCTTTTCCTCTCTCGGCATTAGAAACTGTTCTCCTCGAATCAAAGAGATTGATGAATTAAATTATGATTAGATTTGAAACGAGAGAAAGATTACATCTTATTATAAAAGTTTATTCTACCAATAACTTTGCCTGATTTTTTTCAACAGAGTCAATTTTATTGTTCTTCAGTCTCATCAGTACATACGAGAAAAGGATTTTTATTAATCACTAAACAATTTTGGTGAATTCTTGTTTAGGCTGGGCTCTAGCTTAACATCAGGTCCTCATTAAGTACTGCATTGCAAATGCGATATGATAAGCTACCAAGGACCAATGGCAATCTAAAGGCTATTTTGACAAAGGCCTCGTATCACCCTGACGTAAGCGTCCGTTTGGAATGCCGCGTGAACGAATGTTTGGCCGTCACTTTAAGCTTGAATTATGCATCATCCGCGATGCCGAGCGAGCACTCGTTTTTCTGTCATTCGCTGTTTTGCGTTGAATTTCCTAACTTTAAGTAACTACCTATTTTTATCATGTTTCACGCTTCCTTCGCTTACTTCATAATAAATGAAAGTTCACCACCCGGCACTGGCACGAAGCTCTGTTATTGGACCCTACTATTATGTGTGTACTCTACATGTATACACGCATAAATATGAACGTATAAACGTAGATTCATGCATCTACGTACATCTTTTATTACACGGTAGCTCTACGGCTCGCGTGGTCTCAGTACACGTTGAACACAGTTTGTATTCGAAAGAGTAGATAATACGTCATATGAAACAAGAGATCTCGTTTAACCTTGTTCGCTTAGCCGCTCATTTAAGCACCTCTGATGAAGAAAGTGAATCAGTTGTCAAAATTGAACAATTCGCGTTACTGAGAATATGAACAATATTAATTTTATACAAAAGGTTAAGTACAATTCTCTTTAAAATTCTCTTTAAAATTCCGCTTTGGAAATTCGAATATCTTCTTTTTGGCAGAGTTATCCAACTTTACGTGTGGCAAGAAATATCGACTGGTGTATCCAAACTTTTGAGCGGTAGTGTACGTCGTTTATAATTTTCATCGCGTATGATCGATTTGTGACTAGCGGTTTAAAGGGTGAATTAAAACATGATTTATCGATAATCGAATGACAAAAAAGGTAAATAATTAAAAGAAGCGTCGTGTTCGAAGGTGGTAAGGGAGATTGGTAACAGTTATCGATCACGGCCGGTGGTTGAAAATAATCCAATCGAAAGAAACGCAAGTGGGAACGAAAAACAGGAACGCGAACGCGCAACATCGACGTTCTCAAATAAATTTAAATGATCAACGATATTTCGATAGTGATGGACAAAGTTTCGTTTCAAATAAAGGAATTGACATTTGGCGATTTTTTTAGCGCGCACAATGAATAAACTCAGAGAAAGGCGCGTTACGAGCGAGCCGATGACTAGTAAAAGTTCTCTCGCTCAGGGAAAGACGATTGAGGAGAAAGCCTGGACGATCGGGCCGTGGTACGATGCTTATCGTACCACGGCTCCAAATCAATTTCGGAACGGAGCGAGACTATTGAAAGTTTCTCGAGCAGGCATAATACCGGATCCAGAAAAATCGTTTGTACTGTAACTATTAGCCCGGTCGATTCGACGTTGGCGGGTGGCTTTTTCAAGGGCTAGAGAAAAAGAAAGCCCACCACCACCACCACCATTCTCAAGAGGAAAAATCGGCCGGTCGGAAATAAGAAAATCGCAATCGGACGGGGGCGCCACAGTGCGGTAATAGCTACTAGCAGTGAAAATGCGAGCCAGCTGTATGTATAACAGCAGTACCGAAGGAGTGCAGAAACGCCAGCTGTGTGCTGTACACGCTTCGTTGCGCGATTCGATGGTTCGGGAAAATTGGAAAGCTTCAAAAGCTAGCTCGCGAGCACTCCCTACACCCTCGCTTCCACGATTCGTACGCGAACCCCTTCCCAAAATTGAACGCGTATACCGTACATTCCCGTCCTTCCTCGCGCGATTTTATGGAAATTCTAGTAGTATAACCGAGAAAAATGAAAATGAGCTCTCGTCCCTCTGGAATATATACATTCCTTCGTCGAACCGAACGGTGAGTATAGATACTTTTCGCTTTTCAAGCCCTCCGGGCGATTCGATTCTCGGATTTGCCCGTATATGTAACTTATCGTATACGTACCTTTGCTTCCTACATAATGTATATACTTCCTCTTGGTTACCGGGAGAGTCATACACTTTCTCGCACACCGGTACAACATCGAAATTCTTCGAGGATGAAAGACACCGCGGCTGGAATATATGTATGGTAGGTGTCGCGATCGCGATGTTTTGAATCCGAAACGTTTCACGAGTCACATTCGGTCGTTTGAAAGAAAAATCCTCTCGGATACACGCCTCGGTCTCCTCCAGCTTGTACGGGAGGAAAAATGCATCCATCTCCAGTTCGTTTTCTCTGTTTCGTTGCCTTCGAGATGTACGTACGCGAGAATGATGTAAAGGAGAGGGGAAAAAAACAATATCGTTCGCAACTATTGTTTTCGCGCGCGGGAGGCAGAGCCGTGAGTTTACTCAGGTTCGCTCCTTTGCTTACAGCCCCCGGTCTTTGCTTTACCTTTTTATATAGGTATATACGTTTCAACCTTTTTTCTCTCTTCTTCGCGTTCACTCGGCCGAATATATGGGAGATGCCCTTGTCGACTCTTTTTGCAATCGACCAGAAAAATCAGAAGATATATATATCTATATATCAGCGCATGGGTACATAGATCAGGAGGTACATGTATATATAAAAAGAAAAGGAAAAAAAGAAGATCAGAGAAGGTACATATCTATATCAACGGTGGGGGTGAAATAGAGGAGAAGAGCGAGAAAGAAAGAGATTCGCGATTGAGGGGACACGTTAGCGATAAATCAACGATTGGTAAAGCGCCAGGTATCGAGAGCGAACAAAGGATCGTAGGAAAAACGTCCCCTAGACTCCACCACGACGTGTAACTAATGCTGATGTTAAGGGTTGGAGTTTGTCGAAGACAAAGGGCGCAAAAAATATTGGAAATTGAATTTTACATATTTCTTACTCGTAATTTCCGCTCATGGACAAATCTCTCTCCGCAATGAAATGGGATCGATAATACTTTAATGCATTCTTAATCGAGAATATCCGGGGCAATGTTAAATAATCGAACGATTTTTTTTTTATTCAAACGGTGTTCCACTTTTGTCGCAATTTTGGTCCCACAGTAAATCCGTAAAAAAACGAAGGTTTTGGGTCGCTAGAGTTAATAACGCTATTATAGCCAGAATATTTCGCGGTACTATATACGTACAGCGTGCATGTGATTCGAATACGCGTCCCGGTTATTCATTGCCATAGTCATTAATTTTAATGAGAATCAAGATCACAGGACCGTGAATTTAATCAGTGCTCGATGATAGTGTACGTCCACTCGGCCATATCGAAATTCAAACGTTCCCGAGAATATACTCACGTACGGCAGTTGGGCGAATAATGATACTAGAGGGAGAGAGAGAACGTGTCGATGGTAATTATAGGCAGGCCTCTGCCCTGCATACGTCATTTTATGCATTAGCGTCGTTGCACGTCGTGTATGTCCGGTATTTGTATATGGTCAGGTACCTACAGTTAACGATATTACTGTAACACATCGATGATAGGGTGAATATGCGAATTGAATAAATATTTCGAGGGGCTAATAGCAAAAGCGAATCACATCGTCAACGATAACTTCCATATTTCAGTCGTGTTCACGGGCATTATCTCAAATTTGAATCGAAAATCTCGTCGTCCGAGATATACCGCGTTTTTATTATCCACATAAAATCACCAAGACTCGCGTCTTCGGAATAATTTTTCCTTTCTTCGAAAAAGGATTATTCAGTAGGGAAAGCAAATTCATCGAATATTATCTCAAGAAAGTACCTAGAGAAAAATCGTAAAATGTCGAGCCATTGAATAAGCTACCTGATAAAAGCGACAGGATTGGTGTATTATTTTTAGGAAAAACTATGTAATCATTATAGGGCGAACAGACGTTTTCTTTTGGCAAATTTTCCTGGTAGCACGTCGGATTATTTTGCGCGCCTTCCAGGCATACATCTCTTTTTTATCGCCTTTAGCGAGGAAAAGAGATTTAACTTAAAATGTCGATACCATTTATTTTCAGTTTATTCTTTTAATTGCATTTATTCGAATCTTTGATTGCGGATAATGTCTGTTAATTGAAACTTGCATATCTCTCTTGCCTCTTCACGTTCTCCCTCGAGATGACAATACATTCTCGGGGACAAACTTAAAATATAGAAACCTCCTTCAAGTTTGAATTGTCATATTTGTAATTTTTATTTATAGGTATATTACATTATAGTCTCAGGGCCGACTTAATTTTTTTGCTCTTTTTACTGAACGAGCAGTCGAGTAAATCTCGAAACCAATATAAAATTTGCAAGATGCCACGAAATGCTGTCAGTAAAATGAAATTATATCCTTTATGAGTTCAGCCGAATACGAAAATGGTCAGAGTGGTTTTGGTAGAGACAAACCATTATTTCGCAATTGCGTGCATGCTAACAATAAGATTAATATTACACGAATAGATCAATAGATTTTATTCCTAGGCTCTACTTTATTCTTGTTTCGATAAAATATGTGTATATAAGAATTCGTAGGCATGTAATATTACGTGACGTCAAAGAGGGCTGCTTTGATCAGGTTTTGGCAGTTATTTGTACGTAACTTTTTTTTAGCATTCTAAATTCCAACTTTTTGATAACAAATGTACGATTTTATGCATTCTATTTAAAATCAAATGAAAAACAACGATTTTTTCGTATCAAATTGTCATCTTTAGGAAACATTTCACATACAAATATCAAGTACCTACGGTGATATTATAGGCACTTAATCAGTCTTATATGTTACCATTAAGATCGAAAAGCTGAATATTTACGTAAATTGCAATATATCGAGATTATAATGGCGATATTCGTGTTGCGCGGGAAATTTCCGATTGTACGGAATCGGAAATTTTCTGCAAAAGACTTTCTAGGGGTTTAACCCCCTAGAAAGTCTTTTTGGTCGAAAACGAAGATGCCCCCCCCCCCCAATCGCCAATGTCCCGAAAGTAAATAACGACTGTCGACTGTCGGCACCTGCCGAGAGCTAAAATTCGTTTTCTTCAAAAAGGCTTCAATTGGAGGTTACGGAATCAAACAATTTTCGCGCAATACGAATATCGCCATTATAATTTTGATATATTGCAACTTACGTAAATACTCGATCTTTTCACCGCCGCGAGCACATTTAACCCGTATTTTGGCGCTCTGTGAAAGTAGCCCCAAAAAATGTCAAAGTAGCCATTTTTGAAGGTAATGATTTCAGTTGTCCATCTCAGGAACTGAAAAAAATGACACGTCATTTTTACTCCCAAAACGGATAATGTATTGTTATTAGAAATCTGTCTACAATCCTTTCCAAAAGGCACGTTTACATTCAATTTGCTCATTGAAGACTTTGTAACAATCATTCGACTGTAGTTCTCTAATAGCTTATATTTTGAGAAAAGTTGTTCAAGTATTCGCCAAAGCAGATATTCAATATATGATATCCACTCCTTAAAAGTCGACACTGGACTGTAGCATCGATATATATACTAGGGTGAAAATCACCGCCGATAGAAGCCATCAGGTATAATACCGCCATTTGATCAATTGCCATTTGAAACTCGGTGTATTGTTGCGATGGTGAACGGTGAAGGAACCTTCGCCGAACTTTAATAATAATAGTACTATTGAGTCGGCGATTTCGATTTTTTATTTAGAACAATTGAGACCGTTTCGAGTAATCGCAAATTATTTTCGGGCAACATTATTTCCAAATGTCACTAATGTAAGCATCTCATTATCTTAATCGAACACGATAAAAATAATTATTATATCAATGTTATTGATGAGTGTGAGATCCTAATTCGATGTGATTTTGTTCCAGTTCGAAATATTCGCGGTGCGACGTGGAAAATAATGACAGCGTGCCAACTTTGAGGAAATCAGTGGGAATAAGAATCTTTCACAACCATCTAGAATTCCCACAAGGATGGCGCCAGACATGCGGGATTCGCTGAGTGCCGAGTCAAACATTCGTCGAATCGCGATAGTGTGAATGGGTGTTCGTCAATCGCTAAACAAGAATCTTCCGTGCTCGAGCATTACGGCATCCGTGGTGCTGGGATGCCGTAATGCTCAAGTACCGTAGTACTCGGCGAATATTCGGCACTCGGCGAATCCCGCATGTCAGGCCCCACCTTTAGAATGAAGATAAATCATCATTGAATAGTCGCCTTCTATCCGTCGACTTCCCTTCACGGGGGGATTTCCGGGGTAAGCAGAAGAGCTCCGGAAAGTAGCAAGTGGTTTCATTATCGTTACGTCATTTTATCACGTCAATAAATAGGTATATTTTCGTCGAGTCTTCCCGCTGTACTGATATTTTTAAATCGACATTTAATGTACGAGTCGAGCCTGGAGCGATACGAAAATATACCGCTATGCTAGTATAGTTTGACTAGTAGAGGGGGAATCGGCAAATTTGTCTCCGATTTGGAGGTAATTAGACAGATCGGTGAAAGTATCCGAAGCGTAAGGACGTACGAGTGGTCAGGAGCAAAGCGTCGCATCGACTATCATCCGAGCGTTGAAGACAGAAGGATGAGTCTGGCCATCGTATTAATAAAAGCACACACAATCAACTGAGGCTTTGATAATTTTATATGCAAGTACACTTTTATACATGCACATATATATTGTTATCTACATAAAAAAAACACGAAATATAAACAATTCTCGTACGTCTTTCGCCACGGTCAGCCTAACGCAATATAAGAGAATCAATATAATGCCTATACATGTACAATTTATATTATGGCCATTATTTGTATTATTAATTGTATGGATATTTTATATATATATATAAGACAGACTTTATCTTTATTCATCTTAATAAAAATACATATGAGACCGACTGGTTGAAACCTAATTTGATCAATAAATAAAATAAAATAAATAAATAATAAATGGTGAAGAGAAAATTAAATAAATAAACAAAATAAAAAGAATCATTACGTTTCGATAGGTGTGCGAAACCCTTTTTATCGCTCCGAGCGATTCTTATAACGTCAGGATTGTATGCCACAAAACATGATATCACTGGTTTTGCTGAAATTATCTTCTATATTACGCCATCCCTCAGCCCTCGCTATCAAAGAATGCCTGTCATTTTCAAAGAATTAAACTGCTAGAACTCTGTCGTTTTTGAGAATACAAACATTTTTTTATTGTATTCGTCTTGATCTTACGTATAATGTGACGGAGGAAGAGATATGGGTTCCAGTTGACAAAATCAATGACGACCTTCACGTGACCTCAACGTCTGCATGGACAATAATATCAATATGACCATCGTACGTCCTCCTCGAAACCATAGATAGAAAACGTTTTATTCGCACGATCTTATTTTTTTCGACCTATTTCCATCGATAAATCAAAATGGGACACCCTGTATATATATATCGGCGTTCCGTGCCTACGCACTACTAGAGTGCTGCTGAGACTGAGCGTCGACCATCGACAGCCTGAGGCGGTCGACATTTTTTACGACCAACTACCAATGGGAAGTTGCGGGATCGAAATTTTCCCGTACCTACAACCCTAGAACAATCACTTCGTTAAAATAACGTTAAAAGTCAAAAACACTGAATTCGACGTTTTTTTCTCAGTTGACGAGTCGATTTTGAAAATCCGAGAATGGGATCGTGGTATTCGTGTTGTACGGAAAATTTCTAATTCCAATGAAATTTGTACTCGTGGGAATTCCACGTACTATACGTTTTTGGGGCTACCGTACAAAGTTACAGTGAGGTTATGAATGATATAGATGTTTGGCAAAAGTTTAACCGATCTCTCGTGAAACATACATTTCTATTGATAGAGTGCAAGGTACTCGAGGAACTTACAACACTCTCTGCCGATCCCATACATCAGAAAGTTTTATCGAGATGTATCGGAGATACTCTATCAACATTCAAATTATAGTAGATTGCAGCTTCGTTCGCTTAGAAGCACAGATAAATTCTTTTTCAATCAAAACAATCTTGACTTTTATTTCGTCCACGTTCGCGATGCGACTTATTTTTTTGTTAGTGAATCAGGGTTGTAAGTCCTGGTCCAGATGGATCATGCGAGTGATCTCCGACCCTACGAGCCGCGAACTTCCACACAACAGATTAATGGAGTAAAGAAAATGGACTCATATCGAATTTTCAAAAAATCAATTTTTTTTTCATTTCATAAAATGTCAGTATAGCATCTCAAGAATACGTCAGCAAAATTATAAAACTTAATTCAAAGTATTTTTCATGTTACAACGTGTAAACGTGTCCTTCCTATACTGAGCGTTCGCGCGCTGTCAGAACTTTAAACGGGTTTTTCTGAAAACTATGTTTTTTTCAAATCGGTGGGGCAGATAACTCAACAAGTTTTTCATCAATCACGCTGAAATTTTGCATACATATTTTGTATACCATCACTTTCTATGTAAACCTACTTGTTTTAAATTTTGTTAAAAATAATAATGTTTTCGCGGCGAAAACCATTGGGAAATGTAGTAAAAATTGCAAAGTTTTAAAATAAAGTGTTCGCGATTTTTTTTTAATTTTAAATTTGTATAGGTTCACCGACTAATTACAATATTAATAAACAATCAGAGCTTTGTTTTTGTTCGGATGAATACCACAAGAGCTAGAAGCCCCACCGATAAAAAACTCGTGCTGCGTTTTTCCCCGAAGACTGGATAATAAATCGGCCATTTTTCATTAAAATTTTTTTTTTTACAGTAGTTAAAAATATAAATAAACAAGATGCCAAATTTCAGAAACATCCAATAAGTTATTCGTTGAAAAAAAATCATGAAAATCGACTAAGATTCTCGCGTCTATACGAGTCTCCTGCCTTAATGCACACATCGATAAATCTTTATATTCATCGTTTCAAGGGAATATGTATCAGAGGTCGAATGCGGGAAACTCTTGAGCAGGACGTTTACGAAGGACTCGAGAAACCGGGGACTTTCGTAATTCACTTCCTGAGGGGGCTCGAGGGAAAGAGGTATGAGAAGTGGGATACGCAAAGCCCTCCAAGCGTCGAAGTAAATCTCGTGTCTTCCTCCAGTCCCTCTCACGGGTATTTACCGATGTACCCACAAACCGGAAGTTTTGGCGGCCTGACGAGCGAGCTAGTTGGCGCATAGTTTCAAGTGAGTTTCAAGGGATAGTATTCGAGGATGAGACTACGCGACTACAGGGTGTGCGCAAGACGGGTTGAACGTTTGAGCTGGTGGTTGTGCAATGCTGGCAGACCGAGAACAGAAATTCCGAGGAAGCAGGCGATAGGGGTTACGACTTCTGCTGTCGTCGGAAATCTCGGACAAAAGCGAGACCATGGGACAGGTGAGAAGAACTCTGGCGAGTAAAGCTTGTTTCTTTTTCACTCGCTTGGTCTTCCGACTCCACTTTTATTCCTTTAACAGAAACGCAGACAGGACGTGTCGGTGATCCCTCATCTCTCGTATCCCGCTTCTCTGAATGTCAGACATTCGCAGAATCCTGCTCGCTTGATTTCTGTCCCCCTTGGTTGAGCGAATGAGATTTAAAAACCCGATGACAAACGCTCGCGGGGAATAAAATTAAAATTCATTCGATCCGTCGTGATCAATCCCGAGTCTTGGTTTACCTGCAAACGGGGAAGTGGAAAGAGGAATCGATTAAATAAATGTTCATTGAGGTCGACTAATGTGTCCTGAGCCGCGTACGTTTAAATAGGTAATTTGGGGACCTGTGCAAATAGAATTTCAGACACTCGAAGCACGCCACTGATGGGTTTTTGTTGTTATAATCTTTTCATTCGCACCCATTCGAGGGAACTGAAGATTCGAGGGTAACGACGTTATAGGATGGGAGTGCCTCTTGGACAAGAGCGCCCACGTAGTCCCTGGAGACTCGCCAGTTTGGGCAGCAACGAAGGGTCGTAGAGACGCGGCAATATACCCTTTCGAAAGGTTCTCGCTACCGTGGTAGTACACGTGCACGGACATAGCTTTTACTCTCACGTCCCATTCGTGCATTCGCGCACAACTCGCTCCCGGGTGTCTTCATAATTTGCAGAAATTTTGCCGTGCACTGCAGCTTTTCCATATTTACATAAACCTAAACCCGTCTCCTCTCGGACCGCGGAATAAAATTTTGCAGAGGGTGCACTGGCGATTCGCTGGACGTACGTGCCTTCGGGGGTAGGGATGATTTATTATGAAAATAGAGAATTCATCAAAAATTCTCATATCGTTCGTTGATTTTACTAGAGATATTTCACTGAGCCAACGGATCGAGGTATAGAATTTTGAAAAACCTCAAAGTATTTCGAATTCGACAGTAGTCTATTTCTGAATTATACAAATAGGAAGATTTCGAATCATGTTAAAAACGTTGATTGAGTTTTCTTAATTCGAATTTTCGAATTAATTTATAAACAATGTTGAACGATATTGACATACTTTCTTTGACTTGTGATTGTCGAAGTACTAGTAGGTACAGAGGAAATTTAATCACCTGGCAAATTATACGATGGTCACAAATCTGTACAGTTAAATTTTTATTTCATTTTTCAAAATTGTGTGATTCAACAAGAATTTTAGAATTTAACGAACGACCTTTTTTAGGAAAATCGAGAACGAAAGGTAATATGGGAAATAGTCGAAGAGCAAGTAGAAATATTGCTGAAAATAAAGGAAAATTGATTTTCTCGAGTATTTTTCGGCCTATCGACAGAATCCCAGAGCAAACGTGCTGCTCGTAGGGGATTCCTCTCTCGTCCAACGGGCAAGTGCATCGCGGCACAAATGGGGCATATCCCCCTAGAGGATAGCACAGAACAAACAGAAGTAGGATAAGAAGTAGGAAAGAAAGAGAAAGAGCGAACGGGAAGAAGGCGCAAGTAGAAAACATCGAAGCGGCAGTCAAACACGTGGAAAGAATATCGACAATGCCATAGTATGTAGCTCGGGTCAGGGAGAAGCGCCAGATATACAACATAGAAGACTTAGAAAAATTGGAGCTATGCCAGTGTTACAGAAATACATATTTATGCAGTAGCGCGCGCAGTCGGGAACAGGGCCTATCGACGTTTGAAGTAAATAATCCAATAGCATATATGTATACCAGAATTGCGTTGTAGATTGCTAAGCGAAGGAGTTGTAGGTATAGTAGAAAATACGAAAAGATGAAACTTTGAAAGGACGAAATTCGCATGAAATTCTTTATCAAGGACAAATTGTTACGATACAAATTCAATTGATTATTTCAATAGGTAGATCGATGGATAGAGGAGTATTTACAGTTCAGATTATTACGTCTATCAAAAATGAATTACGCTTCATCGTTGAACTCGTCGAATGTGAATAACAAAATATTAATCTTGGACTTCACGACGCAAAACTTATTCCCTTAAATACCATATTGAAAGGGTTAAACTATTACAGCTACTCGACCGCATTTAGGAAATAACAGTAAATGTTACAACGATGCGAATTAAAAGAAAATTATTATAACAAATATTGAAAAAAAATCTTTAAGACAATAAGAATAATTGGTTGAAAGTGCGTTGATTGTAAGGTGTCATTGTAAATTGAGAACAGCTCTGTTTTAGTCGCTTGATCTTTAAGATATGCGTTATTATTGCTGGAATGGCATAACGTACGATAAAGTTAACGTTCTGCAAAAAGGCATTCCTCAGAATGAGTCGATGCTATAATTTCCACATTTCCGCAACATGTTTCAATCAATTTGTGCCAAAGTCATTTCGATTAAAAGGTTGCCATAGGAATGTTTACTGAGTGGTGACTCCGGCCGTTATGAATAATAATCGTCTTCATTGCTACTGATGAATTACCAGCAATATAGCTCGAGTATCTGAGGTAAAGTAGGTTTTATTCTCATTCAAATAAAAGTGAAGGTACATAAAACAACAATAAAAAAATATTGTAGGAACGATGATATGAATATGAACAATCACTGTAGCGATACGAATTCTTAGTTGAGTAACTCGAATGGAATAATTGTTCTTCGATTTAGTATTTAAATTAAACTTGAAGAACATATTCGCTTCGCATAAAAACCTTCACTCAAACACCCTATAATGATAAAAGCAATTTTTTTAAATGTAAATCTTTTTTACTATAACTAAACGTCGGTAGCGACCGAAATTCGGTCGCTGGAAATATGGCTATATTTCTCACAAAATCTAGATATCTCTTGTAGATATTATTACACGATACAATGTTACGGAACAAACATAAATTTATGAACACCGCGAATTAATATCCATTTCGCGTGGCAAATTTCCGGATCGTTACATGGGATCTTCGACAGAGTAACTCGCGAGACTTTTATGTCCCGTATCCCCTTTTGCATAGGAATTATACTCGACACGTAATATTTGTTAGAGTCGGAAAGGGAGGAAAAAAATTACCATTACGAAGTATAATGAAGTCGCAATGTCCATCGGCGTGAGGGTTTGCTTAGTGGCCGCGTCCAAAGTTAAGTACAGAAGGCGTACGACGATATAGATATATCCAGGAACAGTGAATATACGTATATGTATATACACGAAGAAATGAGCGATTGATAGACGCTACGATAAATTTAATAACTTTATAGAAACGTGTCGCTACATAACGACTTATCGGGCTTTGCATATCAACTTCGCGCGTTCAGACTCTCTCATTCGGTTTCTCTCTCTCGCTTTGTCAACGTTTTCTCGCATCACCCTCGCTCGTTCTCTCCCCCGGTGTGCGGGCGCGTGTTGACACGAAAGAGGGATATAAAACCGTGAGGGCCGCCGCAGCCGCGGCAGTTTATAGGCGGGTTGGACACAGGCGGTCGTTTCGCCTCGATATAATAAATCAGAAGAATCGGCAAGCTGCAAACACACGCGCACACGCGCGACTTTGACTTTGTCGGATCGCTAGACGAATGTTCCGCAATACGTTTGTACGTTGTATTAAACACGGAACAATCTTATTTGCCGTACTCTGAAAATAGGATTTGCATCCCCTGTAAGAATTCAATGTCAGACCGCGGAGGTTTTGCGCTCGTCGTCCATACGGCCATACTATTTAATTAATACAGGTATATACATTTTATATGCCGGTGTGCATTTATCCAAATTCATTAATATATGGTGGGTGGGATCTATAGAAAAACCCTGCGGAGAACACGTATTGTACTCACGTTGTAATTGACTTTACGCTGATTGATCCTGTTGCGAGGTCTAACGTTATGCAGCACCAATTTTTTCATTGGCTAAAAGTTTTTTAATTGGAATTTGTACTCGTAGACCGTTTTAATAGAATATGCAGGAGTCTCATATCGATCGGAGCAAAGAAATGTTTGTAATATTTCGTCCAATTCGAAAAGGCGAACTAGTGTTCCTGACGTTAAACGATAACTAAATTTAATAATTATCCGGACACGAATGCATGTTGAAAACTTTTTCAATGAGTTTATACACATTTGGAGGGGTAGTTTATGCATAAATTCATTTCCATATAATTTAATCTCTTTCTATTTGCTGTATTCTTTTTAGTGATGAAATTTAATCCAACGGCCGATTTCTTTTCATCTTGTTATTTTTAAATAAAAATCTCCGTCCGGACTAAATTTGAGAATAATTTTTAATAAACTGTCATGCTTCTGTTCACCTTTTATGTTTCCCGATAGAAATTCATCCCTTCTTTCTTCACTCGATCGTTAAAACTGAGATAATCAACAAATAGGCAAAATAAATAAAATGCCATCAGGCGACAGCAATGGGTACGTGATCATCGTGCGGTTCTGGTGACAATACTCGGTGCGGTGACCGCTTAGACATGCGGTGGCTGGAGCTTCGAATCGCTGAGGAGAAGAGTAATTCTTCGGGAGCCCGATGATTCCCTGTAGGAACATTAAACTTCGGAAAGGCCGAGTGTACCTGACATGGGTTTTCTGTAGTTTCCTTGTACCCTAGGCGAATACGGTGCAGTGTAGAAAGTCGTCTGCAGACACAACCGGAGAGTTAGGTTAGGTAAGCGAAGTTCGAGTAGCAAACGGGCTAACAAAAAACGAAGAGAGTAATTGGTCGTAAACACCCGGAAGACTAAAAGTTAAAAGGAATGTATAAACAATATTATTTTAGAATAGAAAATGTAATAAATCACGTGTCTTGGGAAGGAAAAGGACCATTGCAGGTTACGTGCAAAATCCTAGAAGGCATGTACGATCGAGCGCGCGAAAACGAATACGAAGAGACGGAGAGAATCGACGCCTCACCATCGGAAAAACGAAAGTGCAACGGATAGAACGTGAACGACGTTGCCAATTCTCTCCTCGTTCCCCTTTCGACATCATCTCATCCACGTACTTCGTCGCGACGACACCCTCGCTTTTGTCGTCGATCTCGAAACGATCTCGTAAAATCGCCGATATAGCGACCTCGCACTACCTTCTGTGCTTTTCCGTTGAGTTTCGGATATGCCCTCTCAAGAGTTCGGGCAACCGTGAAGCACAATGACAAAGACGCATGAGGAAGATGCGACGTTCTATCACGGATCCGCGATTTTTTACCTTCCTTCGTATATGTATATAGGTAAACACGTATATAACGCGCCAGCGGAAAAACGCCACACCGGTAATCGTGTCTTACAGAGAACGGAAGAGATATCACCTTTTCCCGAGAATCACGTGCATCGTCGATTAGAGTCAAAGCAGGAGGATAGATCTTCCTCTATTCAATATATATATATATATACACACAGAACTTATCTTTATATCTGTCTCTTCTTCTGTATATTTGATTTGTTTATATTTTTTTATGAAATGTATATAGAACGGAGCAAATTTATTTATGGCAATAGTACAAAATGGAAGAGAAACAAAATTATATCTACATTTCGAAAGCTTTCATTCTCGTTCGAATATATGTTAAATTTTTATGATAGAATCATCGACCGAAATCCCCGGGGCCGCATAAAAAATAAAAACCAGGAAAGAATGTATGCATCGCTGGACTCGTCAAAACGAGTTTTCCGAAACCTCCGATTTCAATGTTTTTGCTACTGTGTACGTATATAGGCAGGAAAAATAAATAAAAGCTCGTCCGAATAACCGGTTGTAAATAACGGGAACTTATAGCGGCGCTGCCCACACAGATACAAGTTGGCCGCACGCGAGAACGCCACATAGGGATATATTATATGGCTTACCCCGATGGCCGGGGTGTGCACGTGCTCGTGCAATATCAAAAATTCACACGTGACCTCGAACCCCTCGTGCATACTATACCCTCCTCTCTCTCCCTCGCCGCTATCTCTCTCTCTCTCTCTCTCTCTCTCTCTCTCTCTCTCTCTCTCTCTCTCGCTTGCTTATGTTCTCTCGTAAACCAAAAGCTGTGCACTAACGCAAAAGCGATTTCCATCCCGTTGAGCGCATACTACCCCACCAAAACACTGCGAACACATCATGCGCCCGTGGACAACGCGGGCCGAATGATTGCCCCGCAACCCCCCCCCCCGTCACATCACGAACAACGACGACGATAACTTCATCACTGATATCGCTTCTGACGCATGTATCTCGCGTACCTACATGTGTATCGAAGGATACGACGACAGCGACAAATTACTCAATAAAAATTGAAATAAAGAAGAAATTCGTAAAATCGTGGGTTATCGTAATAAATAGGTATCTATATCAAGTTGGTTGAATAATATTTCAATATATCTTTATATATATAAATATTTCCACTCTTTTAGCAGTAGTTGGCTTTTCAAACGGATTTAAAAGCACCCGAATTCAATAAATTGCGCAATTAAACGAATTTTATGTTTCATTTTTATATTTATATAAAAAAATGTTTGGCGAATTTTGTTTATATTGTGAAAAAAGTAACAGATATTTGTCATCTCTTATCGCTATCGGAATAAGGAAATAGGGTCGTCGGGACTCGTATTTTTTGGTTCTTTATTAGCGATCCGGGTTCCAATACCAATTACGCCGCGTATTCTCGATCGAGCTTTGATCTACGATAATTTGTGGAATAATGAATTTCTTTTTGCACGTTCATAACCGCGTTATGTCGTTAATGTCGGGATCGAAGTGAATAAAAGCTTCGGTACCTATGCCGCGTTCGTTTCGTAGTCCGCTTCCGGTATGATACGCCGCTGCGGTGGCAGAGTGGATCGATTATTTAAAAATTCTCTTGCCGCGGCAGGCTCTCGCGCTCTCTCGCCCCCGTCTGGCTGCTCGCATACCGGACACATCCAATTTCCCGCACTATAGGATACCGAATCCCGGTACGGATTCTCATATTCGACGGAGTGGAGAATCGTTGTGGAAAGAGAACGTGCGAGAGAGAGGGAGAGAGAGAGAGAGAGAGAGAGACAAGAGCTGGTGAAGAAGAGAAGAGAAATAAAAAAGGGACGAGGCTGCCCCGATTATCCGGCTAGCAGTGCCACTGACAGCCAATCGTGGGGAGCGGAGATTAATGCTGGCCGCTGAATAACTCTCCGCACCCGAAGCCTCCGGCGAAAACTTTCCGCGCGTTGTATATTGCCCAGAAGAACGATTTCCGGGAGGGATCGAGAGAGAAAGAGAGCCCTTGCTTATTCGCCAATGACCCCTTCTGCGTGGCACACCTACGAGATCAATTATTTTTCACTTCTAATTTGAATCGTATCAGACATAAATTCTCGGGTAATTTTATTTTCGATCGAATTTGAGATTGAATATCTACGTTGATGACGTAGCAAAATCGAATGACACGTTTTTCGTATCGTGTCTGTTTTGGACTCCGGTCGGAGCCCAACGAAATCAAAGGAACTGTAAAACGAGGAAAAACGCTACACTTTCGCGACTGTATCTCAGCGATTGCCCCGACTGTAATGTATTGGCCGATATCTTCACGGAGTTGATGGGGTTAACAAGATCATCGTCATCATCGGCATTATCCCATGTTTATCACTGACGTCGACGGGGCGTGGTATGAGCCTGCGGTGAAACAATTTGGTGCTCGTCACCTCCGGAGTCGTAGGCAACTCTCACAATCCAGGAATGAAAATTGCAGCTTCGTCACGAATCGTCAATACGAGATAAACAGCGTAATATCGTCCTAATCGAGGTGTAATCGAGTGTCGTTAGATTTTTCTTTATTATAACACGTCGCGAATCGCGCGCTAGAATATATGTTCTGTCAGCCTCAGAGCAGATAATATTCATTGTTCATGCGCTCAATGGTGACTGAATTTAAATCGGAATTCGCTTCATCCCGAGAAATATCGAAAATTTGGTAATATAAAGAAATAATTGCGCTATTAAGAAATCAATTGTAAGCGCAGGAAACGTCATTAATTACAATTAACAAAATTAATTTTTCTTACGATAGACATTGCGTATTTTCGAATGAATTAGAATTGTCATTTGAGTTAAACAATATTGCAATATTGCAACAACTGTTTTCATCTCCAAAACGTATTCCAGAAGGCGAAGCGATTATGTTGGAATTGTTATATGAAATGTGAAAACCGTTTAGATCGATCGTTGCTCGCAGAACGTACAAACTTTATAGTTATATTTGTATTTGTACAATAACGGAGAAGTGCACGAAGTAGGAAAAGCGAAAAAACGAGTTAACCTCCGAGCTTTGAGCTCTTTCAATCCGAACGATCACAGCTGATGCAGAACACGAACGAAGAAAACTTTCATTCGGTATTCGGTATTACGTACGTGCGATGCATTCGCGAGCCAACGAATGTCGATGTCCCGAATACCGTTACCTATATATATGTGTGTGTGTGGGTGTACATGTGTATGTATATATATATATAATGCCACGTTCTAAAAGCATTATCGTATCGAAATATCGTACGATATAGCTGATTATGCTGCAAGAACCATGTATTGCCATTTACAGCGAAGGCGATGTTCCGAAGAAGCGAAAATGTTCCATGCTAGGTACGATAGTCTAAGCTTTTTGCAAAAATGCTCACTCGGCTTTTTCCACATCCTGTCAGTGCAGCAGAATATGATAGATACTCGATATTCACGCATATTTCTCTCCGTCTCTCTCTCTCTCTCTTTGCGTGTACGTTTACAAAAGAGTGGGGGATCATGGCTCAGGTTGTTAAGAAAGGCAGGAGATTTTTGAATACATGGATAACAAAATTCCAATTTTTCGTTGCTACAATAATGTGTTTGCAGGGATTTACGGCCTAGCTGAGGATCAATACTGATCTAACAAAGAATTGGATTATTTTCTTCATAAAATATCGACATCCTGCCCTGATAGTCTCGACAATTAATTGGCGACAGTCTGGATCACTTTTCTATAATCTCGTTATAATACAGAATACTTTCGCTTCTGGTAGCTCCAAATAGTGATAGGATGTGTTTTCCTGGTGTCTACCCTCGATTAGCCGATGCAAAAAATACAAATGAAACAAATTCGCTGCATGTATATCATATGACGTCTTTTCCTGCTGGTTATAAAGCAATATTACAGGATATACACGTACGCCGATATATAGTATATCATATCGTACACGATGGAACATTCACACTGCTTAGAGGAAAATCTCTACTAAGTCGCTCTTGGGACACGCATGACTCCCCTCGAGTTCTTGCTTGTGACACATCATCATAGCTATACGGTAGAGGAACCTATAATTCGAAATTTGAAAGCTGTCAGAGAAGACGAACGAAATCGTGCGAAAATGTGAAGAGACGTGGCAGCGTGTCTTGCGAAAATATTTCCCTGTCGTCACGCACCAACCGCAACTTCATGACAGCATCCCTATTTATTTTATATTTGCTTCATACATACCACTATATCGAACTGAAGTTAAAGCATGTGCAGAAGGTACTGAAAAATAAATGAAAATACTGTTCCATTTATTTAAAAAACATTCGATGCTCTAATTGTGAGTACCTACTAATGCAATGAAATCGATCCGACAATATTTTAGTCCGTTTGTGTTAAAGGTCATTATTTTCGATTAGTTAATTTAAACAATATTTATTAACTGTCCTTTTTTGTAGTGAAAATTGAATAATTTTATTCAAACACTCGCCAATTACATAAAAATTAATATTTCTAAAATCCCCTACGTACTTCACTAACTACAATCATGTAGATTATATAGATTTTTTTTTCGTTTTTCCAGATTTAAATTGGCACCAGTTATAGTGCGTGCCGCAAATTGAACGTGCCTCGGGAGAATTTCTCCAGCGCCGTCAGTTTGTAATATTTCCCTACAAAATTTTGTTCGAATACTTGGTTAATAAATATTTGGTCAATAACTATCCCAAATATTATTTCTCTATTACCTTTCCTTCTGTCCAAAACAAAATTTAAAAAAAGCGCTTTTTTAGGCCGCTACAGTGGTGTTCGCCCTTAACCACACTCTTGACTTAGTAAAGTCTAATTTCATTAAATATCTACTAAATCAAGATTCAACAAACCAAAAAGATAATAATTTTGCAAAGATATAAAATGTTCATTACTAAAACAAAAATCATTAAATTTGACTCTTAGAATATTCTCTAGTCAACCGAAAATATTGTGATGTTGCGATTTTCGCATTAAACATAACAAATCTGCAATTAAACAAAGAATTAATCATTATGTAAATCATTTATTTTATAAATTATTATCTACTCTAATATTTTCAAAATTTCTTTCGCTCTGAATTATACAGATTCATTTACGAAAAAATTGCAAACACCCAAACAAAATTTTGTTTTAAATCGTACATGAAAAGTTAACAATACAATACACTACTTTTTGTAGAATCCGTACATAATTTGTTATGAAAATCTTGGATCGATAAATTTCGTTGTAATTTCATAAAAATTGTACACTTTCAGCAGTATGTAACAGGCTAGAGCGAGAGAGAGAGAGAGAGAGAGAGGAGGGGGGAGAGACCGAGCTATAAAACTATAAAGGTTATCCACTGTTCGCTTTGACACGGTTATAAAAGGTGTACAGAGGTAGTAGTATCGATATATATTTTCAAGGGCTACTTTCGCGTGATATGATGGCTTCGATACCTAACACTATAAGAGGTTATGCCCCTTGTACGTGCGAGATACAAGTAGCGTCATATAGGAGATTGTATAGGCGGACTCTCTAAGAACACGCCCGTAGGAGTGCAAAAGTAAACGTCCAAGAAACTACGAGACAGACGGTTGTGCAGAAAAAGAAATAAAAAAAAGCCACATCGTGGATGGAAAAACCACCTCGTATGTTACTTCGGATAAGGGAAGACTAGTGATGAAGAGTATAAAAGAAACGGGCGTTATTTTTGTTCGTCCCTGATTTCTACACATAAAGGCATACCGGCGGGAAAACCGTCGGGTTTATGAAAGAATTTGAGACGCGTGTTGAATCCTCGACGCTAGAAAATATCTCACACCGACGCCGCAGACGAGTACGGTAACCGTGAATAGCTGGAGAGAGAAGATACGCGGAATGAATATTTCGCGAGCCGACAAAAGATATTTCGAGAATAAAACACAAAATAGGAAAAAAATAAATAAAAATGTCAAAACGATTCGCGTAGTGGAAGCAAAGTGACTGATGTAACGGAAGGTATGCAGAATGTAATATCGTCCTGTATATACGCGATTCCATTCGTAGGATGTTTGATGGGGGTCATGGTTTAGTGGGATTTCGGTGAGAGACGAAATGACAGTTCGGGGATAGCGTGGGAAATCGCAAGATGCTGACCGGAGGGCCCAATAAATCCCCATTCGTATCGCGTACAATTATCTACGTGCAAAAGTTAGATATACATTCCATCGAACATGTCTAATTTACGTCTATATATGCCGAGTCGAACGAAGCGAAGGCAGAAAGAAAGGGTAGAAATAGCCGATGCAGTGGTATGCCAACCACTGCACCGTCTACTAATTGTAGAAACGGAATTTCATACCGTCGGTTGAACCCGCAGGTACCTACTACCATTTGTTTAATAATTTTCGTTCCGGCTGCCTGCGGCCGACAGGTACAACGAAAGGGATCGTAGTTATTTTCACCAATTGAATTAGTACAGAATCTCGGAGTGACGGCTGGCGTTTATGTTCGGAGGAGAGCATCGCGTACATATATGCCCGTCATTAGAAAATACAGAGGATGATGCGTGTTGTACCACGCGTGTGTACGGGTAACGACTATTTACGTTGGGCGAGCGACTAGTCCAATTGTCAGGGGACAACTCCGAGTATATTAGATCGTGCGCGTATACAGAACCAAAAATACTGAAAGCGACACGGTGCGGAGGAGATTCTATGCATTTTGGGGAGTGTGCGAGACGCATTTACATCTAGGACGAAAAAATCTCCGACCGACGAAAATTTGGCCAGAATTTACAACGACCCGACATGTCTGCCGAATTACACCAGCGCGACGCGACATGTCTCTCGGCTCGCAACGCCCTCGCAGAACATTTCTGTCAAACAACTCTTACGTGTTGCAACGCTGCTCGGTTAGGAGTCTACCGGATAACAAAGTGGGTAAACGAAGCGGGCCCTCGTTAGGTTTTCCTCGGTAACTGGTCTTGAAGGTTGGTACATTACTTACGCTTTGAAGCTGAAATATTAATTAATAATATTTTGAAAATTTCATGGTCAATAGACTTCAAATTTTTACATGAATTAGATCACACCTGTCTGCTGTATCAACGTTTCAATTTTCAAGTTCTTTGTTCGGGGAGTCATTCGTGCGAAAATTACCTTATGGTGCGCAGATATACTTCCAGATAATTTGAAAGATTTTTCTTCGAAATAAGTGGATCGTAGACAAATATTGCAAAATCAGTTGAAATCATTAAATAGAAAATTAAGTTATTCGTGACACTGTGCATGAAAGTTGGGGTCTACTTTCGCCAATTAAAATCAACGGATTTACGAAAATCCCAGAAACATGAGGATCGACCTCTGAAGGGTGCATAATGGATATTCGCGTACTTGTTCCGTGTGAATATTCGCCACATATACCGGAGCGGTTAATGAGGGAGAAGCGAACTCGAAACCTCACCTGCTTAACAGAAATAGCCGATTCTAACGATCCGTAGGTATAAATTGGAGTAAGCCGTATATAAGCCAGCGGTTCGAGTCTGGTTTCCATGAAGATATTCGGATGATGTGGGGAATAAAAATAATTAATTCTCTCAGGAAGTAAATTCGTGTATCCAGGATTAATTAGACATTTCTGCGCTGACATGCTCTGACGTGGGGTCAGAGGTTGCTGGAACAGTCGAAATTCCCTATTTCGTTGTGTGCAAAGAACAATTTCAGCTTAAAATACTTTTATCTCGAATTTCAAAAATCTTATGTTCCGATTTTTTGTGTTTTTCATCGTCCATCAAATTATATAAATCTAAAAAAGTAAGTATCATGAGAAATTCAGTATTCAGGGTTTGAGATCTGATGAACTCAATCTCGCTTCAAATATCATGACTATTATGCTTAATCCTTTTGTTCGATAACAGTTGCGTTTTGTCATCGGTATGTTTTCGTAGAAAATAATAAATGTGAAAGAACCATTTTCCGTTGGCCAGAAAGTAATTACGTTTCTCATAGATCGAGGCGTATGTTTATCGATTGGGAAAAAAGTGTAATACCTTATTTAACACATTACTAAAGAGATCCATTCAACCTTTAAAAACGTATCATGGCCATTACGAGTTTCGACGATTCATCACACATTGTCATTATCACGATATTTGTTATTCACCGTTAATAAATGTTTCCTTGTGTCGCGATACGAACTAGTCTTCCGTTTTTAATCGTTAATCGGAAATTATTTCCCGGTATTCCCGTTTTTGCTTATTCCTGACTTCCGTTTTGGATTAGGAAACTTCGGAGAGTGCGAACGAATGTTTTACACGCGTATAATTAATAAATTCCAGCAGGTTTCTTTTGACAAGAATTGAAATGATTAAACAAGAACAATATAACGTTGGTTTGAGGAGCCCAAGGTTGATGTTCCTCCTCTGGAAGTTTCGTGCGAACTAAAGTAAATTTTACATTTTTAACATCGGAACCATCGAAAACTTCTAGGGGTAGAAGACACTGTGTCGGGGCGGGGATGATTCCAGTATGATATTTTAATTTCGTAACGGTAAAAAGGGCGGAAAACCCCGTTTAGACAGCCTAAAGAAATCATCGCCTACTGGAAAAATCCGAAGTAGTAATAAACCATCTGCTGCACAATCGGCCACCCCTTTTTACTCGGTCCGAGATTTTCTACATCTGAGCCATCCTCACTACTCGAAACCTTTCGATTTGTCATTGGTAACAAATATTTTGTATTTTTAAGGTACCAAAACTATGGAAAATTATGCACTGCTCCATCAACGAAGCTCTGCGGAATTCCCCAAAAGAGGACCCTATTCTTAACTTTATTTTATTTTATTTTTCCCATTTATCGAGACCCGACAATGCCTTTCTAGATACGTTATATGTACGACTAATTCATCGAGACGCGATAATTTCCGCTATAATTCACGCCTGTGCTTTGTCGCAGGCTGTTTGATACAAATAAACAACGAAACTATCCTATAATGGATTACGCATATACAAATTGCATCATGATGCGCTGCAGGCGCGATGTCGGTGGTAAAGGATTGTTACATAGAATAAGCTCAGTCATTGGAATTTCTCTGTCCCCATCATAAAGGGAATATACAGAGGTTCGTAATGCTTGCATATACACAGGGGTCCCGCGATCCACGCTACCGCTCGAGTTTATCGCGAATACGTGGTGGCGTGCTATGCACGGTGATGATGGCTCTCACAGCACGATGCATCATTACCATTTGGTGTCGGTAGATACGAACCGGTATGGTCAGACCCACTATCCCCAGCGAGACCCTCAAGTCTTCGTCTTGATGCACTTCGACGATCTCCAATCCCTTCGACAACATGAACCGTAAATTGAACGCAACGACACGATCAACGAGATGGAAATTTAAGTAACCCAATATGTGATAGTATTCTCCCGAATTTCGTTAATTTTATGAATTTTCCGAATCGGCTCCGTGATAAACCATAACCACTTCGTTACATCGTAAAGTCATATTTGCATTCCGATCTTTCAATATCTTTCTAAGAGAATATTTACGCTTTGAAAAATTTTCGCAAACAGTATTTGCATTGTTAAGTAATCGATGAAATAATGTTTTTATTCTTATATACTTTATACGTTTTTGAAAATTGTATGTAACAACGTTTGTTTCGTTTTTAAAAGCACAATAGTCAAATACATTTTTTTAAAAGATACTTACAATGTAATTACCACATCCGCACGTCGATAATGACAAGCCATAGCGAGATGCAGATATCAACAAATTAGCAATGCGCCATTGCCGTAGTCCTTTTCGTTTCTATATCAATTTATTCGTACCCGAAACATGTATAGTTCATCCCGACACACATCACGCTAATGCTCTTGGATATTTGCAATCCCATTTCTGGTCGTAATACCCTCGCTGATACCGATGGAAATCCGTTCCGCTATTCACTCTATTTGACACACACCATCGCGGAAACTATAATTTGCGGCTTAATCTCATGGATACAATATAGCATGATCCTTTTACACGCACACGGGCGCCGAACGTCCGAACTAATTATGGTGCATTACTCGCGTAATCTGTCCGCGGATCAAGATGACTCGATTGTACTCTCGTACAATTATATTCTTTGCCACCTTAATTAAAACAAGGTTATTTTATTCCGCGTATATCGTTCAAAAGCAGAGGTAGCGAGATAGATGAAATTATCACGGCATAAACGAGGAAAACAATCCAGGCCATTCGACGCGTCAATTTTTCGTGATTTTCCGATCGACACACGAACTCGGCGTATTATGACGCATGCACCACTCGATCTATCGTACCTTGTACCATCTTCAATGGCATACACGCTGCATGTAGTCTGAGGCACAAATTTACGGAGCGACCAGCGCCCCGTATCATTGACTCACGCGATAATCCACCGAAATCCGCTTCAGTGGATCACAGTACTACCACCTCCGCCCACCCGCACTTCTACACCGTATCGATATATGCTCTCTCGTTGGGTAATTTGCGGTTTTGCCGGAATCGAAATGCCAGCGTACTCTCGGAACGAGAGATATAATCGAGCAGCCAGAGGGAACGAGAGAGAGAGAGAGAGGGACGCACACAGCGGATGAAACACAATCGAAGGCCTACCGCTGGCGTATACATCGTGTTGCCGATCCAATCCGGATAACGCGGACGTAATGATATTTCGCGAATACCTATATATGCTCGCAGGTGTATATTTTTTCAAACGTTCGTTAGAAAGCGAGATTGATGATCGATGATAAAAATATCTTGACGTCTCTCAAACACTAATCATTCCAATCGGTAGCAACATTTTTCGCTGACGCTAAGAATATATTTGCCATATCATTCATTCTGTCAAATATGTTTCTTAAAGATTTAATTTTTAATTTTACAATGTCTTCGAAAAAGATTGTCTGTCCGATTTTCTAATATAATTTTATGAATATTAAGAAAATATTTTACATAAAATATTTCGAATTTCGAATTTGGAAACATATGGAAACGTTCGAAAAGTCTCTGACTTTTGTTCGATCCCCTTTATCGCCAATTGTTTAAATATTATTATTTGTAATTAATTGTGAATGTGATTGAGAAATATTGTAGATACTTCATTGGGTTAAGCGGCAAGGGACGCGAGTAAACCCTACGCGAGACGTAATGTATGTATGCGATATATAAAACGAAGACTATATCGCGATCCCACTTCTTGGGTTTTCCACGTTTTTCGATCGAACGCCGAACTGATCGGGCACACTTGCGACATCGCTGTGTGTTTTCGTCGGTCGAAAAAGCGGAATAATTCAGAAGGGAAGACGCGAGGACGAAGGAGCAGCGCGCGTCAAATGAAATTGGAAAATTAAACATTTATAGGGGTCTTTCTACCAGAGAGAAGAAGAAGGGGGAAGATGGGAAGACAGGAATATACATGGAGACACGGAGTGAGAATGAGAAAGTAATAAAGAGTGGTATGCGGTTCGGAGAAAAGGAAAAAGAAGGAAAGTGGCACGGAGTAAGAAAAGAGAGCAGACACCGTGAACTGTGAGGACTGTACCTGGGGGTCTCTGCGTCGTCCGGTTTAGGGATGAAAAGGAGAATCATCGACGTCGGTCGTCGTTGCCAACCTAAAATTTGGCTGGATATCCGTCGTACACGAGAAGTGCTTGAAACAGGGCGTAGGTTTGCTAGCGAGCTATGGACTATACACATACTTTTGGAACTAAGCCACTCTGGCTCACGAATGTTACCAGAGTTGGCTTACTCCCGATCGGGAATTCATAGTATCGCGGGTTTCGATCCAATGAAATGTGCAGTTTTTTGTTCAATTTTTTCATTCGTAGTTAGTTTTTACTTAGTTATTTCATTTCATTAGTACGATGGAGTTGCAATTAGTCAATTGATAACTTATACATATAAGCATCATCGTTAAAAATCCTCCGATTTATCGAATAATACTATTCGTTTTTCATGGAAACAAAATAATTTCTGTAAGTAAATTGTATGTTTTTCTAACAAGATATTATTATTTATTTATCAGGAAAGTATTATAATTTTCTTTTTAAATAGTAATTTGTTTTTGTTACATTATTCAAAATATTACATAAAGTCTACAAAAGAAGCCAATATAATAATTAAATTGTTAATTCATCCTCTTTCGGAATAAATTTGAAGAACATCCATAAGGAGGTACAAATATTACAAAATTAAAGACCTTCATGAATTTTTTAATTTTTGTAAAAATTCTGGCGTTTATGAAGATATTCTCATATTTTTAACTGTAAATTCAAATATCAGTGTTTCACACTTGAGAACAATGTTGCGATTTGAAAGAAAAATATGTCGCGCCAGTTTAACCTTGAATGTCCATCCCTCGTGATTTGTTGATCATTCACAAAGTGTCCTGTAAGAGTGAACGAATACCGACAATTTGATGAATAGCTAGGACAGAAATACCGTATAAAAAAAGAGAATCCAGTCTGACCCATAGTTACGGTCTATAACTGCGATTCTGGTGTCCTGCGATAATTGGAAAAGTAAAACTCGTTCTTAGTCGACGCTTTCAGGGCTCGCGCCCTTTCATCGTGTACAGTCTCTCTGTAGGTACACTTCTACTCGCTGTGCTATATGACGGTTGTTACATCGGCGTCTCATCCGGTATTATAGCGACTTCCTCCCCCTTCACCGGTACCACCTATTTTCACTGTTCGCTTTGTGGACGGAAACGGCGTGTGCTGATGGTGTGCTTTTGTCAATGTATTTGCATAGGTATGCTGGCTTACGACATAGCGTCCCACTGATATTTCTCTGCTTTATATATACGAAACGCGCAGAGAAACACTGAAAACGAGCAAGTAGTATGTACAATTACACGACGCTCTTTCACTACTCAAAAGTGGAATACCAGACAGGGGATGGGGAAGGTGAAGCACGGTATTCAAGGCGAGTGCTTAGCACAGCGATCGGCAAACGTGAATGGCACACAGGGTGAAGAAGGAGATGATGAGGGGCTTATAAATGCGAAGTACCCGATATAAGCCGATGGGGAAATTCACCATTATAGGTTTCTCATTTGGAAATAAAACTCTGCGAATATAGGAAATATAAATGAGAAGCATAAAAAAAATCCCCTTATTCCGCGCTGCATTTATCTATCTAAAGGGCCGAGATACAGAAAATGGGGATGAAAAATGGCTCTGTGAGATGATATGCCCTTGCAATTGATGGCTCTTCTCGGTAACGCTGTGGTCGTTGTACGGTGTGACCGACGCGATGGCTTTTTTTTTATTGATAAGACGCCTGGTGGGGTTGTAAGGCCCACGTACACTTTAAAAGAACTACGTTGGTGCAATATTCCGTAAATGCTACAAACAGCGTGTCATCCGAAAGAAAGGAAAGGGGAAAATGATTGTTGAATGGGATTTAGACAATACTTTAACACTCACTATAGAATTTTGTTTTGATAAAAACACACAAAAACAATATTACACTTTTTATACGTTGTTGATTTTACATGGATGTTCCTAACAGTTCACTATGGATTTTACTAATATTTTACTAGGATCGTTGTGTTATCTCGCAAAAAGTCCGAATCAGAGACTACAATAGATTTGTCCGTGTCGAGTCTTCTGCGAAAGAGAAGTGTTTGGTCTGATGGTAAATTTTAGACTGACTATTTTTTTCCATGCAAGAAGCTTGTTGGAAGGTATCGTAAAGATGTTCGTTATCTCTTGAGTTTTAATTGATGATTATTCTGGTGAAAGGGCGAGTCTTGTCACAAATCAGAAAAAGCTACTCTCAATGAACATTTGCAGAACTCGCAAGTTTTCCCCCAAAATAATAAAAGAAAGATGAATCCCATGCGCCCGTAAGGAGATGTCGGTTAAGAGTTTTATTGCAGGTTAACCTGTTTGGATTTTATTGGGTTTTTTCCATGCGGGTCTCGTCTCGTGGATAAAACCAAAAACGGCATAAGAGAGATTGAACAGAAAAACTCTAAAGACTATTAAGACTAAACGAAAGCATTTGGTCGTCAGACGCCTCAAAGACTTGTAGACCCATCGTCGCCCCTCAAGGTAAAAGGTATGTGGCTCTTACCTGGCGAGAGGCATTCGGACATTAATTCTATCAGCATATTTCATATTAAATTATTATAGTCAATGAAATACATCGCATAGCGTGGACTAGCACGCAACAGTCATGTTATTAAATGACAACGGCAGAGGTGAAAAAATCAATTCCGTGATAACGGAGCAGACCTTACAGCCCGACTGAGTAGATTTACGTAAAATACACGTATAACTCAAATCCACAGTTAAGACATTTTTATTTCACACGGAATTCATCGAAGTAATTATTTCTGAGCTGAAGATATACATTCGAACGATGAGACGATTCTTAATTTCGTCATTTCATCATTTATCAATCGCAGCACTGTAAAGCTTTGAGTAACGATCAAACGATTCGTTTAAACAAGTTAGCACTAAAGTTAGAAAGGGAATAATAGTTGATTTATCATTTTTGCCGAAAATACTCTAATGGAGATATTCACATATTTCGCGCCAACTCCTACGACAAGGATGGCTCGTATGATTTTCTTCACAATTGCGTCTTGTCTATAAATATTCCTAATCTAGAACGAACGAACGTTACTTCTAGCGTAGAGAAGAATCCATCATCGACTCGCCAATCTATTTTTTACGTACCGGGTACAATGTTAAAGTATACGCGTATATCAGAGTTAAGAAGCTCCTCGAGCGAGGTCGAGACGGAATATTCCTGAGAGCTCTAGGAAATTTAATAAAGTTGTCACCAGAGAGCGCCGACTGATCGATGTAACGGGATAATGCTTCACTGCGCGTTGCCCCCTCGACTAGTGAAAAACTTTGTTATCCGTATATATCTACATACATAACATCCGATATGGGTAAAAATGTCCAATCTCTCCGAATGAACTGCAACCTTCTCAGTCATCCCTAATGACGTATTTTGACGCTTAACTCGTAACATCTAAAAATACCTTTATCTATTATAGAGTCTAAACGTTGGAGCGAAGTCTCTTTACTTGTTGTCACGGCCATTTGGCAGTTCTGAAACAAAGTTTGTGGCGCTTTCTGTATGTATAGCAAAGTTCTGTATTATACCTATATATATCGTCGCTCGATGATGTATTTCAGTACAAGCGAAGCGGCATTGAATGAACCAATTCGGAGTACGTATGCTGCGGGCTTTAACCGTATGGGCCATTTAGATGTTCGCAATATGCTGATATGCGAATTATGTCGAGATGTCGAATACTTTCCTTCCTCACCGCGTATATTAAATCTAAAAATGTTTCTCCGTCGGTACGAGAACGAACTTTCCTCTTTCTCAAAGTCGTTTTGAGCTGAAAAGCTCTTTTCATAGCTACATCGATACTTTTAATTTTTGCAGGATATGGTGCGCGGTTATGCTGCGATATGCGTATTCTTCTAGTATCAAAGTCTTGGCGTGAGTAATATCAATAATACTTGTTATAATTTGTGTTCCCCGACCAGACGAATAACCTAGGCCTATAGTAATAAATAATCAATCGATCAATTAATTACTGTATCTCATAATGTCTATCAAAACACTTCCAGTGCTTGGTTTACGTGTAATGATACACCATTATAAACTTGATGCGTTTCTTGACAGATCTCGGCCGTTCAAAATAGCACCCGTGAAACCGTGGTCTTCCTTTAGAATTAATTGAAATGCACGTCGAGCAATCCAATATATCTGATCACGATGAGAATGTGAAAGCTCGAATAGACCCGTCGAATAGGCACGTCGAATCGCTCGATTGCCTCTGGCCTACGACCTCTCCTCCGGTCCACGCGGAGACCCCTCTTCAAGCCAAGGTCCTGTCAATACGGCATCTAACCTCTTCCGTGTTGTCGTTCACCACAACTTAGAAAGTGAAGTTTACGCCGTGGCGAGCTTTGACGCGCTTCAAAGTTGTTCCCGCATCAAGAACGACGGCGAGATCTGTATGCTAGTTTAGCCACCGCTTGTCACGTGCAGCAAACAGGAACGATCGATGCCGGCATGAAGAGAGGCAGTCAGCCTCTCTCACCCACTCTGTCTCTGTCTCTGTCTCTCTCTCTTGCTCTCACTCTCTATCTATCTGTCTCTCTTTCTCTTTCTCTCCCTCTCTCTCCAGCTCAGAACGAACTTTTGGGAGAGAGTGAATCTTCTCTCTCTCGTTGGGAGACAGAAATTTTCGGGAAAGTCAAATTCACATCATGCGGATCAAAACCGTTCATCGTTCCGATATACTGGCACTTCGGTTTATCGCGAACGTCAAAACGACACGTAAGGTTATAGTCGATGGTATTTTAACATCGAAGTTTCTCGATCGATTACTGCTGCTTCTGCTGCTGTTGAAAGGCAACATTGACTAATAATATATATCCATATATAATAGTTTTATTATATGTACAGAAAATACGAGAGCGTTTATTCCCGTTTGCCAACAGGACCTGGCAACTCCAAAATTCGTTTTTTTTACCATTTTTGTGAGACATTTTGTTTTCTGAGATTATTTTTACGTTATTACAAAAATACATTTTGCACACTAAGGAAAAAATACGCTCAAGACGAAAGTAAGTGTAAAAATGCGAAGCGCATTCGGTGAAATGGACGCAGTCCCAATCGAGCTTCTCAGATTCGATCCGTGCGAACCTGCCTATCACAAATCGTACGAGGCTTTAAGTTATGAACATATTGCACTTATTCCAGATTTTTCCACTTTCCGTGTCTCCAGTCTCACACTCATTGAAAATTTCTTCGTAACCGAAACTAGTATGGGTATAGACCGAGGTATGCCTACAAGTACCAGAGTCTCGTCTCTACTTCAGGCGGGCACCATGCAGGGAAGCATTATTCCGGTACATCGATCAGTTGACGTTCCCTGGAGAGAACTTTATTAAATTTCCCGAAGCTCTCAGGAACATGTCGTCTCTCGATCTCTCTCGCTGAGCTTCTTAGCTCCGATATACATATACGAGCTTGTATTTTCCGCAGTTATATATTATATGGAGAAATAAATTGGAGTCGATGATAGATCCTCCTCTATGCCAGACGTGTCGCCTGTCCATTCTAGTCTGCGAACATTTTATATCAGATAAGACGCAAGTGCAGGGAAAATGATACGAGTGACAGTCTCCTTGATGGAGCTAGTGTTGAAAACATAACATATGAATCATCTTTAAGGCATTTTTGCCAAATTAATAGCCACGTATTAATCTGTCTTTATCCTGGGTATAACAAATTCGAAATAACGTATTTCGCAATCACTATTAAGTGATTAAATAATTGATCTGTCTAATATATTCAAATTTCATCGACTTGTTTTTATAGTTTTTCCATAGCATGTTTATAAATGTATTAATTTCTAAATGATAAACCGTGTCATATCTCTACACAGAAACTTGTCGATTTCCCGGATTATCGGGTTATATTAATCCAATTATGATTGCTGTAATATACAGTATTTATTCGCACGAAATACATAGACCGCAACATAAAATACAAATATTGAGGAAACTAACGTTACATTGTATAAATTAAATGCAAACAACATAACAGGAAAATAGTAAGCGGTGTATACCATTCGATTATACCGTATAGGCTCATCTCAAAACGAATCAACAAATGTTGCAAATGAAATATACGTACTGGGCACATCGTTTTATCGTATTAAGGGAAAGGCAGGGAGAAGGGTAACAGACCCATCCTACCCTCCCACGCCGCGTCGAACGTCCACCCTCTACTCGCACCACCTATACCCGCTCAACCGCTACACATTGTATGGGACATGGCCAATTGAAATACAGGAATATATACCCGGGTATTATTCAGATACTGATGAAACTTCTCCAACGCAAACCACGCAAGCTCGTGTAGATCCGCTCGAAAACCGGAAACAAGACGGTAGATACTAGAATTAAACCATACGCGGAAATAACATCGCTTATTTTAGCTATCAGAATAATAATAGAGACCAAAACTGATTTTGTGACTACAAATTTGATAACTGATTTGAGTTAAGTTTGACATTTGCAAACTATAAATCTGTGGTGAAAATGACGCTGTATCGCGTCAGGTGTTATTGTTACGGCCGCATTAGTGTATGTATGGAACTAGTATATCTGTATTGGCAAATACACATTTTATGTTAGCGTAAAGTAGAAGTGTAAAATATAGTCGTTGTTTTTGTCTGGAAGATTCTTTGATATTAGTACCACAAAGAAAAACAAGTTTCTTAAAATTTTGAACACTTGTTTTATTCTTTCAATCTTATTTTCATTTGAAATAAAAAAACGATTCGTATACCTAAAAACTAAATATGCGCATAATCTTTGGTTCATCCTCTGCAAAAAAGATCTCCACAGTTTTTTCGATATCGATGATAGACCTCGCGCCCTTCAAAGTAGATTCAAAAATGTATCATCACAAACTGTACAATATACGAAAATTGGACAAAATCTAAGAAAATGGTCGAAAAACTCATCATTTCATCTTTACTTTAATACAAGTAATATCTCTATATATAAAAATCTAGGATGGGTTGTTTGTCTCGTATGCGTTCCTATACGGTTTGTCCGATTGCGATGATTTGGTGAGTGATAATTTTAAATGAAAAAATAAATGCACACGGGATAAAAACAATTAACATTTTCGTATATATAATTAACTTGACAGCTGTCAAATGAAGTATGCCAGCAAAATGAAAAGCGATTAGTCAATCTACACCTTAATCAAGAAAGAAAAGAAAAAGTACGAGCTTCAGAAACGGACGAGTAACGAGAAGTAAGACTGGATACCGTTAGGGTACGTACGACGTACAAATTTCTGCAAAATAACAGCAACAACAGACGAATTGATTAACAAAGTTTCTGAAAATATTGCACATAATTACCAAAATCATAAGTGGTTAAGTGAACGTGCTATATTTCCAGCAAAAAACGATGTCAATTATATAAATTTCACTATTCAAGACAAAATATTAGGAGAAGCTAAAACGTACGAATTGATTGATACTTTAATGAATCAAGGACAAGTTGTTAATTACCTAACTGAATTCTTGAATTCACTTGATTTGCCAGACACACCGTCACACGTTTTAATATTGAACATTAACGTGCCTATCATTCTTCTACGAAACATTAATCCATCACGACTTTGGAACCGTACCAGGATTTCAGTGAAAAATATGATGAACAATATCATCAAAGCTACAATTTTAAATGGAAAATTTAAAGGACAAGACGTATCCCAATGATACCAACAGATACGCAATTCAAATTCAAACGTTTACAGTTTTCGTTGCGACTCGTATTTGCAATGCCATTAAGAAAGCACAGGGACAATCGCTACAAGTGTGTGGATTACATTTGAAAAATCCATGCTTTATACATGGATAGCATAGAGTAGGCCACATATGTAGCCTGCTCACGCGCAGGAAACCCTTCTAATTTATTCGTATACACGTAAGCTGGCCAAACAAAAAAATATTGTGCAACCAAAAGCACTTGAATAATCATAACTTAAAAAAAATGTCTTTCATTGACGTTCGCTGCAAGATAAATTATGACACAAAACCGGCATTGCAACTGACGCTGTGTGCCGCTGGTATACACATATATTTCGATACATATAAGCCTATCCAGTCCTAGATAAGCAGAAATATCAAACTGGTAGACGGCAGGAAAAATACTGGCCATGGGTAATTGTAGTGTTACGAAGGCAACTTTGGTTTGGTTTGGTTTGGTTTGGTAGTCCTAAGCCAAAAAGTTACGAAGTGCCACGGACTTACGAGAGAATGAAGAGGAAAGGGAGTAGGAGCTCGCGAGGTGCAGCGAAACAAATAAAGAAAATCGAAGACGTTGGCAGACCCGCACGAGGTACCATGGACAAACTACCGGCGACCCGGGGTTCTTTCATTGTGCTTTCTTGCTTGCTACGAATCCGTGAGACCTAGCTCCGTTGGTGGAGAGAGTTTGTTTCCTTCCTTCCTTTCAGCCGCTCTTACACTCGCCGTCACTATTATACCGTACATAACGTTTCTTTTCTCTCTATTTCTTTTTTACTTGAAATGGTCAGCTTTCATCCGCAAAGAAGGGCGAATTAGAGAAACGACCAAAAGGAAATAGTCGAACACGGCACTTTCTGTGTCTGGCAAAGCGCACCAAGGCCGATCAGTCGATCGCGACGACTGGTCGTGCGCTTTACTTTCGGTTCTGAGCCTATACGTGTATATATAGTATACTCGATGAATGTTGTAAAATGTACTACAACTCGGAGTGAAACGGTCCAAAATCTCTCGCGCGCTATATACCGACTTAGCAGCAAACGTAGGGTATTTTCTCACCCTCTCCCCGGCCGGAGGATCGAATATAATTTACAACGCTCTTGGCACTATACTATGTATCATGGAGCTTGGATATATTTCCACGCAGACATTCACCCCTGTTAAAACCGGAGCACTCCGTCTCGGTCTTTTTGGTTCTATCACGAATTTAGTTTTCCGGATGAACGAACCAGAATGAGACCGGATTCGAGGATCATCATGGAGGAAAGGGATGGGTTATATCCATTAGAGAGAAATACAGCGTATCAAGTGCGATACGGAGCAAGAGAGTGACTGGAAGCCATATATATATACATATATATCAGTGTCACATAAGAATGTACAGTATTCTGATGAAAGACGTATAAATCTCTTTCACTGAGGAATTTGCAAGAGAGAGAAATGAAAGAAAAATCACGGCCTTGTTTGACGCGAGCGGATTTTTCAAGAAGACTTTGAACAAGGAAATAGGCATGGGGCTGTTTCTATATTCTTATAAAGAACAGCCAATAATATAGCACAAAATATATGTTGAATTTATATTTAAATTATTAAAATATATATCGTCAAATATATGATGTATTTTCCGTTTCGCATTCGAGGAACTCAAGAAATATCCAGATGAATGTTAGGAGGTTTTTTTATATCTCGTCAAGCGATCTGAAAAATTTGGTGGCCATCTTCGCGTCAGACGAACGAGAACGAAGATTCAGTTTCTTGAAATATCGATTTTTCTATGTCAATTAAGTTAAAAAACGACCACAAGTATTGGCTAAACTATAAGTGTAAAGAAATCGGCTGTTGGACGGGAAACCCGCGGTTAACTACCGGTTAAATAAAACTTTAGTTTTATTTTTTTTATTCATGCGGCGTTTCTAGCTTAATGGATATTAACGATTAAGTACGTTTCCGTGTATACAAATTGGAGCATTTTTATATTGTTACGTTATGCCGAAAAAATCTAATATTTATCTCGAGATTTGTTTTTACCTTTTTGACATATATTTACTTATTTTTGCCTAAAAAATAGACACGTATATTCTACAAAATCCATAATTATGTAACATACTTCGAACGTCCTTCGAGGGTTAGAAAAGTTCTTACGTCTCGACGCGTTGGTTAGAGACCGAGACGGAGAATTCGGCCCGGAGCCATTTCCGCTCGCGTTTACGCCCTCTGTGGCGGCGGCGGGCAAAGAGCCGTATATTAACCCTTCTGCCCACGGGCACGCCGTCCGTTATGCGAAACGACGTTCCGCAGGATTATTAAGAAGATCGCAGGAGATGCGGTATTCGAAGACTTTTGATAAGAAAGACGTGCTAAGGCATGGTTAATGTAAGGTTAGCTGAAAAGCTAGAGTGGGAACCTTATGAATAAATGGAGGACACCAAAAATATACGCGAGGGTCGATAACGATACGGCGAGGGAAACGAATGAAAAGAGACGAAAGAAAGATACCGGCGACAAATGTAAGTACATATATTTATCTCCGAGATATTTCTTTGCTTTTTTTATTCGTATATATATATATATTTATATACTGAATATTGTGATGTGAATTGGCTGATATGGCAATCCTTCTGTCCACGAAAGATTCGTCGTTTTACCCGAGGTCACGCCAAAAGCTTTTACGACGAATAATCTATGAAAACTTCAAGCAAGTATTATATTTTCTCTCCAAAGATTCGCACCTTTTCCACTTTCACCGTACGATGCATCGATCGTTTTTAACGTTTTCTTGAGAATCGCGAAACAAATTACCTACCCTTCTCTCCCATCTGAACTAGGGTATATTTTAAAAGAGCCTGTACAAATAACATTGATATATGTGTATGTACCATACATACGTATGTATATATAGCGCTATCTTGTAGTCGAGAGAGTAGGAACGTTCGGCGAAGCGAATAAGCTGAGACATTTCTTCTGCGACTATCGCTGTCTCTTACTGCGCTATGCATCTCCTGTGTATTTCTATATTCCTATAAATATATACGTACACATCGAGCCCAGTTTGCATTTTCCTTTGCTGGATTCTCTTCACCGTGAGAAGCTTTTCGCACATGTTTAGTGCGTGTTGACGACGTACGCGCTTTATGTTGGAACTACGAGGTAAATGTTGAATGAGGGTACCAATGCCAGAGAAGGTACTTTCAGTAAGTTTGCCACGGGAACTTGACTGAGTTGAAATGCGCAAATGCGACAGCTTCTTTATCTGCTCAACAGGGTGAAATTTTTCGTAGAAAAAATGAGTTCGTATATCTATATATTATTAGAAAGCATTCCCTAGTTTGTTCCCCAATTTGTATTTGAAAATTTCCCAGCAATAATTGGAAATACGTTCTATGAATTGTTTTTAGCATTTTTTCAAGTCGATATCTATCAATAAATATAGATCGTGAAGAAAAAAAAGAATGATAAATGAGATCACGAGTTTTTTCATAAAATTCGTTCGATGTTTCTACAATTGTAAAAAGTTCAATATTTTCATGAATAATGTTTATCTTTAAATATCTTGCTTCCTCAGAGGAAGCTTCCTTAGCGGGGTCTTAAATTTTGTGATAGAGAAAGTAAAAAAAAGACGCCAGAATGTATCGAGTCACTTTTCCATAAAGACAACTTTGCGAGTGAGCGAATAGCGCGGGAAAGGAGACCGGATTTTTTGTTCTATATTTTCATCATAATTAATAAAAGATATAGCGGCGGGTGTCCAGTAGAGATCCTCCGGTTACGGCTTACCGCCAATGCACTTGGCCAGAAGCTCTTTCGAGTTTGTTGATGCAGCGCTCACAATCGGACGTGCTACTCACATTCGGTGTTTCGTATAACGAAAGGAAAAATGTGAGGATAGGAATATCTCGAAAATAAAAGAAATATATATTGCATTCTCTTCGTCTACGAAGAGAAAAGTAAAAATCGTAGGAAGCACGAGAGAACGAGATCCAGCAGCTTAACGTTTTAGCTCGCACGAGCTGTTCGGAATGAAATATTTAGGCAGCATCTACGTCGAGATTCGCTCTCGGGACGGGCGCACTAATGCGACAAGCACGTCGACAACGAGAGAGACGAGCTGACGACGTCGACTATACAACGTCACTTTTGCACGTAAGCTCTCTCCGTTTCTTTCTCTCTCACTCTCGTTCTCTCTCTCTCTCTCTCTTTCCAAGCTCTCATGCACCCATACACACACCCACACACCCATACACTCTCCCTTTCTATTTTTATATTATATACTCTTTATTCTTCGCCGTTCTTTCTTCCGTACGCGGACATTAAATTTAATTCTCGAGCAGTTCCCTTGCAGATAACGATTAAGTTACCGTGAAACTCTCTCAGTCGAGAACAAAAGGTGTAATTCATTTTTCTCAAAAGAGGTACGAGATTTTGGATCGGAATGAGATTTTACGAGCTGCTATAAGTGATTTTATCCTTTGAAAAATGTTGCATTAATCGTTGTTTTACGTCACGTTATTATTATTTAGGTTATTTATGTTTGAGCGTCATTCATCAAAACACTTGTCGCTATTCCCGGTTAATGAAGATTTTCAGGCAAATTCAATAATAATATCGATATTTTTTAGCAATGAAAGGTAACAAAAACTTCTCGTGGGTGCAGAACTCTGTCGCCTGCAGTGTCGCTTGAGTTAAATCGAATTGGAGGACGATGAAGATGCTAATGAGAGAGAAAAAGCGACGGAAGAAATGGCAAGTGCGATATTCTTGTGACAGAAAGAGCGATGAAAATTTCCCTGACTGGAATTTTCTTCACGTTACATATCGTTTCCTCTTTCTAGATGGTGTTTCTTTTATTTCATCGTTTTCATCTGGTCGGTCAATTGTACGACGAACTAAAAATGAATCAATTCATCATTCATTGATTAATCAATAGTCACAGGAATACCGAGGATGGGAAAGAATCTTCAGCATAATTTAATATCGCTAATTTGGCATTTTCGACAATGGTCCTTGCACATGGCGTTGAATTTCAAAAACTTAGATATAAATTGCTCGAATATTTTCGGCACCGCGCGTGAATTTATGAAATTCATCCGAATTCCGATTCCGTGATAAAATAGAATGTTGATTAAGCAATTTAGAACATTTCCATTTAAATTTAGAATAAATATTGAGAAAGCGCATGAAAAACCTTCGACTCGTTGATTTTACAAACGGCGAATTATTGATTCGATAAACTTTTACGTGATTCCAGCGAATCTTGTCGTTTATATATTTTTTTGTTTCACTTTCTATCTATTGCACAAGTAACAATTAACCAGGCGACTTTGACTGTATATTCATGTATAAGTAATATACATATACGCATTGAAATGGCGTTTCTGAGAGGAGCGACAGAGCTGAATATTAAATTCTAGAAAGTGTAGCGGGGGAGAGTGCAGTACGACGCTGAATGAGATAGAGCATGGCACACGAATCAACGTCAGCGAGGGCACCCCTTTATCCACCGGCATTGAACGTCGACACCCACGGTACCTTAGCCACGATCTTAATAGAATCGGAATGGCGGAGTGCCTAGACGGTGAACTATACATACGGGGTTGATTCGCAGGGCTCGGACGCACCCTCGGTCTTCTACGACGGTTTAAGGTAGAACGGGGTAAAATGCGATACCCAAACTATCAGCTGTGTCATTTGATCCGAGCGATACATTCGACCCCGACCTCCGCAAACATTTTTCTACACGGAGGAGATGAAGAGATAGTTTTGGACCATACAGATGTACTATATTTCGCGACTTGTTCCAAAACATGCTGTAAAAGCATAGGGAGGAGAACAATCGCGAAAGGGTTATATAGCCCTCTCCCATTTTATTTTTCCAATTACTGCGAGGGACAAAGCTCGCGTTCGCATCAAATGTACCGAAGGAGAGATAGAAAAGAAGGAATTCGCGTCAACAGATCGTCGTGCGCTTTTCGCTTTTCTTTTACCAACACGCTTTTCGACTCTAGGTGAAAATCTCATGTTACGAGCTTTCTTGAGTGACAATGTCACCACCCCTACTGCATCATCTCATTGAGGATCGGGTAATGCCATTGTGCCTGAGGGCGTCGCCCCATGATGTATAAGCTCATGTTTTTTTTCTCCACGGGTCTTACAGCCGTCGTGATTTCGTCACCCAAAAGCGCACCTCAACCGTTTCTATCATCCCTTTATTTAAGTCTTTCCAATATTTTAATATTCGCGACGAGAGATGAAACCTTTCCGGTGAAATATTCATAACCGGCTGCTGGTGCCTAGTTCTTCCGGAACTACGCTTTTGAGCATGAAAAGCGAGCAGACGAACCGGATGGGAGAGCGAGAGAGACGGCAGCATGGAAAGAAAGGTGGAAAAAAGCCAGTATGGAATAAAAGGTACTATTATTCTAAATGATGGCATGGTCGAACTTCTTCGGTGAGAAAATAATGTACGAAGAAATTTTGCATAAATGATTATATTTATAAAAATTTACCAATTCGCTCTAACGATTTTTCGATAATTTTTTATATATTTTTCCATATTTGTGGTTCTCGATCAACGTTATGTACTTAACGGTAGTTTTTTTATTTCAATTTTTAACAATTTTATTAAATTTATTGAATTTATTGATATTTATATTTTTAATTAATTTATATATTTATATCCGTTGAGTATTTATCAAATCCATTTTCCATCTACCAAACCAGAAACGAATAAAAATTCTTCGGGATACGAACGAGAGAAACCATTCCTGCGGGCTGACGTCACTAATTTTCAGGAATCATCGATAATCGTTTTTTTTTGCTCTCCGGTTCGCCGATATCGGTCGACGTGAGGATTCGCCGAGCAGATAGAGAATTTTATTATTTGAGGTTGCATCGGAATTACCAGGAAAATGTACTTCGAGGCAAAAATTCAAGTAGTTTTCGTAACAGGGCCACTACTCGGGGTCTCGTTTATCCTAACAGGATAAAAATAAGAAACTAAAATGGTGCATATACACGGCGCATGAATTTAAATTAAATATGGCATTATGACTCTTGCAACTCTGTCACACCCGCACGTGCAAAACATTCTCCTTAGTTTTCGTTCGAAAAATCGGGTTTGTTATTTAAGAGTACTTAAAATATCCCAAATAATCAAGACAAGTTCGAAAAAAGAATTAATTATCGAAAAATGTACATAATAATATTGATTTAAGAAACCTTAATGAAATATTTTCTCCAAGTATTTATACGACACATCTTAATACGATACTTAGCTTCAATTGAATCAACGAATAGATACATTTTTTAAACAGATTTCGCCATGTCATCAAATTAAACATGAACGGTCTTTAGTTACGGTTCGTTGTTGAAGACAATTCATATTTCATTGGGCGAAATGTGTAGATGGTAAACGTATGCTCGTGCTTTAAACCATCACACTTCCAGCAAGTTGGCGCCATGACAGTCGATCTCTGGAGTGTTTTACGTGGAGAAATTGGGGCAACGCAGTCATGCCTTAGGGAGTCGAAGTGACGTAGAGTTTCACCTTGGTGAGTCAGAGCACTGCACACTTTTGCTTTGGTAAGTCTGAGCGATGTACAGTTTTGTTTCATAGGATCGAGGCTGTGTACGGTCTCTTGGCTCACAACGCATGGTCGTAAATGTAAGGCCCGTAACACGTTCACTTCGTGAACTGCATTGTTTGTGGAAATGACTGGTTACCCGGTTGTGCGCAAACTATGAGAGACTAAAGTGAAACGATTATTTCACTTGTCAGTGAAAATCCTAATATCCCTATTTTCAAGGGTGACATTTATCAAATCTTTCTTACCGTTTTTTTATTGTTCATTATTCTTTTTTATTTGTACGCAAAACAAAAATCGAAGAAAACTCGAAGCGTGATTATTTGCAATTCTCCGTATTGTAACGATCAAGAATGATGTCCATTTATGAAAGCAGTCGAACCATAGTCTTTTCCTTAAAAACAAAATCCCAGTGTTTATTGTATAGCGATAATCTTTCAACGGTACCATTTTTTTCGTGCATTTTTTCAGGTAGAATTCCGTGAAAGGATTTCGTACGAATTTCTGGCTCGGAATACTCCGCGCGCCGACCAAGCCATTCCCCAGTTTTTTGTGCCTCGGCGTCATCCATTGGAGGGCCGTGCCAACATATTCACCAATCGTCATAAATGTAAATAGGAACGTGTTTTTTAAAAGCACCCACGAAATGAATATGCGCGAGTGTACGGAGAAAAATTGGAACAAGACCGCCTGGGCGGTACCGATAATACAATGAAAATTTTCAATAATTTAGAAGCGGCTATTACCGGTATGAAAATTGAAAATGAATTTAGGGCAATTCTTGGAAATAATACGCTGTTAGTTTTTTCGGTCTAGGGAGTTATTTGGATCCATTTAGGAAGTATACCACTCAAACAATGTAATATTATCGATTTATTTCGTGTTAATGCGTTTTTCAACATTTGTATACAGAAACTCAGTCAAAGCGGGGTAATCAGGGTTAGTGCTTGATTTAAAAAATACCAATATATTGCAATATTCCGACAATCTCAGCTAACGATCGATGTACACGACAATTTACCTATTTTCAACATACGAACAATTTGTTTGCATACGTTACCAATACGTCGTAACCACATCGATCGAATATTCGATCGATTCCATAATTGTTGTGAAGTATTAAAATGTCAGGGTGGAAGAACATACCTGCAACATAGAAAGAGGGAAAATGTACGTTAGTCAAAATTTCGTATGAATGGCCACCCGCAAGTTTGTGACTGGGGTATGTATAACACATCTTGTTAGAAGGATATATATCTGATATATAAATTTTCAAGCAGCGTGCTGATTCACCGTTTCCACAAATCAACGTAGAGAGCAAAGCAGGAGCCAGGCGGTTCTCGCCTTTAATTAGCCCAGACAAAGTGAGCACCCCGTGGCTGGTCTCCGACTGGCATTAATTAACAAGTCATATTCAAGAAGCATTCCGAGAGCAGGGTAAACCGGATATGTAGAACGCAATGTAAATTATACCTCCGACTGACAGAATCGCAGCACTAGCAAAGCCTTGTTCCACTGCGATCTTACACTTTTATATATAAACGGCAAGATATACATGTATATATATATCATTTTTCCTTGAAAGCGTACCCTAGCAATATCTTATACAATTCTTTGTAAAAGCCTCGCATTCAACTCGAAAACTCGCCGCGCGTTATGAAAATTTCAATTCGTTTTCATAATTTCAATGCGAGCTTTGACTTTTAGTGGGCATCGAAGCGAGAATGAATTCGGAACCGGGGGTGGGTGAAAGTTCCAAATACCTACCGCCAGTCCACTGCGAAGAAGTGACGCAAGGAAAGGAAAAAAAGCGGTCGAGTAAAAAGTTTGCGGGGAAGAAAAGGTCGTGTGTCGGGCGAGAAGGTGAGGGGGCTGTAATGTCGCTCTCATAAGCACTAACACGACCCCGGCAACGCCGAGCACTTCTTGAGAGAATCCCCGCTTTCTGTAGCGTCGAAGTATAGGAATAGTAGTAGTGGTAATGGTAGTACCGAGCAGATGTAGTATATGGCAAAGCACGTTCACCTCGACGTCCAACCCTCGCCACTCTCCCTCCTGCTCCGTTTGTCCTTATCTCGCGCGTGGGATACACACAACCCTCTCCGTTCCGGAAATGTCGTGCGGTTATCACACTGCGAGAAGGAGAAACGTCCGGCGACAAGGCGAGAGAGTTCCGGCCACCATACCTCCACCCGTTCCCCCTTCCCCTCGCACCCTCGCGAATCTACTTGCCCACTCTGCTTTCTATTCGTCATTAGCTCGGCAAATTCACGACATACAATAGTCGAAGAGTTACGCGGTCTGCAATGGCTGAATCAAAGGATAGTTTTATAAGATATTTTGCATTCTCAATTATTATAAAGAAAAGTACATAAATAAAAGCAAATGGGTTTGTATATTTATTTACTATTCATTGATGTAAACAAAAATATATTGAAAAAATTAAACAATTAAAGATTTATAAACAAAAAAAAGTCATGTATAAATAATGTCAAATGTAGATATTTATATTCTGCGTATATATATAAGAATGAAATATATTATGTATATATATAAGAATCAAAATTTACTTGGTACATAAATTCGAGGCTGGAGAGATCTGTCTCAAGTTGACTCGCTTGAGAATGTGGGTAATGATACTAAGGGTGAATTCGGTACTCGGCAGTAACACAGAGAAAACTCCGAAGGACAGCGGATTCATGAAAGCAAGATAAAGGAAAAAAGGTATATAATATACAAAGTAACGTATACTTGTAGGCAAGTAAAAGAACTCTGAGGACTCATGAATCCAAGACAAAGGAAAAAGTTTTATATAGACAATATGATCTGTTGCGGAGAGTCCTCGGAAGGTACGATAAAGCCCGATAGTACACCGGGAATTCCCCAGGAATGTTTCGACGAGCCTGTTGGTGCTATATATACGTACTCAGCAGCTCAGAAATATTCGCGAGGGTGGTAGGTAGGGAAACAGAAAAAGCACACTTTTATTAGAAGGGATAACACGAGTGGGTAATACGGTGAAAAAATCGTAAAGCATACTATATAAGAATGAAATGGTATTCTCGTAGGTAATGACCGTTTGGAATAAACGAACGCTGATATCGCCGTACCGTGAGAAGAGTTGCTGGCTACTTTATAGATATATGTTGATATTACCGTGGACCCTGCTGCGAAGGTACGCTACACTGCTGGGTGGCTTTCGAATTTTTCAACGACACTTGGGCACGCGACTCGGACTTGAAGGAGACGTCATCGTAGAGTAGGGAAAATAGTAAGGTCGTAATACTCGTGAATCATATTAATATATATATATATATAGGGGTAGGATATCGTAGAGTAGAAAAAATATATTTATATATACACAGAGTAGAAAGTTCGTACGATTCGATCACGAGAAAGAAGCGAATAACGCACTTGTCGAATAAAAAACAAATACTTCAAAGTCGAATAATTTTCAGTTTTTATAACTTTGCCTTTAATCGCAGATTGTAAAAATTCACCAAACTGCACAATTATAATAATTGTTTTTTCCATCCTCTTGCCATGTTGCCAATCACTAAAGCAATTTGTCACAAGGACGAGTTCACAAAGCAAAGAAACGCAACGAGGCATTACAGTCCAGTGATTATAGTCATAAATGATGCATGCGTTGTATTCATAATGTACTCAATGTTCAGTGCGACAAGTTGCATACTCTTTACGCGAAAAATGAAAAGCGGAGCAAAGAGGCTAGAAAGAGAGAGAGGGAGGGGAGGGGAGGGGGGGGGGGGGGGGGGAGGAAGAGAAAGAAAGACAGAGATGGAACACAAAGAATGTCAGAGATTCGCGAGGGGTAATGGTACACCAGTCACTAAGAGATCGTGCACTATATATATCGTACGACGAAGTCTGTGTTACAAGGAAAACGAGAAGAGAGCTCATTAGCGACTCCGCTACTAGCATAATGTCCTTTTTTCTCCGACGACCTCGTTTTCTATCTCGTTCCATTCTCGTTTCCTCGTATTCGTGATCTCTCATTCTTTATCTTTGTGCACGTCGACTGGCAAGGGATAAATAATAGGAGAAGCAACGACTCATCCCTTCGCCACGCGCAGACGGAAGACGAGACATAAAAAGAGACCTGTCACGTCTACGTACATATACGAAAGAATGAAAAGATTAAGAAAAAAGGGAAGACAAAAAAGAAGGGAAAAAGGGTTAATAAGGCGCATATGTATAAAGGATAACCAAGCTGGCACAGATGTACACGAATGATTTCCCGAGCCTTGAGTTGCAGCAGCCACCGTTAGCAATTGCTCTCATCCTTGTAAATCCTAAGGCGATTGAAGGCTTGAATCGTCTCTTTTAGAGAAGAAATTATTTCTCTCTCTCTCTCTCTCTTGAATGTATAACTAGTCATCAAACGAGAGAAGAAAGAGACAGAGAAAGAGTGAACGCGAGCATCGCAAAGTGTAAAGCACGCACATTCGGACGACCACAAGAAAGATCCGTCAGCCCTCTGGAATTCTCTACACATCATATATCACATATACATAGGTATATTAGCTACGACTAGTCACGATCTCAATGAGCTTTTCCCACGAGCATCAACGAGCTGTATCAAAGGCTGGCGTCATCCCCTGAGTGACCGTCGCACAAGGCTCGCGTGTCGTCTCTTTCCTGCTCTCTGATGCGTTTTCTCGTCGTATGTGACGTAGACTCGATCGTTAAAATATGTAAAAGCCTTCGAGATCAGACTGGACGCACTCATATTTCATCTCGAAATTGATACGTAAAAGTACTCAAAATCTATAATCGAGTGCCATCAATCTGTTAACCGGATATACTTTTTGACATATAGATTCTTATACCAAATACAGTCAGGCTTAAACCTAAACAGTAGATATATATTGTGACGTACCTCCTCACCTTCGACACCAGTCGATCTTTATTTTATCGGTATCGACAACCGACCTAAATCCAGGGATCGAGGGGTCTCGCCTTGACCCGGCAAACGAGGCAATCGGACGTACCCAACGAAATGGGACGAATACGATGAAACAGAGAAACGGGAACAATTTCACCGGGAACGAAACCTACAACATCGGCCGACAACCAAGTCTGCCGTTTTTTATTTCTCCGGAAGCGACGAAACCGATAGACCTGGAGGAATTCGCGAGGACTGGAGATTGACGGAATCACCCGGCCGCTCGCAATCGGTATGCTAGGTTTGACTCAGAGGGTCGGGGTGAGCGGGCAGTGGACACACAGGAGTTCGATCTCGCGCGAGCTATTGTCTCGACCGCATCATTGTAACGCGGGACGATGAAACGATATTTCCTTTTATTTTATTTTTCGTAAACGAACGGGAACACGAATTGGATATCTTATAATAAATTCAAGCATCTCACCGAGCTGCCGTTCACATTGGGGTTGACTCTCACAGCGACATCCTTTATCCTGCACGCTAACTACCAAGAGAACACATTGTCGTCTTAGTACCCGGACATTCGTGGACGTACGAGAACACAACTTTGGCATGGTAGCCGATGCACGTCGGTAGCACTTTGCACAAATTATGCACCAGCCCAATATTTTATTTATTTCTATACGGCACGAGATCAGATGGATCGTGACGGAGAACAAGCGCGAACGAAAACTCCACAGTCGTGTATACGAGAGAGATCGGTATACCCGCGGTGTCTGTGAGTGAGCACGAACTATATCGTCGCAATAATGCGGATACACTCTAATGAGGGTAACACGACGTATTAAGGCGCGTTAATCCACTGTCAGAAAAAAATCGGCAACGCGATATCCCGTTGGGGCGAGTAAAATCGATTGCAGTCGAAATCACCCGTGTCACTAAGCGACATGGGTCCACTCACTCTAGAGAGAGAGACACGTCGACCAACAATACATGGGAACGCGCACTTATTATTAGTGCTTATTATTAGTTCTTCGGCAAGCATCCTTTAGTTACCTTTAACTAATCGGCAATCGCAATGAATCCATCGTGGAGCCACGAGGAACTGGGTCACGATGGATTCATAGCGATTGCCGAATGTTTAAAGGTAACTGAAGGATGCTTGCCGGAGCAATCCGAACCACGACCAGAACACATGCCTAAAATTGTCATGAGGGTGTCGTCCGCACGCGCTGATACGTCATGGGACGGATGCAATGTGAACATACGCGAAAAAATTGTCGAGCGGTGGCGGCACGCGCTGACACGACACGCCACGGCCCATTTCGGATAATGTGTAAGGTCCTATGTCCGTGGCGCGTAACGCGACAGCTAAACAATTAATTTTCTCGACAATGAGCAAACGCGAGGCTCCTCGTATCGATCGAGACACGCGAACGACACCTCGACGACTATGCTGTCCGTAAACCCTCAAAGTTGGAATCACCCATAAACCTTCTTCTGAAAATTCATCACCGATAGCTGCTGCCCTCTTTCACTGGGTTCTTTTCTCACCGACACCGGTATCGTCATCAACCGGGATCCTTACGATGGCCTGGGAGTATCTCGGGAATCGTCTCCCCTGGTTCATGGGACAAGATAGGGCTCTTTACATCGGCGGCCCGAGGTGTTCCCAACCTTCGCCCGTAATCACAAAACCTTCGCTCGCTCTGCAACGTGATGCAACCTCCATTGGGGCACTGGCATTTCAGCCAGAGCTGCAACAATTCCCCGAGACTAATCCGCGGGCATTTTCCTCTGACGGGTTACTCGTTACGTTGAACTTTCCTCTCCATATCAGGATTGAACGCCGCGACCTTAACCTAATCTTCCGTCAGATTTTCGATCCTTCTTGATTCCGAAATCTACCGAGAGTATCATTAATTTCGCGAGGACAGCCGAGTGAGAGTCTAACTCGAACAAGACCGACACCTTGTGACCGTCATTCGCCCATATCCTAAAACTCACGTAAAAATATCGATACATGTACGATGCATAAACTTGCTTGAAAAATTCGATAATTATATTATTTTCATTGACTTCATACATTAGACATATCGAAATACGTTTTATTGTTTTATGACGATGAATAAAAAGGAACGGTCCGAAACATTTTTATTAGAAAAGAGTCATGCCCAAACGGGTTGAATATCAAATAACCTCCACCTCGAAGCAACGAAAATACGTCAGTAACTGAAAAGTGACGGAAAAATAAGTCGGTCATCACTTGTCTAGAACGTAGTAAAACATAAAGAATGAATACAGCTATTCGACACGAAGACATTACACATTGAATAGAAACGCTTACGTCAAACTAAAGGCATTTTCATGAGCTCGGCAATTACTGCTATCATCTCGGTAGAACGAGCGAAGGTGAAGAACCTCGTGGATCTCTCTTGATCTCCTGCTGAAAGTAAGAGAGGTCCGTTCGACACGTGTACTGTCGGACTTGATAACATCAAGGAACGCGGCAATGTCTTGCCGCCGAGTAATTAAAAAGCTGTTAAGGTCTCGACTCTGATTACCCCGAAACAACCGTACGAGGCAGAAGCGCTGCCGCGCTACAAGTAACTACAAGTTGATCATCCAATCATCATAATAATTTTATGTCACCAGCGAGATGCGTGTGTATGCCAGCTTTTTTATTCTATTGGCATTTTTTATTTTCTTTTTTTCGATATGCGCCATTTTTACAAATGGATCATTTTACTAAATTAACGATCAACCTGATATATTTCAGGCTTTCGCATGAAATATGAGTCAGATATGTCCACTATAAATTCATTCGTATACATGGCCGCATTCGTTCGCTTCGTTTGTCCGATGGATGGCACCACCGACCGCTTTAGATATGATAATCGCCATTGAAACCAAGTCGAATAATGTGCACTCATTCAAATTATTTAAATTTCTGTGTATACGATATCAACATTATCACTCTTACAGATAATGACTTAGGGCTTAAAAAATGTTTGGTAATTGAAAATCCAACGAAAGACAAGATTATTTTATATAAATTCTTAGTGACATTCTTTTCCATCCTTAAACGCATGTGTTAGTAGTAATCCTTGACACTATCGTTTCCTCAACGTCTACGTACTACTATATATATTTATCGTACGTATGTGTTAGTCAGTACTGACACCACGTGCTCGCATAAGAAATCGCGACATGGAATATTCTTCTCGCTTCCCGATCCACAATCATCCGTTTTTTTTTTCAAGCACAAATCTCTGGTATAATAAAGTACACGGTCGAAAATGTCTATTTGCAATAAAATACTGAGATATATAGCGAAGTCGTTTAAAACCGGTTCGTACATTTTATCCACATATGTATTTGTGTATATCGCGAGAACGTCAAGGGCGCCGCACCTGATGTTCGCGAATTGATACTGCGATATACCGATCAGTCGTTGGAACTCAATACCTGTGCGCTCTCTCGCTCTCTCAAGACGAAATCTATTTCTATCTCGATACATAAAAGTCGCGTGACGCTTTCTCGAGTACAATGTTATATCAGCCGAGCGGAACCGAGCCTGATAAATCGAACCTTACTCAATAATCGACTCGGATGAAATAACGATCAAATTAAGATAATTAAACGAACTAAGAGAAATTTTTCGACGATCGTAAATATTTTTTAAAAATATATATTTTTCCTAAAATCTTCACCTTATACATTATTTTTAATGACGTTGTTATATATATATATATTTATATGTTTATCGATTTCTTCGAGTTGTAACTCGATATTTATTTCCACGATGACAAAGTAAGTTAGGAGTCTATGTGGACGAAGCGTAAAATATACAAATGTGGGCTCATAATTAGTCCACATTTGGAATTCCTGTCTGGAAAGATTTTGTCGCGCGTCACTCTATGCAAACTATCGTTTCCTCCAACTGGAGAGTTTCTCTATCTCGAACTTCGTTCTCTGCAATTAATATACTCAATGTGGTTTCGAACCGATATTAATTAAATTACCGCCGACAGACGTCATACGGTTAAAATCGTCCCGATGATTTCCACGAACTACGAGTATGTACACATATACGTTCGAACGCTATTTCCATTTTACCGTTATATACCCGAATATAATTCTACTACTGTGCGTCAAGGGGAAACTCTATTAACACCCCGCGGTCTCTACTCTCCGTCCTCTTTCTCTGTGCCTCCTTCGCACTCTGTCGCTTCGGGTTATGTATCGGAAGGCAAACCGCGGTGTGTTTCTCGTTAACAAGAGGGTCGAGTAGAGAAGTCCATAGCCCTACCAATATATATATATATATATATATATATGTACACAGAGAGCCGCAACTGCGAACCAAAAGACCGTCAAGCTTTGACACACTGTATACCTAAACTCCTCTTCTGGCTCTTCGAACGAGAAAGATATCGATGCCATCTAATTATGCGACGTGTATTTGTATGTGTGGGTATGGGGTGGGGCTGTGTATATCTGTGTGTATGGAAGGTGTACGTATGTATGTCGGGCTTGAAGAGACAGCTCAAAGGAGCATACGATGTATAGAACGAGTCAACGGGTTCTATCGATGTTCACCCCATGTCCACTTATATCTATATAGCCCGTTGACCTGACTATTTAAACGGGGCCAGATCAAGCAAAGGCTCACAATTCCATATTTATTTATCGACCGAATACTTCAACTGTCATAAGAATACGATCGATACAAAATCGATATAATGGAAAATTAATTTATCATGTATTTGAAGAAATTGAAAAATGAATAAAATCATGATTTCAAACTATTACTTATTATCTTATATACACATTAATAATTGCCTACAAAATTTTATTTTATATTTTAAATGAACTTCTTTTCGAAGTTTTTGAAGTTATTGAAGTTATACTTATTTAGGCGGGTTAGGCAGTTCTGATGGGAGTGTATTTTCTCGATGTCACGAACTGCGCGCGTACCGTCACACGCCATGAAGTTAGTTGCCAGTGAGAATTTCATTTCTTTTCTTTTCGGCCTTAAGTTATCCGAGTGGTGCGCACATGGCATAGACTATGCCAGAAGGGCGATTCTGTACCAGACGCAACGCGCGTTTGCGTCACGCAAACTATAGCTATTTGAGTTTTGCGTCGGACGCTATGCCATTGCGCCAAGTACACAATCAACCATCAGCTTTATTGTACAGTAACATACTGAAATAGTACGTAAAATTTCCGGAAACCCAAGTGGTTTTTTAAACTGCGAATATTATTATTCTTCATATTCATAAAACTTTATTTATATGCGTAGTGTAGATATTTCTTTTTTGTGAAAATTGTGTTTTAGGACTCGTCTGATTTAATATTATTTTTGCAAAATTGATATTTATAAATATTTATATTTATATTTTTTTTAACTGCCTTCATTTGAAATATTCTGATATGAGATTTTTATTTAATTTAATTTAAGTGTTATTTATTCAAACTTGTATTCATGGCATTGAATGTCGTTTATTGATCATTTGGCTCAGTTCAAATTCGTTTGAATGCATAAAATGATAATATCATCATATTTAAGTGTAACGGAAAATCATTTAACGCTTACTTAATCGCGATGCTAATCGTTTCGCAAGTTGGCGACGTCGAAGTCCTTATTTCAAAAAACAAAAACAAACCATGCGTGTACCTACTTATGTATGCACGCAAAAAGTTATACTTCTTTGGCGTGAATAAAAAAGGATTTCGTTACGCATTTAAACAAATTTTAACGGTGTCAAATGATCGATAAACGGCATTAAATACCATCAAGACAAGTTTAAATAAAAAGAATCTTTTAAACGAAATCAGTTGAAAATAATGTATATATAAATATACTTATGTAAATATAAATTTTTCAAAAATAATATTAAATCATACGATTGAATAAAAATAATACTGACATTAATATAGTCTCAAATCTTAAAACACAACTCCACAAAAAAAACATATCTACACTGCAATATAA